>LPNX010648419.1:70904-209486 GCA_001517045.1 Pseudotsuga menziesii
ATCCTTCGCTTTGTTCAGGGAACAAGGACACATGGGATTTTCTATAAAGACAATTATGACCTTGAGTTAATTGGTTTTACTGACAGTGATTGGGAAGGTGATAGCACAGACAGGAAGTCCACTTTAGGTTATGTGTTCATGCTTGCAGAAGGGCCAATCAGCTGGTCAAGCAAGAAACAGAGTGCCATTGCACTCTCATCTACAGAAGCTGAGTACAGAGGAGTTGTCAATGCAGCAACTCAGTGTTTATGGTTGCAGGGTTTACTTGGAGAGTGTGGTTTCGAACCTGAGTACTCAACTACCATTTACTGTGATAACCAAAGTACCATTCGAATCTGCAAAGATCCAGTTCAGAAGCAGAGAACCAGACACATTGAGATTCACATGCACTACATCAGAGAGCTTGTGCATGATGGCACCATTCACCTACTCTTCTGTTCATCTTCAGAACAAGTAGCTGATATCTTCACCAAAGCATTTCATTAGAGGAAATTTCAACTCAAAATGGGCCTTCCAAAATGAACTAATAAAATAATAGTTAAAATAATAAAATAATATTTATTAATTTTGGAGGAAGAAAAGAAAAAAACTACTTTTTTGTTTGTATTTTTGACATATATCCCTGTGTTTTTACTCAAATTTCGATCGAGAGAGCTCGTTGGATGTGAAATTAAATTCCGCATCCAACGAGTACCCACTTGACATACTTTTGATGGACCCCGCTACCCCAAAAACAAGAAACACCTGAAAAAATAGAATGATGATGTCATCATTTTGTTTTTCAGGTATTTCCTATTTTTGGGGTAGTAGGGTCCGTCAAAAGTATGCCGAGTGGGTACTCGTTGGATGCGGAATTTAATTCCGCATCCAACGAGCTCTCCCGATTGAAATTTGAGTAAAAACACAGGGAGATATGTCAAAAATACAAACAAAAAAAATAGTTTTTTTTTTATACCTATCCCCAAATTTATATTAAAAAAGTTTTTAAGACCTATACAGTATTTCAAATTTAAAGCAATTTCATCGGCTAACACATGATGACATGGAATTTGAATAAAATTTAAAAGGCCCATTTTGAGTTGAAATTTCCTCTAATGTGTGAGAAGACCTTCAGCAATCTCAAATCACTGCTGGGGATTGCTGATCATGATGTCAAAGCATGAGTAGAGACAAGATTCTACAATTTTGTTTTACAGTCCATGTTTAAGGGAGGATTTTCCCAAGTTGGTTTTGCCTCTTTCCTTGTTTCATATGGACTTGCAGTATGTAAAAGGGTGACTAAGCCTTGTTGCTAGGCCCTATATTTTGATTTATTACTCATAAATTCAGGCTTAAGGGGGGGTGTTAGAATAATCAACCCATAGTATTTACCCACTTAGACATTAATTCATTTATTTTTGTCTTATTTGCCTAGTCCATGAGTCCCACCATGTGCAAGTTGCTAATTGCCTATCCATAGAGGTCAAAATTGCCATCTTTGACTCATGTAGCACTTGGGAAATCCTTAGGAATCAAATCTGCTCTATTCCTGGCCTCCTAGGCGCTTATCTGCTTTTTCTGCTTTATTCCCTGCTTTTTCAGTGTTTTAAGGCACATAGGAAAGCAAGACTAGGTGAGGTGAATCAACTTTGTTGCCTCTTCCTCCTCCACTCTTTTCTCCATGCAAAAGCATGTATGAGCTGCCATTCCACCACTCATTAGCTTGCCCATGCGCCCTTGCCAATTCGTGAGCCTCATGACAGATTTGGGATCAGCTTTTTACACCTATGGGGGATTTGCCTATTTTGGGTAAGCCTGCTTTATGCTAGCTTTGGATGCCTCCTTATGCATTCGACCTATTGATGTATTCTATATATTCAGCAACCTATGTTATTATAGGGTTGGCTATTGTACACTGAGTTAATATAATTTTGTGTTACAGCTCCATTTTCAGTCTCCATTGTTGACAATTTTGCATGATCAATTGTAATTTGTTGTGAGTGAAATTAATCTATTTCTGGTCAGAATTTCTACATCATATAATACATTGATAGAAATGTAAAAAAAGGCATAACATATATGAAATTGTAAAAAAACAAAATGAAAATATCTTAATGATCTTCTCTTGGTTTCAAGAATATCTTATTCTCTACTAAACAAGGCAAATCACGTGAAGGTTGAATCTCATATGGTCCCTCTCCCCCTCACATCGCTCTCAATTCCCCACACCCAATCTATCTACTATAAAAATAAATGAAAGTTACATAACCGAATAAAAAAGATAAGATCCATGCATAAACAGTAGAAGAAAAAAATATATTCATTAAAGGTAAACCCAAGTAATAATCTAAGATATAAATGTTCACAGATACAACTTAAATGAGAACTGATAAATAAATCATGCATGTTACTTAATGAACAACATCCAACCATGTGCCTTCACAATCTTGTCAAACATAATCCATGCCACCATCACCTATAGCTTCATCCTCTTTGCATTTTGTCCCTTCAAATTCTGCAACGCTTGATAAATCTGCATACTCCAATTCATATCCATTACAATTTCTTGGTCCCTTCGGAGGGCATGCCAAAACTACACACCAGTCATTCTCTACGGGATCTTGTACATAAAATACCTGTTTTGCTTGTGATGCTAGAATAAATGGATCATATTGCACTCTATCCTTACTCAAGCATCTCTTCAGATTCACCATGGTGAAACCAAGTTCATCAACTTTCATTCCATTCTTCTTGTGTACATCTATCCAATCAAATTGGAACAATGGATACTTCACGAAATAGTAGTCCAATAACATTATTTCTTGAATCACTCCATAATATGTTGTCATTTTATGTATAGGGTTTTTGTCCTTTGCACTTGATCTCATTAATGTTTGTGCATCTATGCACACACCACTATTTTGGGTGGCCTGACATTTTCTATGCTTTTAACATGAAATCTACACTCATTGATTAAGTAGCCATCATACTTAGTTGCATATTTCCTTGGGCCATGTGCCAACCATTGAAGTGTATCAAAAATATTTTATTTTCCTTCCACCTTTAAATTTTTAAATGTCATTACAAAACCATTGGATTTAAAAATATATTCAAAGAATATCACCTTCATACACCATAATATTCTTTATCAATGAATTTCAGTTAAATCTAATAGGAAGAACATATCATTACCTATTTTCTTAACCAATAACTAAATTGTTGGCTGTGGAGCTTTTGTAGTAAGACTTCATCTTTTTGGGCTTGGATGTTACTGTTGGAAATTTTAGCAAGTGCATCCTATTTTCAAGTAACGTGAATACAAAATTTATGAAAATAATGTGATATATTATACTAAAAAATTATTTCATAAGGATGTACTTATTACATATTCTATCTAAGGTTGAATTTCATCTATTTTGTGCAAGACCCATCTGTGGGATTGTAACAAACTAGTTTTATCTAATTCAATAGAAGTTCCACTAGATAAGGCCTTCCCATATTGTCCAACCTCTCCTTCTTCATCGTCCCAAGCTTCATTTCTACTAGGCATGCTATGAATATATTTCATAACTTCAACATATCTAGCACAAAATTTTATGGATTCCTCCACAGTGTAGTTTTCAGCTATGCAGCCTTCGGGCCTATTCTTATTTTTCACATAACTTTTGAAAACTTTCATGTTCCTAGAAAAAAACAAACAATTTGTAGTGAAATTAAAAGTATGAATAAAGAGTTGCTAGTAATGTATTATTATTATATGCACATAAAATGTTGGAATTTATGTGGATTTTCACTCAATAAAATTTCACTGACCTTTCAAAAGGGTACATCCATCGATATGCAACTGGTCCACAATAACGTAGCTCTCGCACCAAGTGTACAGCCAAATGTATAATTATATCAAAGAATGAAGGGGGGAAATATTTTTTGAGTAAGCAAAAAGTTTCCACAAAATCATCTTGTAAGTTATCAAGATCTGTTGGATCCACCATTTTTTCACAAATTCGCCTATAAATGAAGCAAAACCTGCAAATAGTGTTTCGAACTGCTTTTGGTACCACATGGCGCAATGCTATTGGAAGGATTTGTCGCATCAGAACATGGAAATCATGTGCTTTCATACTATGAAGCTTGAGATATTTTATAGATACATTATTTCTAGGGTTTGAAGTATATCCATTTGGAACTTTTAACCTGAACAAAACACGACAAAGAATCTCTTTCTCCTTTTTTGAAAGAGTGTGTTGCGGGTTAAAGAAATATTTTTTTGCCTTTTTGTTGTGGCCACAGTGACTTCCTTATACCCAACTGTTGTAAGTCATCACGAGAATTTTTCCCATCCTTTGATTTATCTTTTGTATCCAAAAGGGTTCCAAAAATACTTTTGCATACATTTTTTTCTACATGCATTAAATCTAAAATGTGACGCACTAGGAGTTTCTGCATCCAACCATATAAAAATCAATGAATTATAACATCAAATAAAAACTAAACAATATATTCCAATTAAACACAATGAAATATTTCAAGAATCGTACATGTTAGGCCTGAATTTAATGTGTGCACATACCTCCAAATATGGTAAATTGCATAGAATTGACCTTTTCTTCCACGTGTTAGTCTTCGAATTTTCACCTTTTTTTAAATTTCTCTTTCTTTTTGTACTTTTAGACTTTCCCGATTTCTCTTCCCTTCCTTTTGTTTCTGTAAAAATATCTGACACTTGTACAATTGTAGGTGCAATGAGATGCTCAAACTTCCCATTAAATGGTCCTTTTTGTGAATGATACTTATGATTTATTGGAAGATATCTCCTATGTCCCATGTACACACACTTCCTACTATATTTGAGATACATTGAATCTGTGTTCTTTCCACATATAGGGCATGTGCAAAAACCTTTAGTCGCGCAACCAACCATATTTCCATAAGGAGGAAAGTCATGGATTAACCACATCAATATAGCCTTCATATTAAAGAATGACCTTGAGTGAGCATCGTATGTCCTTTCCCCTTCATCCCATCTTAGTTTTAGTTCAGTTACCAATGCTTCCAAATAAACATCTATGTTGTTTCCTGGTTTGTTGGGACCGGGTATTAACAATTAAAAAAAACAAAAGCTCCTTTTCATGCATAACCATGGTGGAAGGTTATATGTGACTAGTACTACTGGCCATACACTGTGAGTACTACTCAAGCTTCCAAAAGGTTAAATCCATCCACTGCCATTGCAATTCGTACATTGCAAGGATCGTTGGAAAAAACAGGCCATTTAGAATCCATACTTTTCCATGTCGTGCTATCAACTAGGTGGCGCATTATTCCATCCTTACTGCATTCTCATGATGCTGCCTCATTTTCTGTGAAATATATGTAGAGCTGTAACAAAAACATAAAGAATAATATATACATTGCAATACTTAATAGATTAAAGAAGATGATTTTTTAATAGTTTGGTATTACATGAAGGTGTATGATATAATGGAATTATAAGAGTTCAAAAGCATACCTATACATTCTCTTCAACCTTGGCACTATAGGGAAATACCTAAACACTTTTGTCGGCACACCTATACGCACCTTTTCAGAATGAGCATCAACCTTCCATATCGATTCACCACATGTTGGGCATTCATTTATTTTCCATATTTACCCCAGTATAAAATGCAATCGTTGTGGAATGCATGTATCATTTCATAGTCCAACCCCAATGATTTATTCAAACTTTTTGCAGCATATGTAGATTCTAGAAGTGTATTTCATGTTGGAAGCATTTCTCTTTGCAACTTCAACAATTGGGTGAAACTTGCATAATACCATCCATTTCTCACTTTAAGGTTGTACAATTTCACAGTGGTAGATAGCTTAGTGAAACTAGTGCAACCTGGGGACAATGGTGCCTTGGCATCTTCAATTAACTTTAGATATTGTTTGATATCATTTTTTTCTTCCATTGATTCTACTTGGTCATTTTCACAATTCACATCTGGATTTTCATTATAATATTGATAAGCATCATTCACCATTTCAACCATATGATCATCAACCATGGTTTCCTTGTTATAATTGTCATTCTCAAGAACTTCAGTATCATTTGTAAGCAATGTTGTAAACTTATCATTATGATTACCATATTGATGTCTGACTATGTCTTCATCACCATGTGTAATTTCTAGAGGCAAATCATGCATCTCTCTTGTGTGGTATTTCTTTCTCTTGTCAAATATATAGTCCTGAGTAGGAACTCTCTCTCCATGAAAAACAAAGTTTTATATGAACTTATTATACCATGAATCATCAAGTGGTCTTGTACATCCTCAAATGTCAATACTGCAACATTGCAACATTGTTTACAAGGGAATCTTGTGGTTTTATTATCCTCTGAATTCCTTTTTGCAAACTCTATGAATTCTTCAACCCCGACTTGATATTCCTTTGATATCCTACATAGAACCAGTTTGCACATCACGTAGGAAAATACCACTACAAATTACAATGAAGACATATGTTATAAAATATCATATTGAATAATCAAATATAAAAAGTATACCTCGTCTTCAAATTTGTCCAATCCATTTTTTTGGCCATTTGAAAATAAAACCAACCCAATTTCTCGATTTGGCTCCTCTAGAGTTGGCCTCTCAACTTCCTTCCAATATACAATTAGGAATATTCATGTAGTACACCCATATTCTTTCTGTATTAGCCTTTACCAACACATGAAAACCATATATTACACCATACAAGCTTCCACCTTATAATAACCAAATCCAAACATCAATTACATAATATTTTGGTTTTATATTAAAGCCAAGATATTTAAGATTTTAACCCATTAATATAAGTCCAAAGATAATAAAAAAAATTGTGAAATCTAGTGGGCCCCTCCCCATTGGATATTGTGCTCGAATATTTGAGGTACAAAGTTCACTTTTAGAGAGCGAGATGGTTTATAAGACTAATCATCTTGACATTAATAGTCTGTTAATAATACCACCACCCTGCAAATACGACATCCACTAAGAACGAGTCAGATGGATACAACTGCAACCTCCAGAAGTGTCATCCATCACCACCAGGTAATCGTTCATCGTTTATCAACCCTTTCGACATTTTCACCATGGCCTCATCTGTAAAAATGCTTCACCCATCTAAGGAGATTATATGCGATCGAATTTATGATGCTTATGATATTTGTTTGTTGTTGTCCATTGTTAGTGATGCCTAGAACGCTTTATTTTCACATTCCAAAGACTAGTCGGAACTATTTGTAAATTTAAAGTCGTCCTTAATAGGGTTCACATTAGAATAATTCCCTAATTAGCCATATATTGTATAAAGAGTAGCCTCTAATTATTCCCCCACTGGGAAGGCCATCTTATATGATACCCACTCCCATTTCGTTTGAAAAAACTACACCAGAAGCTATCAGAGCTGCCCTGGGTCTCTCAGAAGCCCAATTTCAGGCCCTAATCCCCTTCACCAAATCAAAGGTTTTGCAGGTGTTTGGGAAATATGACTTGAAATCCAAGAATAAATTGTTCCATACCATTTTGAACACCCCACTTCCCTTAGAGACCCTTATCACCCCAATCTCCTCCAAATTGTTCATAAATCCTATCGTATCAGCCATCTCCCTCTTGATTAAAATCCTAGGTTCTGATAGCGATAACATGGTCTCTAAAGTAATGTTAGGCATTATCCTTTACCTAAGTCAATATAAATAAGGAATTAAGTTCAATGATGTCTTGACCAGAGAATCAATTCTCAGCTTGAGAAGTTTGATTTGGATAAGAACTTTAGATACTGGGTATATCTATTTTCCATCATAGTCAGTTCCAATCGGAAGACCCTTGAGGTCATGGATCTAGAGGTGTTCAAAAATTGGCCCTGGTCTGTCCAGAAGTTCTAGGACTAGTCTTACACCCTGTTCATTCACAAAATTGTCCTCAGCATCTGTAGACTATTCGACCCTAAAGAGAAGAGGATATCATAAGACATGAAGGCTTCCTTGCAACAAGATAATATTGGATATTGTTTCCTGATGTCGAAGTATTCAATTATCATAGTATATGGTTTTTTGGCTACCCCTTTCATGCTACCAGTTTACCTAACTCCCTCATTATTCACACTAGAATTGATAAGGAAGAGCATTTCTGCTAATGAGAAGCATTTTACTATGCATAAGAACGACTCTTGGATCAAATACCCTATTAATTTCGGTCCCTTCATAGTGAAGAAGCCAACAACATTACCAATGGTGGAGAATTTTTTGAAGGACATGAAGTTTCAGGTGACTCATGCACATAATTATGATCCTAAGGGGATCATTTCTGAGAGCAGGGTCGAGGTGCAAAGGCCAACCTTTATTCACTCAATGATCCTTGACTTGTCTCGGGAGGAAAATTGTCTTGCATATAATTTTGATTGGAATCCTGTAGAGAAAATTCAGGCTCCTAAATAATTGCAAGGTACGGTCCTAGCTACTACCTTGCCCCTAAATGACGATGGTTGTAACAGAAGGTCACGGTCAGAGGTGGAGGATATGGAATGTGATGAAAAATCCCCTAGCAAGAAGCCTAGGATAGACATAGTGGAGGACGTAATCAACCTGGAGCAGAAGTTTAATTTTGAATCTGATTACTTCAAAACAGTGATAAAGGAGGAGATTGATTCAGTAAACCCTAGTAGGGTAAAGGTTGCAAATTAGATGGTGATCACGTAGCAACTAGTGGTTGTAAATCCAACCGCTACACACTTAGAGAGAAATCCCCAAAGAACCACAAAATCAATGAACAAAGGGAATGAGGAGTCTCTACTCAATTATAAGAAGTATTCTTTTGCCTCTGCCATTGAAGGGAAAGTTAATACTAAAAAAACAATGTTGACCACCTATGGGAAGCTCACAGAGAAATCCAATCTTGAGACGTAGAAGCAATCCAAGGAGCTAAGCACAGTATCAGGAAACAATGTCTCTTTCACTACTTCCAAGAATCTTACAACAAAATCCCTGAACCTAGCCATCTCTAATGAGGAAGGAGTTTCAAAGGTCGAGTTAAAGATGGATTGGTTCTCAATCCGAGATAAGATTGTGTTCCATAAGGGATTTAGCGATCTCATCTATGCTGATATAACTAAGGAGGCATTATGTCATCTCAAGTCCCAGCAAAGGGTGGTTAAAATGGAGAAATAATTGCTGCAGGAAAAGGAAACAAACAAGGAATGGAACCTGGAGCTGGAACTCCTGATAGAACAACTACAAGACTTAACAACATAGAATGCTTTACAACATCCCCTTGCATCTAAGCAACCAGTGGAAACATAGCAGGATATTTTACCATCTAAGTCACTGTCTAAGATACAAGCTTACAAAAATAAAAGCAAGACACCTATGAAATGCTTCCAGCTACCTCCTCATACAGTGCAGTTAGAGGGGGAGATTTAGGCATTGCATCATGAAGTTTTGGATCCAAAAGGCCACCTTGTTGTGTTGGAGGCTAACAAGCACACTTGGGAAGAAGAGAAGCAAAATATACATAAGATAATTGATGAATTAAATGACTATAGCACTCCTGAGAACAAATCACCCACTCCTCTGGCGATCAAAGATATGTCTAAAATGTCCCTGCAGGACCTAAATGAAGGAGGCCAATCAAGAGGTCAGGGACAAGATCAATGCTAAGGAAAGTGAAGACTCTATTGAAGAGATCAATACACTAAAAGAGAAAGTAAGCAGGTTTGAGGAAAGGGTCATAGGCCGAATTCCCCTGCAAGGGGATAAACATTTACTCTCGGATGTAGTGATAAAGGATATTCCCTCATTATAAAATAATTTGTTCATGGTGGATGAGCATAAACAGGATGCTATGGATGCAAGCAGAAGATGTAAATCCCTACAATAAATTCTAGCACAAATTCCTATGGAGGAGGCCGAGAAGGCGATTGTTGTTCTGAACTCATCCTCTGGGGAAGAACTAATTGCCCTAGGATTACTGATATGATATCAGTTCTGGTGGCAGTAAGGAGGATGACCACAAAGCACAACATGTTGCAGAATGCACTTACTAGGATTAACATTATTCAGCAAGGGGTAGAAAATTTCAACAAATTGTTCTAGCCCCTGTTTCAGAAAGGGTTGACTGATTTTTGGGGTCCAGAGGGGAAGCTGATCCCTCATAGAAAATATGATGAACTGCTGCAGGAGGAAAGAAAAAACCATGCAAATTTTGAGGGTATGAATGGTGGGATAAAGGGACATGTGATCATCGATAAAATCAATGAGGACTTTGAGCTGCTAGAAACAATCATGACTGTCAAATCATATCTCCCTGCTATTGGCCATAGCCCCCTAATTTGACCTAGATGTTATCCTCAAGGATCTATTTGAGATGGCCACCCCTACAGATCAACAATGGAAAGATATACATAGAGTGAGCAATCATCATCTTGGAAGGCCTTCTAATAGCTGATCCAGTCGTAGTCTGTTAAGAATATGCTCAGAGTTGTCATTTTCATCAAGCGAGCCAGAAAGCCCCAGATGTCGATATTTCCCTTTGTGATTGGTCACATGCAGCACAATGTGCCTTTTCAAAATGTTTTTTGCACATGACACATCTTCCACATCAGATTTTGTTAGGATTTAGGATGTACTTTCAGGTTTGATTCTCGCAATGTAACTAATTTTGATGCCCTGTTTAGAGATACATCTCGGGGGTAAATTGCACTATAAAAGCAACCTCTACAGAGGAGGAAGTGTTCAAATTTCATTTTTGAAGCCTCTATGCTTGGATTGTAGCTCTGTAAACTTTCTTGGAAGTGTTAATAAAAAGTGGGTTTTTGATTTTCTGAGATTCATCACAGTGTTCATATTCAGTTTGTGTTTCATGTTTACATCATTTTCATAGGTGTAAATTCTGCTAATTCTTTCTAGAGAAAACCATGACCCGTCTTGAGCCTGCTAAGGGCTATTGTGACATGTCTTAATCCTTCTAGGAATCTCTTGACTAGCTGAAAGTGACTTGAGGACTGTTAAGGGTGCTAAGCCTATGTATGAAGGTACCATGACCTACTGTAGGTTACTAAGGTTGTCGTGAGGGTGTGTAAATTTGTTGGAAGCATAATTGTGTACTGCTTGACTAGGCCGTTATCTGTTAGTATGGATGGCATTTTGTGTGAGTTCTAGTACATGGTTCAATACCCTTTATTGGACTAGTTATGCAGCTAATGAAACCCTTGAGTTGATGCCTCTCACCCATGTGCTACCTACCAAGCTGGGAGTAAAGCTAACAGAGGTCAGAAAGAATAGAACCTACTCCTGGTTGAGGCCTGATGGAAAAATACAAGTAACCATTGAGTACAAAATGAGAGTGGTGCACACTACATGGTTCGTCTATGCATTCACATAGTTCTCATCTCCACTGAACATGATGAGACAATGACCAATGAAAAATATTTATCTAAAGGAAGTGAGAGGGTTCGATTTTTATACAAAGGGATTTGAATAGTAAACCGTAATGACCCCTATCATATCCTGCTGATTTTTTTGGCTTATTTTCTTATGTAATTTGGTTAATGGATTTTATAAAAATACTTGTCAAAAATACCACTGAGCTGTACCAAATAGTCTTAGTTGGTTTTTGTATTCAATGTACTGGTGATATGTTGATGCATGTTCATAAGGTCATTAATGACTTCATAAGGTCAATGGAACTCTTAAGAGACCTAGGTTCTCGTACATTTGTAATTCACTTTATTTTGTAAAAGCTGAATAAAATGGATAAGGAATCTAGATCCTTTTCCACATGTAAAATTTAGGATTGAGTTAGTTGTGAGTCATAGGGTTAGCAGAGATCAATAAGGACTATACTCCTTTATTATAGCATCTGGAAACATAATCCTCTTGTATTTAAATCAGTTCGAGTTATTTTCTTAGCAGCTTAGTTACCTTACAAAGGTTGTTGGCTCA
Source organism: Pseudotsuga menziesii (assembly GCA_001517045.1). Classification (NCBI taxonomy): domain Eukaryota; kingdom Viridiplantae; phylum Streptophyta; class Pinopsida; order Pinales; family Pinaceae; genus Pseudotsuga; species Pseudotsuga menziesii. The sequence continues at coordinate 82,849 of LPNX010648419.1, forward strand.
CAGAATCATAATTTAGCTCACAGAGCTTAGGATAGGTCATAGAGGTTTGAGGATAGCTCAAAGAATATTTGATTAGCTCATAGAGCTTGAGAGGGAGAGAAATTCCACATAGCATGAATGGAGGAATGAGAGGTGCACAGGAGAGTGAGTGAGGAGTGAACACGTAGAATTCTTTATGTGTACTTGAATTTCTGGTGAATTGAATAAAGAACAGAGGATTAGACTATGCATGTGATTTTTATGGATTTCATGTCTTCATATAGTTCTGTAGAAGTATGAATTCATCCCGAATTGACTCCATATAACCCTGTATATAAAATCTATGGCTTTGGATTGCTGTATTTTCTAAATTGTAGAGAACAATTGATCCTGCCAATGATCAATTAAGTGAAGCATTATAGAAGGTTAAACCTTAACCAGTCGCTCAAATAAAAGAAGATTGTAGAGTGGGGATCGATCATGGGAAATATCTACGGTTTATAGTGATATCGCCGGGAGAAGTTGCTAGATTTGAAAAAAATTTCATGTGCACGATATTCTATGGAATGTGCTTAATAAATTTTGGAATCCACCGTTGATTTGGTGGCGACACTGATCGAATGAGCAGAAATCCATTTCGCTATGTGAAAAATTAAGTTGTACAAACACTTAGGTTGGCCGCAAAATTGATAGATCAATGATTGAGATCGACGATGAGGAAGAAGATTTGTGTGAAAACTCTTTTTTTGGAAGTGTCGAAAGTCGAAAATATGAATTCTGATTCCCGCCTTCCAGAAAGAATTACGTTGTGGAAGGGAACATGCAAAAACCTAGAATTCCACTGCGAAAGAAATTTAGACAGTGCAAAAAGCTGTTTAAAACAGAGATTTTGTTTTGGATCTCAAGGGTTTTGAAGTCTGTACACAAATCAATGCCATCATATGTGTCTATTAACTATAATATTCAAATCCTGATTTTTGTAGTGCTAACAATGAATAGTAAATGAAATAGAGATTGATTTGCGTAAATAACAAGGAAAATAAACTCTAAATATCATATTTCGTATAACTTTGAATTTACAATGATTGTAACAATATTTCTAAGGTGTACAAGCAAATCTGGAATCACTTTAACTCTAACCTATAGCTTCTTGGGTGTGGACAATGATTTATGGAAGTGAGCTTTGGTGTCTCGATTTTCTTTGGTGTCTGCCCTACCCTTCCAGCTCCTAAAAACAACCCAAATCATCTTCTTCTCATTATTATTCTGAAACTCCCTTCTTCACTACCCAGAAACGTTATGCAGAGTCGTAACAAGAACGAATACTACAATGAGATTACCCAACAAAGTTGTAGTAGATTCTTGTAGGTGTCAATATGGATTGCAGATCCCTTTTTGGCTGTAACAACCCTTTATATTGTCCTAGATGAACTGTGTGTATCACTGTCGATGTGGACCTACAAATCATCCTCACAAACAAGACTATGTCCTCTCCAACAAAAAGTAAATCATCCTCACAAACAAGATTGTGTCCTCTCCAAACGATGTCACGGCCCACACAGCCCAAACTCAGCCAACAAATGAAGAATACGACCTCTTTGTTACTCCTTTGTTTTCAAAAATGTAAAAACTAAAAAAGATGAAAAAGAGAATATGCATGAATCCATAACATCTTATATCTAGATGGGCCTGAAAAAATTGTTGTATGTATAACCACGACATGAGCCTATAATCCTAGGTATAATATAATATTGTTACTTGTTAGACTCATAGAAAGACCCCCTTGGGATAAACCTTATTATATAATATGGTATGGGGATGTCTCTAGGGAGTCCTAGTTTCTTATATTATTATTTTAATTATTACATAAGCGTTTCTAGCTTCTATTCTATTGCTTTTCAAGCATATTTATAACTTACATCGTAGGGAGGCTCTATGGGTTAAATATAAATATCTTTCTAATGTGGAGATATCCCAACCTGTATACTAAATAATATATGTTCTTACTATGATAGGATATCAATATGTTAAAGTTGTCACCACCATTTTAACATATCAATGTATTTTTAGGAGGAGTTAGAAATGGCTTTGATCACCTCATTTAATGGCTTGGGAGGTATTCATTTCCTTTAGAGCTCAAGAAATCTCACTTGGGAGTGAGTAAATTAGTCAAAGGTGTAGTGCAATGGCCATAACATTATTAGATATCACTTGGTTTAATAATTTCATATGCCACCTATCGTTGACTCTCCAATGACCTAATTAAATAGAAATTTCGATGCAGGCATCTGTAAAAACTACTACACTTCCACCACTAAAATGGTTCATTGAAAAATGCAAATACATAAATGAGGTGAAGGCTATATATTGGCATCACATGATTAAATGTAACACCATATATCTCTTCTCATTATTCTAATATCCCTAGTTACCTAATTGATATGTCAATTAAGAAAGTAGATTTGTAAGGCATACCACCATAGAAATTTTAGCTCATATGACTTCCATAAGAAGAGAGATCATAAATCCTACCAACAAAAAAACAAGAAATAACTGTTTGAATGCATATGATAGATCTCTTAGTAAGGAAAGAAAAAATAATGAGTCATATCATGCTAGTAGTTACAAATAGCAGATAAAAGAGAAAATATCTTGTGTAGAATCATAAGAGAGTCCATGGAAATAGACTAATTTAGTACAATTATTTTATCCTTATGGTATCCTTACTTATTGACATGGGAATTTGAATGATATATAAGGAATTTGATCAAGTAACTGGTGAATTGATTATGATATTTTGATTACATGTAGCTTCACCAAATAAATTGGGTCAATTAAAGCATCTTTGCACTGTGAATATTCAATGAATGATCTTGGATTGTTGAAGCAATTTCTTGGTTTGGAAATTGAGCAATTTGAAAGAGGAATCATAATAATCCAACAAAATTATGCTTTAGACCTGTTAATTAAGTTTAATATGGCTGAATGTATGGCATCCAATTGCCCATTCCTTTCGGGTATCAAACTAGGTTAAGTTGGTGACTCTCTATTGGTGGATTGCTCATTGTATAGACAACTAGTCGAGAGTTTGTTGCATCTTACTCATTCTAGACCGGATTTAGCATATGTTGTAGGTTATATATCTAGATATATGCAACATCCTCATTAGATACATTGGAGGGAATCCAAGAGGATCCTTCAGTATGTACAAGGAACCAGGAACTTCGAGGTACACTATGCTGCTAGTTCTCCACTAGAACTAGTAGGATTTTCTGACTCTGATTGGGCTGGTGATCCCAATGATAGAAAGTCCACTTCAGGTTTTTTATTCATTCTTTCCAATGGTACCATATGATGGTAAATTAATAAAAAAAATACAATTTCCCTTTATTCATTTGAGGTCGAGTACAGAGGAGCAGTGCATGCAACTACACAATGTGTGTGGTTGCAAGGCATTCTTCAAGAACTTGATGTTGCACTTGATTCACCCACTGTCATTTGGTGTGACAATCAAAGTGAAATAAATATTTATATAGATCCACTATAGAGATATAGGATCAAGCACATATATATTCATATTCACTACATTCTGGGCTCAGTGCATGATCGAGTGATTTCCTTGCAGTATTTCCCTTCTGCTTAGCAAACGGCGGATATTTTCACCAAGTGCTTCATAGAGAATACCTTCACTTACTTGAGATTAATTCTTGGAGTGAGTGATACAATGTGATGTCTGCCATTCACCTTCATATTTTTTTCCCCATGTTCATTTTTGAGGAGAGGTTTCATTCCCATGTGGTGTTCCTCTTTTCCTTGTTTTCATGGACAAATAAAATTTTATGTTGTATGAGGTGACTTGAGCCTTTGTTTCCAAGGCCTCCATGATATTTTTGGCTAAGTTGTACTAATTCAAGCTTAAGGGGGGGTTTTAGAACAAAAAACCATCCTTAGTATCTTATTTTAGACCTTAGTCAAATTATTTTTCTTCTATGCATTGATTGCTATGGTTTAGACTTAGGGAAATTGGTCTAGGAAGTAAACTGGTTATTTTTGCCCATTCACACACACACCGGCTCTCTAACTTGGTCAAATTGGAGCATGTGCACCCTCATTAATTACCCTTTTTGTCTTGGTGTGCTTCCCTTCCTTTTTTGTTGAATATGGGTTTGACTAGGGGTGCTAGTGATGTTTTTAGACCATTTTAGCCCTCCTAGTGCATTTATTGTTCACCTTGAGCCACTCCCACACCTCTGTTTTCTCACTCACACCTGTCATAGACTCATTTATGCTCCAAAATTCCACAACAACTTTCACACCAAGTTTCATGACCATTTGGGGTGATTCGAGAGCTAATTGGTCCACCTAGGGGGGATGGAGATCAAATCTAGTTATGACACATGTGCACTCCCAAATGGCTTCCTAAGCCTCACAATTTTTCCCAAATGTATTATATGTATGTTCTATACATATTAATATGTTAGAAAGAGCTAATAATATCCACTATTGTGTTCACATGTGTGTGTAATTTCACTCTTTCAGGATTTTTTGTGCTTGTTTTTCAAAGTAGAGCGAATTACTGATATTTTATTGGATTATAGATCCAGCTATGAATCAATTCTCATAGGAGTGAACATTAATAACACTAAAATCCTCACACTTCCAATAATTCCATGTAAGTAAGGAGAATTTTTCTGCATCAACCTTATGTTAGTCCATAACATTTGTCTCTATGGATCATGTGACATTAATAGGCCTATATCCACTTCACAAGACCTATAATGGATGGAATATTGTTCATGTAAGAATAATATGGTGTCCATTTCAAGTTTGATACACTAAGGATGGCTCTCATGGCCTAGTCCATGTTCAAGGGTGCACATATAAAATCCTAGGCCATAACATTTTCCTCAAGGGATCACAACCCATGTACCAGGACCTACTCAAGAACATCATCCCTATGTGTGGAATATTTCGATTACAAGAAATATATGGTCATTTCAAGATCTATGAGACCAAGAATGGTTATTTTTGCTTGGGCCATATTATCAAGTCAAAACATAATGTCTAAGGGTAATGGGATCATGGGTCATGTTTGATGCCCTAGACCACCACAAAAGATCTATATATAATGCATAGGGACTATTTAGTCAATGAATAAGATATGTTGACCATTTTGAGATTTGGCATACCACGTATGGATCTCAGTTCCTAACTCATGGTTTTATGTGAAAAGTCAAGTTATTGGGCCAAAACGTTTCTCCTTGTGGCTCATGAACTATGTGTGAGGCCTTAGGCCACAACAAGGCCCTAAAAGGGGATTATTGGCATGTGACAAATATATAGTGTCTCTTTTTACAAATTTTGGTGAACCATGGATATTTCTTGTAACTTAATAAATGGTTAAGGTCAAAAGACATAGCCTTAGGCTACAACAATTGCATTTGGCCTATAAGGAAGATATGGTCTCTATTTAAATATGTGTAACACTAAAGATGATTTGTATGGAATAGGCCATGGACCAAGGTCTCAATTCAGAGTACAAGGCCATACTTATTTCCTTGGGGATCATGGCCCATGCATGGATGCTTAGATTATAACACATGGCCTACATACGGTATATGTTCACCATTTTGAGGAAGGGAAGACCCAAGGATGGTTTGTTATGATATAAGGTTCAATAAGGGTCTTAGGTCATAACAATTTTCTCTAAGCTCATAGTCCATGTGCAAGACCTCAAACAATGACACATACCCTCCATAAGGAATCATTAGCCTATAAGTAGGATATGATAGCCATTTTCTGCTTTCTAACACCATACATGGTTCTCAATTCCTATGTCATATTGGTTTAATGCTAAAATACTTCGGTATACACTATAGAATTCATATATGAGGATTATGATCTATCTGTGGGGTCATAAACCACCACATGGACCTTACAAATTGAATATTCATCATGCCAATGAGATATTATCCTATAATGGTGATGCTTCTTGGTGTAAGGAATCTTTAGCATGCATGTGATATATGGTCATCATTTTAAGGATTAACAAACTAGGGATGGTTATAAAGGCCCTTTCCTTGGTATAGGTCCATATATAAAATCCCACACTAAACATTTTCATAAGGAGCTCATGATCCATGTATGGGGGGCCAAACTAAAAAACATGCCATCCATAAGGAATTTTGGCTTTCGATTGTGATATTGTTAGTAATCTGAGGTTTAAACTACCAGGGATGGTTCTCGATACATGTTCCATGGTTTCATGTTGAAAGAAATGGTCTTAGACCAAAACAAAATTTTTGGGGGCTCATAATCTATCTATCAAGCCATAGGACACTATTGGGGACAAACCTTTGTTGAGGTGGTGTCTTTGCATGTAGGTTAATAAGAAGCAAGAGGAAGGTAAGAAATATTTGACTTTGTTCTACCCTAAGTGCATAAAGATACATGCAAGAAATGAATACCCATTGGATACATTGGAATTTTATGGATTCTGTGAAGAAAAAATATTAGATAAGAAAATTCCTTTCATTATTTTGTTTTAGAGTAGCATACCAAAGCATGGAAGATAACATTAAGTAATTTTTTTTCATAAATCAAAGAAGAAGAGGATAACCAAGGATAATCAAGTGATGATCCATATGTGATGATGATACAATGATGATGATCCAATAATGATGATCCAGTAGTTGTGATGATCCAGATCCCGTGATGAAGAAGACTTGAAGAAGAAGATGACTTGAAGATGAAGAAGACTTGAAGATGAAGAAGACCTGAAGACGATGATGAATTGAAGACGAATAAGACTTGAATATGAAGACAACTTGAAGATAAATACAACTTGAAGATGATTATGCTGAGATGATCTAGTCGATACAGAGAAGAAGACCAATGCTGAACATTGTGTCGAAAGAATACCTTCCTAGTTAAGAGGGAGTGTTGATGTATTTGAAACTTCGGAATGTATTCACCTATGTATCTTATGTCTTGTACCCGATGTTTATTTCAAGATGTGTCTGTAATGTAATTGAGTCATGTCATGCCCCGATATTCCGATCGGGAGGATCTATAATGTAAACAATTCATGTCAAGTCATTGTGGGTAACCATCCTATTGATCAAGGGTTAAATTCCCCGTAGTTTCGGGGCACTAGGGTTATTAGACTCTATTTATCACACACTCACTCACACTAAGTTGTAGCCCATAGTTGAGGAAGAAGAAGACACTGGGGCTAGGAAGAAAGAGGTTACTTCTGTCGGGATATCATCTTACTATTTTGGGGTTTTACTTTTGGTGTTGATTCTATCTTTGAGGAAGTTGCGGGAATTTCTCCATTTATGGTTTCCCCAAGGAAAAACATTGTGTTCATTGTTTCTTGTGTTTGATTGTTGTGCTTGTTATTCTCTCAGTTAAAGATCCTAATAATGCTAGCTTAATGTTAAAAATCTAACATTGTGTACTAGTAAAGACCACTCATAAGGCTGCTAATATTGCTAAAATATTTATGAAAAAACTTTTTTGTTTGCATGGAATACCAAAAGTTATAATTTCTGATAGGGACTCTAAATTCATGGGAAACTTATGGAAAATACTTATTTAAAGGTATAAATACTACTTTAAATTTCAGTACATCTTTTCATCCATAGATGGATGGACAGACAGAAAGGGTCAATCAAATCTTGGAAGATATATTAAGGATGTACGTTAGAGAACAACCAGATAAATGAGAGGACTACTTACACTTGGTTTAGTTTGCATACAACAACCACTACCAAGCTTCATCAAAATTCATCCCATTTTAAATTATGTATGGTAGAAAATGCAATACTCCCATATCATGGAGTAACCCCGTTGACAAGTTAATACTAGGACCTGAGTTATTGAAGGATATGGAATTAACCATGAAGCAGGTACAAGGAAATTTAAATATTGCACAAGACAAACAAGAGAGTCAAGTGGATCTTAAACGAACTCAGAAAGAGTTACAGGTGGGCGAACATGTTTTCATTGAGGTAAAACCTAAAAAGAGTTCCTTAAAATTAGGGAGTTGTGCTAAGCTAGCACCCACATATTGTGGGCCTTTCGAAATATTGTCCAGAGTCAGACCAGTGGCACACCAATTGGCCTTACTTATTTTTATTCTAAAGTTTGACACTAATGACCATGAGGGGTCAAGGATGATTGTAAGTAATTATGCTGAATATTTTATTATTTAATAAATAAAAGATGAGACAAATAGCCTAAGGATGTTGTTGAATAAGTGTCCATTGGCCCACCAGGAGGAATAGACTGGGGTGAGAGAAAATTGACACATGGAACCATCCTCAACCACTTCTAGTTGTTGCATGGGGAAACTTCCCTAATTTTGTGGTCATGTTCTCCAAGAAAGTGGAACAAAGTAGGTGGCTCATTAATTGAAAAACTAACCAAAAAGACCTAGGCATGCATATATCTATCCATCGAATTCAATAGGAAGTTGTTGAATCATTACTTGTGAAAATTATAGAGTTGATAAAAGGTGCACAAGAGATTCGATGAGGGGAAATAAAGAAGGGGATTGAGTAATTAAGATTTTTTTTAGAACTAGTGCAGTTGGTTAGCTGAGTTCTTTACTGTGAGGACATAAGTACTGCTGCTAAGTACTTCTATTGAGTTGCAGGGGTATTTAATCCCATTCCCTCACACAGTGCTTTCATTCTGGTGGTTCAATGGACAGGATCGGGGGTCCTAAGACAAGAAGTTGAGATATCTTCTGGAAAACGTTGGGTGGAATGGGCTCCTTGGGCTGTTTGTCTCCTCTACAAGTTATCAGGTTCCATTGTGTTATCTTATTTATCTTATGCAAGTAAAGTATTGAAATGAAAGTAGTCATGATTAGTTTTACTATTATTTCTTATATACTTGCGTCTATATATAGACTATTTAAGTCAGCAATTTTATTTAGGAAATTAACTGTATTTGTTTAACAGAATAAATGAACCTAGAATTAGAAATGGTGGAATTATGAATACAATTCCTTTCTGTATTTTTACACTCGCTATGAGATGAAGTACTCTAGTACAGAAAGTTTGTTTAGAGGTAAATAGGAATGATTATACATGAATAGGATGATTTGAATCTTCTCTAACATTAAAAGCTTCTACTGATTATTTTATCTAGGTTTCATAATAATCCTTTTGTTTCTAGAACTCTTTCATTTCTTTAAAACCTCTAGGAATATTACAGAGGCACTATCACTGTAAGCTTAGGTCACACATATAATAATATGTTTGAAGTATAATAACTTTAACATATACTGAATACGACGTAATTAATTACACTTAGTAAATAAATAAACCAATCAAAATTTTTAACACTGTAAAAACCTATGTTTTTAACGAATGTTAATCTATTTACAAACCTTAATCTATTTTTGTTAAACATCCAGCATGACAAGTTCTTAAGGCACAGATAAAGGATGAAATAGTTAAAAATTGTAATACTAATTATAAATAAATAAAATAATTATTTTGTAGACCTAGATGTAACAAGCATTATAACTCTGATAATACTATTAATATTTGCAAACTATTCTTCTAGAAACCCTACTCTAATATATGAACTTTCTTGTTAAATTTTAGAACCTAATTAAGAATAAAAGAAGATTCCTCAGCTAGTAAATAATATAAGACAAGACAACTGTAATACTTCAAGTAAGGAACAAAATATATTCTTAAATATTTGTTCATCATCTGAATAAGCCAAAGATTTAATTTCCAGCCCTTCCATTTAAAAGGAAGACTTTTACTTTTCTAATTGTTATTTTTACCAAAAATCAAATAATAACCTAATAGCAAAACTACCTTTTTAAAACAAACCAGAGGTTAATCATCTACAATAATGCTTCTCCCGATAGTATTACAACAACTAAAATCATCACACGGTCTTTTCATTCCACAACCATAGTTTAACTATAATTTCCAAACTGTTTGATAAACACAAAACCCTAGGATAATCACAGTTTTTATACACTGCACATTTGAATCATTAAGGAAGAAACAATTGCTAAATAGAGATTTATACTAGAGCCGTAAGCTTTACTTTTGGGGAAACAATATATTTATAAACACAGTTTCCATTTTAATCCAAACAGTCATCACACAATTTTTTTAACTCTTCGAAACCAAAATATGCATTAACTTATTCATATCCACGAAAGATCCTTAATGGTCGAGCTGCTTAGGCCAAGTAGGATTCCAAATAAGTAATTACAGTATTATTACTACCCTATCATCATTTTACATGAGCCATAGCTCTTTTGTAAAACCCCAAGGGTTATAAACAAAAATGGCCATACAGCCTCCCTGTTGATTTAATTGTAACTTCGGAATGTATTCACTTGTATTTATTATCTATTGTAACCCAATGTTTATTCCGGGATGTACTTGAGTCATGTCATGCCCCGATGTTCCTATAAGGAGGTTCTTTAATGTAAACAAGTCATGTCAAGTCATTGTGGGTAACCCTCCTATTGTCTAAGGGTTAAAGTCCCTGTAGTTTCAGGGCACTAGGGTTATTAGAATATCCTAGAGAAGTTGACCCTTGGTGAGTCATTGTAAGTCGAGGAAATACTCCCCATCGTTGTGTTACCCTCCTATTGATTAGAGGAGGCAAAGTCCCCACAAGTTGTGGGGAACTAGGGTTATTAGACACTTCTAGAGATGTCGGCTCTAGTAAGTAATTGTTAAGTGAGGTCGACATGTTGGAGTGGGTTTCAAGTGAACGAAAGAATATAAATAGAGAGTGAGCCTCTCTATTTATCACACACACACTCACTCATTGGGGCACATGAGTGAGAGAAAATACATTGGAATCAGAGAGAGAGAGACTACTGTTGTCGGGAGATCATATTTATGTTTCTGGGTTTTACTTTTGGTGCTAATTCTATCTCCAAGGAAGTTGCGGGGTTTTCTCCTTTATGGTTTCACTGAGGAAAATTATTTGTGTCTCTTGTCTCTTGTGTTTTTATTGTTGTGCATGTTATTCTCTCAGTTAAAGATCCTAAGATCATAATGCTAGCTTGAATGATAAAAAATCTAACATGGTATCAGAGCTAACCTGAGAAGAAGACATTGTGTAGACGTAGAAGCTAGGGATTCTTACTTTTTAGGTCTCTCTCCACAATCCATCAAAAAAAGTATGCTAGGCTCACTCTCCATTGAAGGGTGCATCTTTCTGTCGAAGCAAAATTCTATTCCGGGCATTTTTAGTTTTGGTGCGGGAAATTAGGGCTTTCTACAGAAGAGGAATTTTTGAGTGAGCCCAACATAGGAATGTTCTCCTCATCAAAATAGAAGTTTAGAGGCCTAGATCAAGATTTTTTGTTGGGAGAAACTCTAGGAAAGTCAAACCCTAGTTTGACCCCGAGCCAGAAAAACCCTAAATACTAAAACTGCTAAGTTTTGGTACATTCGCTATATCCCACGATTGGAAAAGGGTTAAGAGTTGAAACTTACAGAGGAAAAAGATAAAATCCTGATGTACAATGTGTCCAAAATCCAGTTCCGATTCACTATCTTCTGGGAGATATGATCCCTCCAAGTTAGGGTTCCATCCTCTTCCATAATTCATCCCTAAACAAGATACATGGGGAGAATTGCTATATATTGAGCTACACAGGTCCAAATGAGACTTCTGAAGATGTTCCAGAAAGGGAACGGACTTTAATTTCTGTGGTCTGATTTTTAGACTCAGAAAATGAACCCATGACACGTGGATGTCCATACAACTTCATTGTTCTAAACAGTCCTATAACAGGTCACCTTGGGAAAATGACCATAAGTCCCAATTGGAGAAACCCATTCTGATGAAACCTGTGGTGTTGCAACAGGGACAGGTGAGGCTACCTCAGTGAGAAGTTTCAGACATAGAGGAGCAGTAATTTTAGAGATACAGCAGAAACAGTAACAGGAATTTCTGCAAAAGAAATTGGAAAACTAGGGTTTACTGTTCTGGGAGCTTCCCTCCACTGTTTTCAGAAAAGGAGTACATTGGACAGCTCAAATTGAAGAGATCTATCTTTCTATCCAATCAGATCTGAAAGATTCCAATTTTTGAAAATTAGTGACAAACCCTAGATCAGCCAGCTCTGGAACCAGGACGGACACCTCAAATCGGTAAGATCTAATATTTTTCTATTTTGAGGTTCTCATTTCAAAGTGATCTATCACATAAGCTTGATGATAAGCTTGGTGAAGTTGACAACTTCCAAGCATGGGAGTATATGATCTCTCTGAAGAAAATGAATTGGACACCTACATGAATAGAGAGGTTCCAGTTCCAGAGGGAGATGAGACTAAAATCCTTACACCAGAAGAACTTGGTCAAGGGCAAGAAGATCATTGATGATTCAATCATGGATCACCTTATACCACAAGTGTACTCCCTAAAGACACCGAATATGTTTGATTCCTTGACCAATATATTTGAAGGGAAGAACATAAATCAGAATATGACCTTAAGAAACCAGTTGAAGAATGTGAAGATCCAGAATGCAGAGACCATATAGTCATCTCTCAAATCAGAGAACAACTTGAAGCGGTAGAAGAAGAAGTGGAGAATGTAGAAGTGGTGATAACCACCTTGAATGGCCTCCGAGGATCATGGGATTCATTCATTTGAAGAATGTGTGATAGAAGGAAGTGATTACTTTCAGCAAACTCTGGGAAGAGCGCACACAAGAAGAAGCTCAACTAATAATAAGAGAAAATAAGATGGGAGAAACTGAAGATCAAGCTCTCACCCTCCAAAGAAGATCCCTCAAGCGATGAGGAATATGAAGAACTCAACTCTTGAAGAACCTCTTATCCACCCTAGCATTTGGATAAGAAACGATGCTATTATGAATGAAGAAGACGACAAAGTTGAAGGCTTAAGAAGGAGTCTGCCCACGAAACAAATAAAGATAAGTATTCAATTGTCATTTCATGATATTGTTTTGTTATGCATTTGTTTATATTCAGTTAATGTATTATGCATGATAGAATGTTTGCATTAATGACAATATACTACTAATATGCATACGATGGGTAAGTAGCTCATGGTGCTATACAACTCTCCATTTCTACTTATCTAGAATGAAACCTCTTTGTTGACAAATTGGGTTAGTGCACAATCGCAATGTTGTCCTGGTAGAGATGGAAGGCATCTAGAAACGTTTTCATGAGATATGGATGAATGTTGTATTGGCTAAAAGTAGCTGCATGATCATATATTTATGCATAAGAATTTACTAGTATGAATCATCCTTATGAAATGTTTCTAACCATACAAATGCATTTGACTTGTAGGAAAGATCGCATACATAATCGCCTACAAGCAAAGAAGGATGAGACTTGTTCTGAAGAACAAGTGACGACAGTTCAAGATGAAGAATAATATGACAAATGCAGTGACATCATTGATGCAGAACCTTCCAGCTATGAAGAAGTAACCAAGAAGAAAGGGAAGACCAGTTCAAGAAGAATGATGTCTAGGATGCAGTATCGATACATGAAGGGAAGTTTGTAGTTCCATCATGTAGTAGCTGGAAACATCGTGGGATACAAGGCAAGATTCGTAGCATGAGGCTTCTCATGAAAAGAAGGAATAGACTACGAAGAGACATTTGCAGCCAGTGGGAGTTGAAACACATACATGATGAGCTTGATGAAGATCTTAACCTTTGCTACAAGGTTGAAGATGAAATTCTATACACTAGATGGATACATCAAATATTAGTAGCATAGGAAGCTACTTGTCACTCCAGTACATAATGTTTTAGTGCATAGAGTATGGAAGACAAAGGGAGTATGATGCTCCACTTCAGTGGGAGTGACTACAGAATACCTTGAGGTTCGACATGGTACAACATGATGGACAGATTACTGATGACTCTAGGCCTTACTGAGAGTAAAGAGGATTCCAACCTTTACTTCAAGGTTGAATACAGAAGACCAGTGATTCTCTTGTTATGTGTTGATGGACTATTTTCTAGGCATGGAAGTGTGGCAGAATGTAGATGGAATTTCCTTGGGACAAGGGAAATATACAGTAGAGATCCTAAAGAGGTTTGGGATGATGCACTGCAAGACTATGGCCACACCTATGGCATCGAACCTGAAGCTATTGAGTGATGCTTCATCAGAGACAGTTGATGCTACAATGTATCGTCAGATGATTGGGTCCTTGATGTACCTGACGAACACGACACCAGATATTTGCTTTGCTGTGAACAACTTGAGCCAGTTCTTGACAAATCCAAGACATGTTCACTTGACTGCTGCAAAGCATATTTTGAGGTACCTAAGGGGTATAGTTGATTATGGGCTCAAGTATGATTTGAATCAAAAGATTAACCTGGAGGGTCATGTTGATTCATATTGGGTAGGTAGTGCCATCAATAGGAAGATCACTTCAGGGTGTTGCTTCGGTATGGGATTAGGTGTGATATCTTGGTTTAGCAGGAAGAAATGTTGTGTGGCACTGAGTACAACTGAAGCAGAGTATGTCGTAGCTTGTTCAGCTATTTGTGAGGCGGTATGGATGAGGAAGCTACTGTCTGATTTATTTGATCTCCAGTTGGTTGCTACTTGTATACATTGTGACAACCAGAGTTGTGTGAAGTTGTCATAGAATCCAGTGTTCCATGACAAGTCGAAGCATATCGAGATCAAGTATCACTATATCAAGGATATGATGCAGAGGGGAGTAGTGAAGCTCTAGTATATTGTGAAGGACGATCAGATAGTTGATGTGTTGACAAAGCCATTAGACAGAGTGAAGTTTGAGTACTTCAGGGAGAAGCTTGGTGTTCTCCAGATCGAGGTCGCTTCCAAAGGGAAAATGATGAGACCCATAGCCATTATGACATGGTGAGAGGATTGGTTCCTTCCATGGTCAGATGTAAGGGCTGATCCATTTTGTCATGGTGAGAGGATCGGTTCCTTCCATGTCAGATATGACTGCTAAGTCATTCTAATATGACTATAGGATTGGTTCCTACATGATCAGATATAAGGACTATTGCCATTCTTGGAATGGAGCTACCTGGTGAGGTACCAAGAATACTTGGTCTAGGACTGAGGGCCATTCTGATATGACTATAGGATGTGTTCCTACATGATCAGATGTGAGCGCATGGCCATTCTGATGTGATTGAGGGATGTGTTCCCACTTGATCAGATATAAGGGTTGTTTCCATTCTCTTGGAGAATGGAGGCACCTGGTCAGTTACCAGGAACCCTCAACCTGGGGTTGAGAAACTTTCCATCATGGTTGCAGGATGTGTTCCTGTATGGGTGGATGTAAGTGCAAAGCCCTTCCATCATGGTTGTAGGATTTGTTCCCACATGGGTTGATGTAAGTGCAGAGCCCTTCCACCATGGTTGCAGGATGTGTTCCCGCATGGGTGGATGTAAGTGCAGAGCCCTTCCATCATGGTTTCAGGATGTGTTCCCGCATGGGTGGATGTAAGTGCAGAGCCCTTTCATCATGGTTTCAGGATGTGTTCCCGCATGGGTGGATGTAAGTGCAGAGCCCTTCCATCATGGTTGCAGGATGTGTTCCTGCATGGGTGGATGTAAGTGCAGAGTTCTTTCATCATGGTTGCATGATGTGTTCCCACATGGGTAGAAGAGCAGAGCCTTCTTAGCATGGTTGCAGGATGTGTTCCCGCATGGCTAAATGTGAATCCTGGGCCTTTCTAATGTGATTATAGGATTGGTTCCTACATGATCAGATGTGAGTGTTGGGCGTGCCTTTTTGACGAGTAGGTCAGATATAAGTGCTGGGTGGGCCATTCTAACTTGGTGTCAGATATAAGTGCTAAAGAAGACCTACATGGAGGCTAGTCCTACAACGAACATGAAAAAGGTTTGGCTTTGTAGAACTTCCTGTGACGAGAAGAATCATGAGATAGCACCCGTGATGATCCAGTGATGATGATCTAGCAGTGATGATCCAGATCGAGTGATGATCCAAATCCAGTGATGATGCCCAGTGATGATGACCCAGATCCAGTGATGATCCCGATCCAGTGATGATCTAGATTCGAAGATGAAGATGACTTGAAGATGAATATGACTTGAAGATGAAGATGACTTGAAGATGCAGATGATGAGATGATCTAGAGAAGAAGACTAGTGATAAAAATTGTGTCGATAGAATACCTTCCTAGTTAAGAGGGAGTGTTGATGTAATTGTAACTTCAGAATGCATTCACTTGTATTTATTATATATTGTAACTTGATGTTTATTCTAGGATGTACTTGAGTCATGTCATGCCCCAATGTTCCTATTGGGAGGTTCTTTAATGTAAACAAGTCATGTCAAGTCATTGTGGGTAACCCTCCTATTGTCTAAGGGTTAAAGTCCCCACAGTTCTGGGGCACTAGGTTTATTAGACTATCCTAGAGAAGTCGACCCTAGGTGAGTCATTGTAAGTCAGGGCAATATTCCCCACCATTATGTTACCCTCTTATTGGTCGAAGGAGGCAAAGTCCCCACAAGTTATGGGGAACTAGGGTTATTAGACACTCCTAGAGATGTCGGCTCTAGTAAATAATTGTTAAGTGAGGCCGACATGTTGGAGTGGGTTTTAAGTGAATGAAAGAATATAAATAGAGAGTGATCCTCTCTGTTTATCACACACACACTCACTCATTGGGGCGCATGAGTGAGAGAGAAGACACTGGGATCAGAGAGAGAGACTACTGTTGTCGAGAGATCATCTTTATGTTTTCAGGTTTTACTTTTGGTTCTAATTCTATCTCTGAGGAAGTTGTAGGGTTTTCTCCTTTATGGTTTCCCCGAGGAAAATTATTTGTGTCACTTATCTCTTGTGTTTTTATTGTTGTGCATGTTATTCTCTCAGTTAAAGATCCTAAGATCATAATGCCAGCTTGAATGATAAAAAATATAACACTCCTCCTCCATTTTTAACCAAAACAAAACTATCATCTAAAACAATAAAATGAACACCATGGTAAGCAGTTGTAAGCACCATCAACATCATTGCAAATGCAAGCAACGAAGGGCACCCCAAGGATGGGACCAAGGCTTACCGAGCCTATGGAGTTCATACCCTTCACCTTTAGAGAAAACACCTTCGAATTTATTGACTATGAAATGCCAACCTTTGGACATCTAGTAACAAACAGTAAAATTTTAGAACATAACTTGGTAAAATTTATGAAATGAAAGAAGGAAATGAGTGGAATCTTTGAAACAACTTACTAGTGTAATCGATAATCTCACAGTCGTAGATATGAACCGAAGTTCAATCCTGTTAACGTCCCGAGCAATTAAAAGTGACTTCTAGGTAAACATTGAACTCAGGAACAAATTAAGGCAAGGAACCAAAGTTTTAAATCTGCAAATGCCATGGACTAGGTCAAGAAATAAAATGGCTAAGAACCCAGGCCTTAAAACCTGCTAACACCTCAGTCAGCTCAAAGGAAAAAACAATGGCAAGGAACCAAATCCTGAACACTATAAACACCGAGGGAAAAATAAAAGGGACCACTATGTAAGCATTGGACACAAAGGAACGGGATAGAACCAAGAACTTCTCACATTCTAACGCCACGGGATTTTAAAAGGTGACAAATATTGCAGATATGGCGAGGAATAAGTATGGTGAACCTACCATTACCACAACCAAGGTAAAAATTTGACAATTGCTGCAGAGATCGAAGAGGATGGGGTCCTATCGACACCACTCCTCCAAAAATAGTAAACAACAAATGATGTCAAGCAATCTTAGGGAAAAAGTTATGTTTTGTGCATAGGGTTTCACACCAAAACCCTTCCTCGAACACACAGTCCCCACGTGCACTCCACTAAGCCTTTAATCGTTTATGCGCTTGATATAGTTTGGGCCTATATTACATGGTTAAAGTAATACCATTACTTTGTCATTAGTAAAAAAAATTCAATGTTTTGCATAGAGTATATATACCTAGTTTAGTTTATCTAATATGCAATGAATTTATGCCTAGGTTAGGTTGTATGATATGCATTGTATATATACTTAGGATTGTATATATGTTATGCATCAAATGTATAAATGCGTAGGATAGGTTTTTTTTAATTATAGTTAGTATATGGCTACTAAATAACAATAGAAACGATAATGTTAGGACTTAGGGAGTTCTAGGTTTTAGCAGGAATAAAGTCCATAATTATAAATCATATGGAATGTAATAAGGTTTCCAGTACCTTCAACAACTAAGAGAATGTTGATAATTACATCCCATCAAACTTATAATTTAATTGTTAAAATAGATAAGCACACTATCAACCCCAATCTGTTGTATAGATAGAATAGTCTTGGTTATAGTACTAGGAGTTTCTTACACTTTGATTTTATAGACAGAAAATAAAGTTAAGGTCTTTCCTTTTCTAAATTACTCATTTTAGTCTTCTGAACTTTAAATTTATACCTCGTAACCTGGAAGTAAAATATTAACTATAAATACCAGTACAACCATCAAATATGCATTAGCTTTGAGAAAGCTAAGTAAGCATCAGGATAACCTCAAGGCCCCTTCAATAAGAAAAGAAAACAACCATCAGAATCACACACCTTATTACAAACAAATCAATAACCCGCAGTCAATAAACTAAAGCTCTTTTACTTTTGACAAACTTTTATTCAAGACTAAAAATCATTAAAGTTTAAATAAGGGTAGTAGCATGTGACTTTCTAGTAAGTGAGTATAATTCCATTGTTTTAGTTACAGTTAACAAAAGAGAAATTAAATTCCTAGTTTTCTCTTAAGAACCTATCTTGTAAGCTATTTGTTAATTCAACAAAAAAATATAGTTATTAAACTAGCATTTTAGACTAAGACTTAACATTAAATTTCATATAGAAAAATTTGAATTTTTTTGTGAATTTTGGGTTGTTACACAAATGCACCATCCAAAGGACAGACTAGACATGGATATGGAATAATTAAGGATGATGATGGTGAAAGTTTCTAAAATAAGTCATGAGAAAAGAATGAATATTTACATCAGTAGAGAAAATAGACAAAACAACAACATAAGACATATGATAGAAGAAGATTGCAGAAGAAAAGCTAGTGGAGCATTGCAACATAAAGTATGGAAACCAGGAGAATTGAGTATGACAAAGACAAAACAACAAGATGAAATGGATGATCAGCTACAACACAAAGTTTGGGATCCTGTCATACTAAAGAAGGAATATTATGACCAGGAGGTCATATTTCTTTCTTCCTGGGGAGTCTGATGCAGGAGCATCCTACTCTCCATTCAAGTCTAAGCTCAATGTTTGATCAGGCCTAGAAAAGCTCTTCATCTTTTGAATTAATAGTCCTTAGACTATTACATTGTAAATAAATATATGTTGAGTGTTCTTCTATATAGGCGATGAGTCATTAGGTGAGTGATGATTCATTAAATGATTCATGTAACTGATCCCATGTCAAATGCTCGCATTCGATAAGGATCAAGGCTCTCATGAGTGAGTCATTGAGATAGGGTTGATTATGTTGTTTTATTTAGAATTAGTTAGAAAATTGTTGAGTATATTGAGGATTTGAACCAAAATGGGTTTATGAATCCTATTGTATATAGAGTCTGTAAGCCTTCAAGGCAAGGGTGGAGAAGAGAGTACAGAGAGAGACAAAAGTAGCCAGGAGATATAGAGGAAGTCATTCAATATGGCTAAGCAGTGGCCAAATCATTGTAAATTGGGACAAGGTATATGGTTGTAGTTATACCAGACTCATGGGATCAGAATGCAGGTTTTGAGATAATCATGAATGTATAGTCCATTGTATTGAATGAAGGAAAGCCTATTTTAACATATATTTGTGTGTGATTATAGTTCTTTCTAAACGTATGGTTTCACGAATTGAATGATTGATGATCTCTGTTAATTATTGATGAGTGATGCATTCATGGTCTGAAATTAGGGGTTTAAATAGTGGAATGTTGCACAGGTGAGATTAGTAGAGATTGGATGGCTCGAAAGACAACAAAAAGATGGATCGATGGTAGGGAAAGATTCATGAAGTGAACATGAACGAAAGATAAAAAGACATAAGGTTTTTCATGTCCCCATAATTTTGGACATAAAAATGTTGACCATGCCCAACACATTGGGGGGTCAAAGATGCATTAATTACCTCACCTAGGGAATTTTGTACAAATATTATTTATGAGGCATTAATTATTTATCCTATGAGAATGTTGCTAAATAAACATTATTGAGTCATGTATTTAATTTTTATTTCCATTAATTAATTATTGTGCAAATAACATGTGGAATTCAGATTGCCATGTTAGTCACAAGTGGTAATCCAACTTGCCAAGGGAGGAGATTAAGAAAGTGGAAACTCTATGAAAAAAGAAGTCAAAGAGAAAAGGGAAAGTGCCCAAAATCTATGACAAAAGTTTTCATAATCAAAGCAGAAAATTTTTGGTAAAGGAGGGTGCAGTTTCCTTTTTGAGACTCTGTCTCAAAAGAAGGAAAGTCAGAAAAATATGTCATAGGGAAAAGCAGGAAAGGCAGAAAAAGTTGTCATTGTCAAAAGTAGAAACTATGGGTCTAAGGAGGGCACAGTTTCCAAGTTTGATTAATGACATGGATAGGGAAACATATCCACATGGTCCTACATTCAAATTTTCTCAAGCGGGGCGCATATGTGGCTAGGGTTAGGGATTCTAGGTGGTTGACTTTCTCTCACAGGTCACCATTGGCCTCTACTTGCTAAACAGGTCACCCAGAGTTCTATTAAAGAACAAGTCAAGCTCATTCACACAGTTTGGTTAATGTATATTTCATAATTTATTGAAGCTTAAGCTTCATTTTTTAGTGGTGAGCCTCAGTATCTTGGGTGATGTGCCCCAAGTCCGTTGTTACCCTTCTCCCCTATTCTTCCCACTTCTATTGTAGGTCTTACTGAATCTAAGGAGAATATTTCATCTATTGAAGGAGATTTTTTTTGAAGGTGTTAATGTCTCTATCATTCCATAATCAGATCATCTTGGAGAGCTTTGAGACCTCCTATTAGTGACATCCCTTCCTCTTTCCTCCTTCTCTTTGTTCTATGGTCTTCTAGCAATTTTGGAGCTATGTAATGGATATTTTGGCATATATTTGATATGATATGTATAATTATGTATAATTTATTTTTAAATATCATATTCATACCACCTTCAGGTCATTCCTAAATTTTGTGATATTCAGAGATCGAATTTCTTGGGTTTCCTAGCTAAGGAGTCATAATTTTGGAGTTGTGCTATGAGAGGTGACTTCTGTGAATATTCTGAGAATTATTTCAACCCTCGTGGTTCTGATATATTTTTATTTACAGTATCTATAATTTTCATAACATTCTGATTCGAAATGGCTAAGATTTACTCATTTTAGGTGAACCTAGTCTAGATTTGCATTGGAAAATAACTAGTTTTGTTGTAACTTCCATATTTCGAATTTTATGACTCCAAATAACTCCATTATTTTTCTTATGATTCATTAACAGACACATATAATTTCTCCAAGTCCAAAAAAGAGAATCCAAACCACCCTTACCCTATTTGGAAAGGCCTGAATATGTTGCTAGTGAGTTTCCCGGCAAGCTAGTATCACCTTTACAATTTGCAAAATATTTTCCTTTACCTATGGTATGTTATTAAAATTATTGAACATATTATTATTGTATTGTAAATTTATAACATAAACTTATTCATTTTATACAATCCTTTGGTTGTCGATATGAGAAAAGTGCTTCCTAGTTTCACGGTAAGGTGACCCAGCAACATGGAAGTAGGTTTCGACGGAGTGGAATCCAAAACCTCAATGATCAATAATATAAATGTGTTAGGAAATACACTCTATCAGTCCTATTATTTCCTTGATTGGTTCCCTCTTTCTGCTGCCATGTGACCAAAAGTATCAGTCATTTCCCCTTATCTGCTTAGCTTCCAAAAGTTGACTGGTTCTTTGCAAGTTTTATTTTAAAAACATTAAGCTAAGTTGCATAAGGTTAATATTCTGATCTGTATATAAGATCAGGGATTTTATAGTAGTATCAGAGTTCTTTCCTTGAATCATCCTGTGGAAATAAATCTCTCGGTGAATCATTTTGCATGCCATGTCATACTATGAGGATGACTATGATGAGCAGTATGAAGAATACTGCAGAATATATGAAGAAGAATAAATACTCTATGTTGACGGAAGCCTACCAAAACATATATGATGAATACTATTGGACATCATATGGGGAAGAGATTATATATGATTCTCTAATGGTTAAGAAAAATTTGACAGAGATTATTGAAGCATGTGAGAACATGTCTCACTGCTACGAGGACTATCTAGATATGGGTAGGAATATTTGTGCAAAATTTTCTTTTGGAGATTATATTTATTTCAACTATGGATTCTAGCCCAAGAATGATTATGAGAATTATTTCAAGGAAAGCAATCTATCAAGGGAGAAACCAATTTTTTATACCTCTCTGAAAAAAGAAGAAGAAGAAGGAACCAAAGGTGAAGATTTCGCCAATCCATATGCATGTTCAAGATTTAAGAGTTTGTTTGGTTTCCCATCAAATAGATCATCTAAATATTGTGACATGAGTACCACTAAATATGAAAAATTCTCAATTTTCTTGGAGGAGAATAGAAATGAAGTGGATACATAGATCCGGGAGGTGAAGTGCAAATCACCACAAGGTGGTTGCATAAGAGAAGAAGTTGAAGAAGAATGCACTACAAGTTTCTAGGTGGGTGATCTCCAGACCACTACTCAAGGTTTTGGATCATGTATGGGTGGTGAGATATATTTTGGATCAGATCCAAAAGAGTTACCTAAATCATATTTACAGCTACCTCTTGAGCCATATAATGAAGAAGAAAACAAGGCCACACTGGTCAGGTGTGAACAAAAAAATTTGGTGGAGAAGCAGGCCACCAAAGTATATGTACAAAAAGAGGATAAGGTAAAAAAAACAAATGATAAAAGTTCTGATTTTTGCAGCATCCATATACACCTGCAACCATCTGATCCATGGAAGGATTGAAAGACTTCACTTGCCTCTGAGGACTGCAAGATGAAGGACAATTGTGAGGGAGATGAATCTGCTCCTTGTTTACCTGTTAGTGAACCCAAAATCAATGTAGAGGAGGGTGATACTACCAATTATGATAAGGGATCTTTTCAGTAAGATCCAAAATAAGATCTGAAGTCATTATCTGAACTTCCGACTGAAGTGGAAGAAAATCCCCCACCAGCTGGGTATGAACTAGGAAAATTGAAGGAGAAAAATATGATGCAGAGAGATGAGCACACTTAATAAATTTTGGAATCCTTTGCAGCATGATGAATCTTAAATTACAGGGCATGATATGCTCTATAATTTATGTCCATATCACATGTCATTCCAACCTTCAGAGATACCCTCCACTGTACATCATGGAAGTGATTTTTCATAAAATTCAAAGGCTGACTTGTATGCCGAGAATCATTTTTGTGTTGTGGATCCATGCCACAAGAAAAATGGTACTGGATGTCATTTATTATAATAATAAAACTTGGGGGAGGATATTCTTTGTGAGCCACATAATTTGAGTGGATCATTAAAGGAGGACAAAAAGAAGCTTATGGAATCCATGAAAAACGTTTTGGACATCAATGCCTTGGTGGAAAGATGTTGTTGGAAAGATTCTAGTGGAGAGATGGAAGGAGAAGCCTTTATGGAGGAGTGCATAGCACTGAAAGAAGGCATGGACAAGATGAAGGATAACTATATGAACTTACTGTCTGACAGAGATCGTTTCCTCATGATGGTTGAGATGTACCATAGTGAACTCAAGAAGGAAGAATAAGAATTTGACAAGCTCACTCATTAGTTGGAGATCACCAGTAACTCATTGAAGAGCACATGACTATCCCTTCAAGATTCAAAGTTGCAGACCTATAAACTTCAAAAGGAGTTGAGAATGTCATACCTTTCATGCTGCATGGAAGGAAATGTTTTGGGCATAGTGGAGGAATTTCCAGTGGAGGATGGGCATACGAAAAGTTCATATATGCAAGTATGGGTGAAGGAAGATACCATAGAATATATTGATCAGTCACTTGTCTCATTGCATAAGTAACCTCACAAGGATATACAATTCATATCTGCATTAACATACACTTATTTATTCAAATATTGGATAAGTGAGTACATAGTGGAAATTGAGGCCCAAGGTTGCACAAGCCTAGCTTGTGAATGTAAAGAATTTCTCTTAACGAATGCTATGGAAGAAGGACCCCATGAGCTTCCTATGTGGAAAGTAACTTTCACCTTAGAATATGTGTCTTATTACATCCCATGAAAATTAAAAAATCAAAGTGCTTATCCTTGTATTGATTGGGTGGATAGAGACATCATTGGAATAAAGACTGTGGGAGGTAAAGAGTTTAATTTCTGCAATAAATTCTTTGTTGTGAATGGAATTTTCCTGACATGTGGAAAAACACAAATATTTAATTTTCATCCTTTGGAGACCTTCCATACACATGCACATGAGGTGCAGTCTAAATTTTTTATGCTTGAGGAATTTTGGGATGCAAATGATGAGTTCCAAGCACAGGGACAATTCCCGAGAAAGGATGATTTTTCTCATAGGAGTCCTATTTTCAATAAAGAGTCAGAATAAATCCCTTGTGTTAGACCATCCCATGATAAGTTTGATACATCCACACCTTTGGTGGACACATTTTGCAGAGATTTGTTTCACTATAATTTATTCCACACACCTATGGCAACCAAGGCCCAACACACATGAGGATGATAACTAGGTGAAGGGTTTATTTATTTTGATTCCAAATAAGGAGAAGGAGGATCCCACACTTATCCATGGGGATTTGTTGAGGGAACCACCCCCTTCTCATCCGCAGAAAATACAAACCTGTCCTATCTTTGATTCCTCCATTCATGGAGGTGATTACATGATCAGTGGAAGAGAGTTGAGACATTGCGACTGTGCACATGGGAAAGCAATAAAATATTTATATGGATCTTACAGTTGGAGGATTTTTTCGTCTATGGAAGGAATGGGTAGGTACTTCTTGGATTCATGCACTTTGGAGGGTGTACCTTTTCCTTACACCATGGAATTTTTAGCATACACATCCTACATCTTCTATGAGCAACATGGGCATCTATGGTTGTTGGAGGATGCCAAAAATTGTCTTGGTACATGGGACTCACACCCATGTCATTACAAAAACATAATTGTGGGATTAAATGCTGAAGGAAATTTATGTTAGGTGGAGAAATCACACATATTTCCAATTTTGCATTTAGAATTTCCAATTTTCAGTGCAGTGGTATGATTTCCATGTCATGAACATCATTTACTGTGATGATAAATTTTTATGGTGGATACAAATGTTTGGATACTTACAGTTGAAGAAATGGGATCCAGGAATAATTTTGTCTGATAAGTGGTGTTGGAATCCATTCTCACTCAAGGAAGTGCAATGCAAACAATGGGACTTTGGCATTGCTTGTGTTTTGAGAAAGTCTACATGTTGGCTTAATGAAGCAAGTCAACTTTGTTTTTGCACATGAGTTAATGCTCTGGTTCTCCTACATGGTGTGTTGGTCCCCATTTTGTCACCATTTTTGGGTTAAATACTTTACATATTAATGCATATTTTGTTACCTTTTGGCATCTTTTGCACCATTCAAGCCTCAGGTATGAAGAAATTTAAGATTTATATCAATTTTGTTTATTATCATCATTTTATGGTTTCAATGGTTAAAATTGACATAATATGAAGTGCATTCGGTGTATTAATTCATGTGTATTATTGTTTGCAGGTTATATGGTATTTTAGACAGGCTAACAAATAGACACACATTCAGCTAGATATATGGAGAGTGTATCCATCTTGCTGTCCATATCACCAAATAGACCACGCATTGTTGGTAGCATATTTATGTGCATTAAAGGCATGAAACATCTAGGAACTGTCTTCACCACGTGCCAACATCTCAACATCAATCTTCTTCTGGAAAAAGTGTGCATCTCATGTCTCTGCATGACACCTTGACAACGACTCTAATTTGGATTGAAGTCATAAGCCACATCGTGCACCAGAGGGAACCCGATCTACGAGAGAAGAGGAACCATCATCTGTTAGTTGTTAGTGCACTTATTTGCCATAATTAATTCCTTATCATGAAGAGCAGACGACCACTAAAGGCTCGACTTGCTCTCCTTCTATCAAAAAATGTATATATAGACATCAGCAGGCAACTTAGGAATGTCTTACGAGTCTTTGAGTCTCTGTCTTTTATTTGATACAATAAGTTCAGTCTAAAAACTTTGTAACGCTACCCTTTTAATTTAATGAAATTTTTTTTGCATTGTGTATGATCGTGTGTGATTAAGAAGAGCATTACTCTATTTGCTCGGAGGGCCTCCCGACAAACAGATTTCTTTGTGTAGGTTTTGTTATTTCTTTCCTCTACAATTAGTATAATTTTGCTTATAAGTTGTTTGTGTAGTTTTGTTTCTATAATCGTTCATGTTTCCTGTAGCATAAATTTCAATTTAATATTATGTTGAGCATGTAGGTTCCTTTTTATCAGTTAGAAACCGGTTGCACTTAGAATAGATTTTAGATTCTTTTTCGTTTAGAATATCCTTTAGATTATGTTTTGTCTAATACAGTTTTCAAGTTTTTCTGCAAAGTCTTTATAATTTATTGCTTGATTTCTAGATTAAATTCCTTTGATTAAATTATAGTGAATCTAGTTCTGTTTATTCCAGTTTTTATCATGAATTTGCTTAAGAGTATGTTAGTTTGTTAAATGATGTTTTGAATTATGAAATTAGCTTACGTTATATTTCTATGCAATTCAGTCATTAAAGTAGGTTTACTTCTTGCTTTTACATTACAGTAGTGCATGCATGAGGCAGCTACCCTTCAATAAAGCATTTTAATTTACTGTTTCCTTAAAGTTTTAGCATTTTCTTCAAACAGACTGTCATACAGACAGTCTATTCCACCCTTTATACAGACCTTCATTTCCACCTTTTATATAGTCGTTCATTCAATCCTATGTGTTCCTAAATTTCTTTCAAGCTTATTTTCTCAGTTTTCTAATTTTGTCTTGATGATAAAGGTTACATAATGTTCATATTTTCTCTTAAAGATCCTTAGAAGAGATTGTGTAGAGTCATTGTTAAACCTTATTTCTCTTTCCTTTTTCTTTTTTACCTTATGCATAGGAATAATATCATGTAATTTAACTCATTATATTGATCTGTAATTGAGCCTTTGATTTAAGTTGTTCCTTTGTATATGAGGTTTGAGTTACATGCATTAATAGATTAAGTGCTTTACACATAATACAACTTGTCCTCTTAATCGTGTAATTAGGGATTTATAAGATAGAATTCCAAATCACTCTTCATAATTCTTTTGTTTGACTATAAATCATGTCTAGTTTTATATAGTATTTTGTGAGAAAGAGTTGTGTATTCATAAACAATCATGTTTACTATTTCTTGTAACTGGACATTTCTCAGTTTGCACATTCAGTGTAGATATCAAACTAGACTTAATTCCATTCATCTTTTATACTTCTTTTGAGATCCATTTTGATACCTCTCATGCCCCAGTTCCTATTACAGTAAATGCTTACCCTCAAAATAATCGAGAGTGGAATTAAGATGATTTGGTTGATTTATGTATATTAGTTAGTGTATGTATAATATTGTAAATTCTTCTTGATGTAGTCACTTTCTCAAAATAGAATAGTTCATTATCATAACACTTTTTATATCCAAACATTTATAAATAGTTTGATGTTACTCTACTTAGACCTTTGTTTTTATTAACTTAACTAAGTTATATTTTAGGATTTCAACTTAAAACCTTTCAATCTTTGGCTTATTAAAGTATTACCACGACACTCTCTACCTTCGCATATATTTTGTAGCAACTCTAATCCTACTAACCTCGGTTTATAATTAAGTATTAGGTAGATTGTTTTAGACAATATTTTGCCCAACATTTTTGGCACCATTGCCGGGGAGTTGTTCTGTAAGGTAGAATAGATGTAGGATGGTAATGGGGGAGAGGTAAGACGAGAGGTAAGAACCTACGCATCTGTTATAATAGGCACCCCCAAATCTAGTAGTCTTAGTAGTAATAGTAGTAGTAGTAGTATAGGATAGATTTGTTAAGATAGTAAAATTTTGTTAAGTTTTTAGAAACATTTTTACCTTAACCATCATCTTAGTGAAAATTCATCAAATTTTTTTTTTTTTTAAACACTTATAGGAAGTAGTTTTGCTGGGCACATAAAGATATTCTTACAAGGGGGGGGGATTATAGAAAGAGAAGAAATCCTAGCAAGAGGACCTGAGGGCCCTATTCTTGACCAAATTTAAAAATAAGTAACTAGGGAACCTCTTAATCTTCCACTAAGTAAAAAAGTCAGATAATATAACTCTTGAAGTAAGGAAGCTGAACTTTATTGACCTTACCTAGGTGGAAGCTCTCTTTGGTAATAGTAACCCCTCAAATTGGCATATCAATAGTAGCATCCCCTACTCCTATAAGAACCAATAAAATAATGAGTGATCAAAGGAATATTTCTCCTGGAAAAGCATGTTGGGTTGCCCCATTCCCACCTCGAAATAAACCTTCTAGGTACACTCACTCTAGAAACCAAACCTACATAAAGAACCAGGAAGAAGAATGAGCAGCAAAAAGAAATTTCTGTCCAAAATGTAAAACTAAACATCCTCTACAGGAATGTCCATTAAATAAAATTCCTAAGTGTTATATTTGCATGGGGCATCATGTTTTGTCCCAAGGGATCAAGATGGATCCTATCAAGATAGAGGTAATCATTGGACTACTCTCTCCAAAGACTCTTCCTCCTCCTGCTTCTTAAAAACTTATTATAGGTCATCACCATTTGTAAATATGTCAGTATATGTATATCTCTTTGAATAAATAAGAGTCATTTCTATTCCTAGGGGACTCTTCTTCTATGTTTTCAAGAATAAAATCAATCATCTAATAAATGGTTTTGAAATTCAGTTACAAATGGGTCTTTTCTATAGGATATTTTCTGAAAAGGAAAAGTTCTCTAAAAATACTAATCTTGACTTTGAAGTTTAATTTTCAAACCATTTATTTTATGATTTTGTTATGCTTTATATACGATGGTTTGATTCAGATATATACATTCCTAAATACTTTAACAAGTGCTCAAAAGATCCATTTCAATTATCATGTTTTCCTAGAGATTAATAGATCATCTACACTTGTTATCAAAACTTGACTCTTAAATATTTTTGAGAACACTCCAGGATAAGTTGATTTTTTGCTTGTGGGGAACATTATCTTTTATAAATAAAATGGACTGAAAGGCCCAGGAACACCTTTAAGTTATTCTTTTTTGACATGATCTATAACTAAGGCCATTTTATAATAATAATAAAAAATTAACTCATGTGTTTAGTAGGGCTTAGCACGCTCTAGTACCAATCGACTTCCTATACTCAGAATCTTTATACAAGGCAAACCCATCGGGGTACTGAACAAGCCTGCTCGTAGCGGGTCAATGCTAAGTAACAACCTAAAAATAAGGAAGTTCGATAAATGAAAGTAAACCCATCGGGGTACTGAACAGGCTCACTGGCAACAGGGCTATGCTTGCATGGTACCAAGATAAACCTGCTGGGGTACTGAACAGGCCTGCTAGAAGCTAGGAAATATCAGGTAAAATAGATCTAATTAATGCACCACTAGGCACATGGTTGAACAGTAAAATATGTTTAGGCCTCTTGTTTATGATGTCATTAAAGAATCACTGTAAGATGGCCTTGGATCCGACAATCTGAATTCAATCAATATCTAGGATATGTTTATCCTAGAAATGGGACCCATAGCTGTAAACTCCTACAAATTCGAAAGTGAGCTCAAAAACTTTTGAGATGAAAAGATATCTTTACAACAAGGCAAGGGTGACTAGTTTTCCCTATGATCCTTTCACTTATCTCTTCATCACATGGTAGATGATAAATTATACAATTATATATTTGAACATTGCTATTTTTTTCAATATCTATATCTGAATCCTTTCCATTTATTAGTTATTTTTTCTTTCTTTTACATACTTACAACAACATGACTGAACTTTCTTAATTTATTTTGGAAATTACTTAATTTTCTTGCATGGCTTGAGGACATGCCATATCTTTGGTTTGTGGGAGGATTAGCTGATTGTATGTCTTCATTTTTACTTATAAAAGATTCATTACCAAATGATAAAGTGTTTGCAGGGTAATGCAGATAGTGAAATTGGCCCTAAAATTGTGGATGAATAAGCAAGAATGCTAAAGAATTATTTCATATGAAAATTTGTATGAAGGATCATATGAAGGGTCGAATGTCGGTATGAATAAGAAGTCAAATGACAAGCTGAATAAAAAAAAATTATGATATTTTTGTACCTATGATTAAGTGTTGGGATAATTTTATTGGGTAAAAATCCAATTCATACCATTAGGGTCACATCTATATGATATTATGACTAATACCGATTAATGATGGTATGAATTAGATCCAATATGATGTTATTTCACCCCCTATATGGATATGATATGACCTTCGAATAAATTTTAGTTATCATGACTCTGCCATCTTCATTATTTCCCTTTTATGTTCGCATGCATAAGCTATCAAATAAGCCTCCCTCCTCGTTGAACTAAGGTTATGGTTATGAGTTTGGTTATACACTTGCATTAAGTTACACGTTCAACCTGTCCAAAGATTGATTTGGACATGGTTGAACCAACTAAAAGTTGGAAATTCATTCAATCACGCACTTTAGACGGCACACATTCCGAAGATTGCCATAATGGCACAATAGTTTAGGCATGTCGAGTTGGTTGCATGATCGTTTGGTAGGTTGAATGCTGCACACTTTAAAACTAGAACCGTGCAAACCTTCTTCAATTCCATCACCATCACTAACCATTATTACTGTAGAACATTTTAGCCACCTTTCCTGAAAACTCTGTATTCCTTCCTCTGTTTCCAACATGCCGAACCGATTCAAGCCTGAAAGTTACCAAGATCTGTTTCAAATGACAGAGTTTAGGGAGTGTACGGAAGTGGTTTTTGGAGCCGGTTGGAACCCATTCCTCCATCCGCTGCAAGGTTACGATGAGGAGATCTCATTGTTGTTTGCAATGAGGTTCGATGGGAGGATGGCCATAGTAGGTCACCTTTCTTTTCGATTCGATTTCCCATGCCACTAAGCTTCCTCGAGAGGGTGAACAATGGCACAAACATCGTTTCATTCCACAAGCATCACATAATTTTGCTTTGAAGCCTGAGTTCCGGCATGTAACAAGTGTGAAAGGCTACCATCACAGTTGGATAAATCTGAAATATATCAAGCCGTTGATAGTCATCATTCATTTGGTTACCTACGAAGGTAATTTTAACGTTTTTAAGTCCCGTTACCTTCATTTATTAGCCCACTTTGTTGAAAATAGATGGTTGAATTTCCTTTTCTTTTTCCATCATAGCTTAGAGAAAACGTTGAATTTGGTCAGAAGGAATACTCTTCATCCCAAGAGTAGTTTGTACCACCACATTTTAATCAAACTGTTAATCCTGGATCAGCTTAAATAAGGAAACCAGTCTTGGGAAACCTTTTTGTTCAAAGTGCTTAGTCCCCACCTTAATATTCATAAACGGTCTCGTCATTTTCATCCTGACTCAAGACCAACCTCGCCCATAGCAAAGGAAAACCCCAATGTTGTCCACCTTGATGAAGATGTCTCAGAACCTAATTCACCTGTGCAAGATACCCTTGCTAGTCCTATGTCCATTGAATTTGTGCCTTTTTCATGACCTTGTACCATAAGAAAGAAGGATAAAAGTGTTCAACGTAGGCTTTAGCCCAGTACCCAGACCATAGTGCAGCTTAATGAGCAGACTAGTCATTCGGATGATGAGGCTGAGGTAGAGAAAAATGACCCAAACTCATCCGTCTTAGCACTAGCCAGCCTTTCTACCGAGTTACTCAAGGACACCAATCAGATGGAAATTCTTGCATCTGTTCAGAGTATCAGCCCTGAAGACCCCCTTCCTACTGTCGATTTGGATCTACCTTCAACAGAAATGAGCCGTCCACAATATTTCAACCAGTCCCCAGATCCATGCACACCGCCGCAGCCAACATTAGATTAGTTCACTTTTGAGTTAACTCAATCGACGAAGCAAAATGAAGCACGTGTTAAGTTAATTTCAGAGCTTTGTGAGGAAAACAGAGAATTATGGTTACAAATTAAGAATATGGAGGACCTCCACAGAACCGTTAGCGTATCATAGAGGGATCGGCAAGCAATGCATTCTCTTTTGAAGGCTTAAGCTAAGAAGTTGAAATTCAAATAGTTTGTTTCATCAAAGTCAGATGCAGCTGCTGATGCAACTCTGCCTCCTTCCTCATGATATCTTTTGCTTTGACCAGTGGGACCTGGTATTCTTTCGGTTTGGGGGAATGTTGGTCACCATTTTTTCACCATTTTTGGGTTAAATACTTTACATATTAATGCATATTTTCTTACCTTTTGGCGTATTTTGCACCATGCAACTCACCATTCAAGCCTTAGGTATGAATAAATTTAATATTTATATCAATTTTCTTTATTATCATCATTTTACAGTTTCAATGGCTAAAATTGACATAATATGAAGCGCATTCAATGTATTAATTCATGTGTATTATTGTTTGCAGGTTATATTTTCTTTTAGACAGGCTAACAAATAGACACACGTTCAGCTAGATATATGGAGAGTGTATCCAGCTTGCTGTCCAGATCACCAAACAGACCACGCATTGTTGGTAGCATCTTTCTCTACGTTAAAGGCACGAAACGGCTAGGAACTGTCATCACCACGTGCCAGCATCTTAGCATCAGTCTTCTTCTGGAAGAAGTGTCCATCTCATGACTCTGCATGACACCTTGACGCCAGCTCTGATTTGGATTGAAGTCATAAGCCACATTGTGCACCAGAGGGAACCCAATCTGCGAGAGAAGAGGAACTGTCATCTGTTAGTTGTTAGTGCACTTATTTTCCATAATGATTGCCTTATCATGAAGAGAAGTTGACCACTAAAGGTTCGAATTGCTCGCCTTCTATCAAACAATGCATATATAGATGCTGTCAGGCAACTTGGGAATGTCTTACGAGTCTTTGAGTCTCTGACTTTTATTTGATACAATCAGTTCAGTATGAAAACTATGTAACGCTACCATTTTAATTTAATGAAAGTTATGTTGTGCTGTGTATCATCGTGTGTGATTAAGAAGAGCATTACTCTGTTCGCTGTGAGGGCCCCCCAACAAACAAAGTTCTTTTTGTAGTTTTTATTATTTCTTTCTTCTACAATTAGTATAATTTTGCTTATAAGTTGTTTGTGTAGTCTTGTTTCTATAATCATTCATGTTCCCTGTAGCATAAATTATAGTTTAATATTATGTTGAGCATGTAGGTTCCCTTTTATCAGTTAACAATTAGTTGCACTTAGAATAGCTTTCAGATTCTTTTGCATTTAGAATAGCCTTTAGATTCAGTTGTGTCTAATACAATTTTCAAGTTTTTCTGCAAAGTATTTATAATTTATTGCTTGATTTCTAGATTAAATTCCTTTGATTAAATTATAGTGAATCTAGTTCTGTTTATTCCAGTTTTTATCATGAATTTGCTTAATAATATGTTAGTTTGTTAAATGATGTTTTGAATTATGAAATTAGCTTAGGTTATATTGCTATGGAATTCAGTCATTAAATTAGTTTTACTTCTTGCTTTTACATTGCAGTTGTGCAAGCATGAGGCAGCTACCCTTTAATGAAGCAATTGAATTTACTGTTTCCTTAAAGTTTTAGCATTTTCTTCAAACAGACTATCATACAGATAGTTTGTTCTAGCCTTTATACAGACCTTCATTTCCACCTGTTATACAGTCGTTCATTCAGTCCTATGTGTTCCTAATTTGTTTTAAAGCTTATTTTCTCAGTTTTTCTGATTTTGTCTTGATGATAAAGGTTAGATACTGTTCATATTTTCTCTTAAATATCCTTAGATGAGATTGTGTAGACTCCTTGTTAAACCTTATTTCTCTTTCCTTTTTCCTTTTTACCTTATGCATAGGAATAATATCATGTAATTTAACTCATTACATTGATCTATAATTGAGCCTTTGATTTTAGTTGTTCCTTTGTATATGAGGTATGAGTTACATGCATTAATAGATTAAGTGCTTTACACATAATACAAATTTTCCTCTTAATCATGTAATTAGGGATTTATAAGATAGAATTCCAAATCACTCTTCATAAGTCTTTTGTTTGACTATAAATCATGTCTACTTTTATATAGTATTTTGTGAGAATGAGTTGTGTATTCATAAGAAATCATGTTTACTATTTCTTGTAACTAGACATTTCTCAGTTTGCACATTATTGTGAAGATCAAACTAGACCTAATTCCATTCATCTTTTATACTTCTTTGGGGAGCCATTTTGATACCTCTCCTACCCCAGTTCCTATTACAGTAAATGCTTACCCTCAAAATAATCAAGGAGAGTGGAATTAAGATGAATTGGTTGATTTATGTATATTATTTAGTGTATGCATAATATTGTAAATTCTTCTTGATGTAGTTACTTTCTCAAAATAGAACAGTTCATTACCATAACATTGTTTATATCTGGACATTTATAAATAGTTTGATGTTACTTTGGCTAGACCTCTATTTTTATTAACTTAACTAAGTTAGATCCTTAGGAGTTCAACTTAATACCTTTCAATCTTTGGCTTATTAAATTATTACCATGACACTCTCTACCTTTGCATATATTTTGTAGCAACTCTAAGCCTACTTACCTCGGTTGATAATTAAATATTAGGTAAATTATTTGAGACAATATTTTGCCCAACATGGTGGTCAAATTTGCAGCACTCTGGAGTGCTTCTGCTTAAGGACAAGCTTATTTGGGAGGGGAGGATTGTCATGTCCCCATAATTTTGGACATAAAAGTGTTGACCATGCCCAACACATTGGGGGGTCAAAGATGCATTAATTACCTCACCTGGGGAATTTTGTCCAAATATTATTTATGAGGCATTAATTATTTATCCTAGGAGAATGTTTCTAAATAAACATTATTGAGGCATGTATTTAATTTTTATTTCCATTAATTAATCATTGTGCAAATAACACATGGAATTGAGCTTGCCATGTCAGGTAGAAGTGGCAAGACAACTTGCCAAGGGAGGAGATTAAGAAAGTGGAAACTTTATGACAAAAGTAGTCAAAGAGAAAAGGGAAAGTTCCCAAAATCTTTTACAAAAGATGTCATAATAAAATCAGGAAATTTTTGGAAAAGGAGAGTGCAGTTTCCTTTATGAGGCTCAGTCTCAAAAGAAGGAAAGTCAAAAAATATGTTATAGGGAAAAGCAAGAAAGGAAAAAAAAGATGTAATTGACAAAAGTAGCAACTATGGTCCTAAGGAGGGAGCAGTTTCCAAGTTTTATGAATGACATGGATAGGGAAACATCTCCACATGGTCTTACATTCCAATTTTCTCAAGGAGGTCGCATATGTGGCTAGGGTTAGGGATTCTTGGTGGTTGACATGCTCTCACAGGTCACCATTGGCCTCTACTTACTAAATAGGTCACCCAGATTTCTATTAAAGAAAAATTCAAGCTCATTCACATAGTTTGGTTAATGTATATTTTGTAATTGATTGAATTTTAAACTTCATTTCTGCATGGTGAGCCTCAGTATCTTGGGTGATGTGCCCCAAGTCCATTGTTCCCCTTCTTCTCTATTATTCCCACTTCTATTGTAGGTCTTATTGAAGCTAAGGAGAAGCTTTCATCTATTGAATGAGTTTTGTTTTTCAGGTGTTAATGTCTCTATCATTCCATGATCATATCATCTTGTAGATCTTTGAGACCTCCTATTAGTGACATCCCTTCCTCTTTCCTCCTTCTCTTTGTTCTATGGTCTTATAAAAATTTTGGAGATAGGTAAAGGATATTTAGGAATATATATGATATGATATGTATAAGGATTTCTAATTTACTGTTCAATATCATATACATATCACATTTAGGTCATTCCTAAAGTTCAGTGCGATTCAGAGATCAAATTTCTTGGGTTTCCTAGATCTGGAGTCATAATTTTGGAGTTGTGCTATGAGAGGTGACTTATGTGAATATTATGAGAATTATTTAGACCCTCATGGTTCTGATATATTTTTATTTACAGTCTCTACAATTTTCATAACATTCTGATTCGAAATGGATGAGATTTACTCATTTTAAGTCAACCTATTCTAGATTTGCCTTGGAAAATAACTAGTTTTGTTGTAACTTCCATATTTCAACTTGTATGACTCCAAATAACTCTATTATTTTTATTATGAGTCATTAATAGACATATATAATTTCACCAAGTCCAAAATAGAGAATACGAACCCCCCTTACCCTATTTGGAAAGGCCTGAATATGGAGCTAGTGAGCTTCCCAGCGAGCTAGTCTCACCTTTACAACTTGTAGAATATTTTCCTTTACCTATGATATGTTATTAAAATTCACAAACCTATTATTACTGTCTCATAAAATTATAACATAACCGCATTTAGTTTATACAAGCCTCTGGTTGTGGATATGAGAAAAGTGCTTCCTAGTTTCGTGGTTAGGTGACCCAGCAGCATGGAAGTAGGTTTCTGCAGAGCGGAATTTAAAACCTCAATGGTCCCTGATATATATTTGTTAGGGAAGAAAATATATAACTCCTATTCTTTCCTTGATTTATTCCCTCTGTCTACTTCCTTGTGACCAAAAGTATCAGTCATTTTGCTTTATCTGCTTAGTTTCCAAAAGTCATCTGGTTGTTTGCAAGTTTTATTTTAAAAACATTAAGCTAATTTGCAGAAGGTTAATATTCTGATATGTATATCAGATCAGGGATATTACAAGGTTAAGTGAAGTTTCGATAGAGATAATAGATCAATGGACGATATCAAAGTTGTAGAGATCTGACACTCCAAAAGAATCCCGCAAAAGAAAGGTGTAAGGAAGACAACATATCGACAAATATAAGATGAGATCCACATCTGATCTCATATCAATGGTCAGGAAGGAGGCTGCATGAAATCGACGGTTGTAAAGAGATGCAAAAAATGAATTGCAAGAGGAAAATTGCAGAGATTCAACTTCAGGAAAAGTTGGATCTACAATCCGCAAAGGAAATTGCAGAAATTCAACTTTGGGAAAAGTTGGATCCACAATCCGCAATCGGATTGCATAAAGGAGTGTTGCGGATGCATAATTGTGGAAGTCAAATTTGGAATTTGGGAATTTCTGAAATTTTCAATCCACAAATGTGGAAATAGAGTTTCAAAAACTCTATTGCGGAAAGGAGCTCACGAAAAGTTTGAAGTTGCGGAGAGACGAAGGTTGCGGAAAGACAGATTTGCGTAAATATTTCCTGCAGAAGGAATTGTATTGTAGAAAAGAAATCTTGCAGAAACCTATTTGTGGAATTGAACCTACAGAAGTAGAGCTTCGCAATAGAGTTGCGGGAGATTAAATATATAGCCAAATTTAGAGTTTTCTAAATGTAGAGAAACTAAATCCTGGGGAAAGCAGATGGGATAATTGTGCTAGATAGGGATTGGTTGTTCATATTAATACATGACCCTAGATCTAAACATATTTTTAAGAACATCTCAACCAAGGAATACAATGAGGGTGATGGAAATAGAGAGTGACATGTACATGTTTTATTTCATCATTTACATATTAAGATATAATTTTGTTATTGTTATCTTATATTGTCTAATTATATTGATTATTTTTAATGTTATGGCGGTGGAAATGGAAAGTTTATTACTGGATGTGGTGTTTCAGCAATTTGAGTTGATTAACAACCAATCTTATGTGAAATATGTTTCATGTCTTTCAAGTATTTTTTGATTGCGTGGAATTATTTTATATCATTTACCATAGTTAGAGATGATATTTCATGTTTTCCATTTTATTCATTGTAGTGAATTTTTTATAATTTAATTTATTGTATTGTTACAACTAGATCAAAATCAGATAATTAGAGTGCAAATTATCATTCATGTTAATTATATTTATTGTTTGTTGTAATTTCAACTACTATCATTTGAATACCAAGGTGGATTTAATGCATATATTATACTTATACACTTATATTTTATATTTTATATAATTAGACACTTATATATCGTTAAGGAAAGAAAAACTTATGGTAAGAATGAAATATGTATATCTTTTAAAATTATGATATAATAGATTAAAAATAACAAACAATAATTTTTTTTGTAATTTAAACTACTATCATTTGAATAACAAGGTGGATTTAATGCATATATTATACTTATACACTTATATTTTATATTTTATATAATTAGACACTTATATAACGTTAAGGAAAGAAAAATTTCTGGTAAGAATGAAATATGTATATCTTTTAAAATTATGATATAATAGATTAAAAATAACAAACAATATTTTTTTTTAAATCCTATATTTGGAATACTCATATTCATCTCTATATGTATTTGAAGTTTCTTTGGTGATGGAGTTTCACATCGTTAGTCAAAGTTTAAATATTTAATACTTTACTTGATACCTTGATTAAATTCTAGGTTATAATTCAATTTAGTACTTTGAAATAGTCACATAAGCATCATAAAAGGCAGTTGTTGAACTTATGATATAGAAAGTTCATGATCCATGTGTCCATGTTAAGAATCAAAACCTAGTAAATTTTCACCTAAATGTTTATATTTTTCTAAACAACTCAACAATATTGGGATTCAGAGCAAAACATTTCTCACTTTTGATTAATGTTCATAGTTCATAGTTCATCTAATATCTTTTCTATGTGTTCATATTCAAAATCAAAACCTACTACATGTTCTTTTAAATGTATAATGTATAATTTTTTAGACAACACAACAATGTTGAGATTCACAACAAGCTGTTTCTCACTTTTAATTAATGTTCAAATTTCACAATTCATCTAATATGTTAATTGGGTTTAATTTCCATTGATCATTCCAATGCGTAACACTTAAAGATAACCAGAACCATTCAAAAATAAAGTAACACTTGTTAGCATGACCATTCAAAAGTAAAACTTGAACTGACAACATCAAAAACTAACCACCCATATGTACATATTACCTAATAATTTTATGCACTTTTCAAGTTTTTTTCATTTTAATTAATTTCACTTGTACTAAATTCTACTTAAAATATTTCAAAGCAATATGTCCCATATGAATGATGTTTACGTAATTTTTTTTTAAATGTCCCCAATATATTTAATCATTACAAAATTTTTAATAATTAATATAAATTAATTAAAAATGATGTTGATATGATGGTTTTATATATTTTATAATATAATTTCACAAAATTGTTAGTACATCAATTGTAACAATA
Organism: Pseudotsuga menziesii; assembly: GCA_001517045.1. Classification (NCBI taxonomy): domain Eukaryota; kingdom Viridiplantae; phylum Streptophyta; class Pinopsida; order Pinales; family Pinaceae; genus Pseudotsuga; species Pseudotsuga menziesii. The sequence continues at coordinate 122,423 of LPNX010648419.1, forward strand.
TGATAGTAACTGCATTGTAAGGAAGAATATATTATTGATGTTTTTTAATAAACACATCACAATTTTTCCAAATAAATATGCACGACGTTTTTTTCACAATTTGTAATATTGCATCTATAATACATCAATAATGACCATAAACTCATGAGATATGAGATAAAAGGATATAAAGAGATTTTTTATTATTAATTATTTAATTGAGTGTGTTATTTGATGTATTATTAATTTTTATAATGCAATTTTAGGCATTCAAGTTTCCAAATAGTGCATGTTTCCAACACAAATTTAATTTTTATGATATTTAAAAAGAATACAACTTTAAGGAGGAAAAATAATGGACCATAATTAACACATAACTTGACCATTATTACAATATCAACTATAATTATTTTCAATATTTTTCTTTACAAAATGAAGGGATAGTTCCTCCATGTGAAAAATACATACTATAGGCATGGAATAACCATTATCGGATATTCATACTACATTTCCTGACCATGTTGAAAATTTGCACACTATGATTTTTTAGATTGTAGTAGTAATGAGTTGTAAACATTTTCGGCCTCATCATCATTTTCACAACATAAACAAATACATCATTTTGACCACATAAACATAAACATATGATCATCATCATTTTCACTAGTACACAAACATAAACATACGATCATCATTGTTTTCACCATACAAACATAAAAATAATTTTCATCATTGTTACAGGGAATTCTTGTCCTCCACGTGACCATGAACCTTGTACAACTTTTTTTTCCTCAATCCATAAAGTGATTGGCCATACCTTTGTGGAAGATGAGCTATGAAGTTATTTCCTTTTGAAAAAATCATATCTAGAGAGGTTGACATACCTTTCCTTCTATCAAAGTGTGTTGGAACACCTTGCACCATAGTAGAATGCATCACATACGCCTTTTGCATAGGTGTAAAGAGCGTTGAATCCTATACGAATGGAAAAGGATAAATTTTGAGAAGCCTCTCGAAGGAGACCCTCATGGAGGATAATCCCTTCCTTATAGGATTGATCTCTCTCATCCACCTTGGTAGGATACCCCCTCATCCCTTCTCCCTTGATTCTCTCATCCCTTCCTCATCTCCTTTGGCCTATAAATGAAGCTTCATCTCATGGGATAGGGGGGTTAGAGTAAGAGTTAGTGTAACCTTATGCTAGACAAATTAGGCCATATATATTTCTTTGTATCTCTTCTTTGAGGAAATATTCCATTCAAAAAGACTCTCAACGCCAAGTTTTTATGATTGTAGTGTTTCCCTCATTATTTAATGCAAAGTGTTTTCCTTTCCCATAAACATTGTGTAATTCAATTTTATTATCTTTCTCCTTGGTCATTGATATAGATCGATTTCATTATCTTATATGTTTCCACTCTTGTTGGCTCTGATATTTGTGCATGTTTATTTATGTAAACTAAGATAAAGCTTCAAGATAGCAGGGACAACCTTCAGAAAAAAGGTAAGATTCATTCTATTCAAGCAACTGATTATATCTAGGGAAAGGTTTTCATTATTATATATGTTTTGTTTTAGATCTATACCATATAGACTATGGAAACATCCTTTGTCCGCATTGATTTCCTTTTTCCGTTAACAAAATTGGTGACTTCGTTGGGGATCAATCTTAGATATGATAGTGTTTAATAGAATTGTTTTTTGCTTTGGATAAATCTCCTTTCTGGATCTTGTTTGAGTTAGATTTGGCTAATTTCAACTAGTAAATAATTTCTAGATGATAGATCTATTAATTTCAATTTCTATTGTGCAATTTCAAGCCTTCAGATCTAGTTTATGGCTTGATATTTTTTTTCACCCTTTGATTGCATCAACGCACCTTTTTCCTTCTTGCATAATGCAACCTATTAGACCGACGCCTTCTCTGTTCCAATACAGAGTGTCACTGGCAAATTTTTACTTCTTACTAGGTGCATCACCATGTTTCTAACACCTGATTTATACATGCAACCTATGTCATCCTTCTAAATCAAGATTGATTCCAGCCTCAGATCTGTTATAATCTCTTTAATTTGGTTGGTCATTGTTATGCACGGTGTCTTCTACTTTCATATGTATTTATTCAACTGTTTATTTATCAATTTCTTGGTTTGTTGTGGAAATTTGAGTTTTTCATCGTTTAATGATCGAATGGTTTTAGGCATTAGACATTTCTTTCACTAGATATGATTTGTTTGGTTTGGAAATTAGAAGATCTAAAAAATTTAAGTGATCCACTTATTTTCATGGTTTCTTGTCTTGAATAAAAAGTTGTGATTTTCTTTTGAAGGATTTTATATTTGATTTAAATTCAAAAAAAGTGAATGTTTAGAAGTTGTTTTTATACATTATTTGTCACTTAATAAAAAGGAAAAATATTTCCTTTTTGTTTGGATGATTTTTTTGCATATATACGAAACTTCTTTCTCTCTTCTAGATTATAGATTCATCCAAAGGAATAGCTTGTGTTTTCATTTGTTTTGCATGGTTTATGTGTCAATTCTACAATTCCATCTGTCCACTTATCCATTAAAACTTAAATTAATCACACTTCTTAATTTAAAATTTTTTACCAAGATTGTGATGTGGGCTAGAGACGTGTTCTGACATCGAAAAATGTAGCAGCTGACATTTATTGCTTGTAGTTCATCCTAAGGACTAAGTGGTTCTTCCATGCACTCATTGGTATATTTACATGTCATGCATGCACTCTTGTGTTAAATAGAAAGGTTCTCTCATGTACTTAATGTTGGTGAAAAACATTAAACAAATTCTAACATATATCCAACGATTTAATTGTCAACCCGGAGAGAGCGTAAACTTGTGAGGCATAGACAAAATATATGCAGGGGTAGAGTATTGCTAACCTATTCTACAACTAAAATTGAATCTAAGTTATGAAAACAAGAAATTGTATGAAATTAAATCTAATTGCAGAAAACATAAAATTGCATAAATTAACTTGATAAAGAAAGACTGAAATTGCATGAAATAAACTGAATGAAAATAATCAACATTAACTTGTAAGCTCCCATAAAAATCAATACTATCAATTCATAAGAAAGAAATAACTGAAAATCTACCTTAACAATTCATAAGAAAGGAACTCAAAATTAACATAAGAGAATCAAAGTATTTGCATTAAGCATCATCTACATTACATAACAATCAAGAATCCACTCTATGACTAACTCTAGACTATTCTCAACTTCTAAACCACTAGAGAGGCCTCTAACCAAAATAAGGAGAGTACCCTCCTATTTATACATGAATTCAAGATAACTGATCATAATTACAGATCCACTATTCTCTCAACTTATCCCTACAAATCCTCCAACAAATACACTTTTCTCTGTACTTATCCCTTCAAATCCTCCAACAAATATTGGATGAGATATTCTCTCCACATTTCCATGATCTTCTCCTTGAAATTAACCCACATCTTGAAGATAAAATTCGAATTTGAATCTAGGTAGTGATTTTTGAGCTTGCTAAAGTCTTCAAATACACCTGTAAGCATCACCAAACTCATCCAACTTTAACATATAATGAAAATATGTTATTTTTCTCAATAATTAACCACAAATTCACTCTAAATATTAAAAAATAAATGATTTGGAAAATGGTAATATAAACCCATATTTATTATGAAAGTGGTGAATATTAATGGTTTTATGGAAGGATAAAATAGGAATAAGGTGCTAAATGGTATATGAAAGATGAATAAAATGTGGTATTTTTGCAGCTCAACATTCCCCCCAACTTGATTTGTTTCATGTCCTCATGCAACTATGCATTGATTCTTTCTAAAACTTTTGGCTTTGTAGTTGAGGCTTTACATGATGATGATATGTAATAGTAAATCATTCCATGATTTGAAATGCATGAGTGGAAGCAATTTTCCTTATGGTTGGTTCTTGTGTGACAACCATAAGTATAACAAATGTTTGTTCTTGTGTTAACAACATTCACTCATTTTGCTTGTATTTCTACTACAATACATAAGATTTAAAAATATACATGCATTGAAAATGATGAACCATCAATTTACATTAGAAAGCAATTTCTTCATATTATGAATCATGCCAATATATATATAGCATAGTTTACAAAGCATAGTTTGGAAAAGACATGTTTGTTAATTGTAAATGAGGTGATGAATATGTAAAATGGTGATGAATAGTCCCCCCGCCCCCACCCCCCCAACTTAAGATGTATTAGGCTTATAAAAAGCATAAAGAAATGTAGTGAGGGAATTTTTCAAGTTCATTCATTTTCTAGCATTTAAGTAATTACATGGTTAAAAATTAGAAAACAGCATACCTCCACTTACCCAAAAAGTCGATGAAATTATGCAATAGGAATGTGGTTGATATTGTTGTCGGATCATAGAGTGTGAAGTGAAGAAACTGAACTTCTACTTGTATGAATGAAGGTTGAAAGTGGAACTGTGGTACTCTCATATGGAAGAAGTATGCTGCTGTAAAAATGCTGATGATGTCATGAAAAGTATATAGTCTTCACCTGCTACAAAATCTGATGGCACAATTATTACCATGCGAATAAATGTGTCGATGTCAAGCATGGAAAGAAGTCATTGGATTACACACCATTAATGGATGTCATTAACCAATGTGAGGCAATCTCACCATTAATGTCAATGAGTGCCAAGGTACCTAAGTACATCTTGCAGAGTGCGAATAGATGAGTTGATGTCGAGCCACTTCAAATATCTAACGATCAAGGGACATTGATTTATTCCCATGATTTTCAGCGAGAGAACTTTCCATTAAGGTATGCAAGCCTCAAGGTACTAAAAATGAACTCTAGTCTCTATCCCAAATAAGGTACTGAGGTCGATGGGAAAGGCTTGTTGAAAGGTGGGCCTTAAGGAATCCCACATTAATCAAACATGAGTTGTACATAATGAGTGGTAGGACTACAGATGAAAGATATGAAAGCCAAACAGTTTTCAAAGCAATGTAGTCATGGAAAGGAAACCGAATGGTTTTATTCATAAGGAAAAAGATGAACTAAAAATAAGGAAAATGTGTGCAACTCAGAAAAGGTATGCATGCTAGAAGTCATGATATATAAGGCAGTGAAAATGTAGACTCTAACATGGATGACGAATAAGCTTGGAAGGAAAAATGGTAAGTAATCATGACGTGGCGTAATTGGTTTCTGAAAAGCTTCTTTGTGGCAGCAAATGTCATGACATACACAAAGGAAAACTCAACCCTTTGAGCTTTCAATGGAAAAATTTTCTAAATTTTTTTTGTGATTCTAAAAATTATTTATGCATGCCATTTGTTCGTCTTTAAACCTGCAAAAGGTTAGCATTTCCATGCAACAACTTGTGAGAGCATTAAAATATATGAAAACATGTGCTTCACAAAAAGTTAAAGAGAATAAATAAAATGCTCTTATACCTGAAAGTGGCAACCCTTCTTGTCAAAACCTGTTTCTAAGTGACTTGCGACAACAAGTTAACGCAATAATCATAAAATTTTGAGAAGATTCCAAGTTCATTTAAAATTTAAAATTTTATGATTTTATTTATTAACTAATACTTTTTATTTATTTATATATGTTTTTAATTTTCAATTTTATTTTATTTTTATTTTAACTCTTTTATTATTATTTCTAAAGTATTATATATATATATATATATATATATATATATATATATATATTAACGTTTGATTTATTTACCACAAGAACAAATTTGTATATGTTTATTTTAATTGTGATTAATTTATGTATATAGATATGAATATCAATTTTATTATGTCGATGTGTTTTTTCTAATGTTTCCAATTGTTTTGTAATAAAATAAAAAATCATAGTTTTTACATCATAATGCGTCTTTATGTAATGATTGAAAAATAGGGAGAGAGGGTCGACCCTTCCATTGGTCAACCCCTCTAAAAGCAGACTATCTTAATGATCTAGAATAGAGAAGAGTGCGCAAAAAAATAATTTTGTATGATAAATTTGGCAGCTTGAAACAAACACCTACCTTCCCCCAAACAGAAGATGTCGCAGGTCCCACTGTGCAAAAATAAAAATTAAGAAGAAGGTCGCAGCTACCTTCGATTTCGAAGAAGATGAAACAAACTGTGATTTGAACTTTTTGTATCGGGCTTCTAGATTGTCAAAATTTCTTTCAATTAGTGGATGATTATCAAGTTATATCCAATTAACCAATAAAAATTTTATTAATAATACAATATTCAATTTTTTTTTATCATTTTAGTTTACCTAATAAAAAAGGACATTATTATTAAAATAAATAAAAATTAGAATTCTATATACCAAAATTTTAAACAATGAGGACTTCGTAATTATGACGATTTCTTAAAGAAATGTATATCAAAGTTTATAAAATTTTCAATTTGAAGAAATTATCAAATTTTACGGAGTCTTTACTTCAACCAAAAAAAATTCTATCCTTTTTTCTAAAATTCTAATATTCATTTGTCTTGTTGCACATTCAATTTTATTACATTAAGGATGCCAAATAATATATGCATTTTAATTGGTTAAAATATATTTAAAAAATATTTAAAATTATATTTTAATTAATAATTAAATATTTTTATGATATGTACCAAACTTTATTTTAATCTTTCAAACAAGAACTTTTTATAAATTAAAATAACTAAACTTTATGCATAGAAATTTAGTTTCCTTATTCACTTATAAAAATAAACAAAGTTAAAAAAAAGGTGAAGCTTTTCAATGGAATAAGAAAACCGATCACCTCAAATCTTTTCATAGTTTAAAAGGTTTTTAAACATGACCTTTCCTATGGATCGAATTGCCATGTTGATTAAAATATATTCATAAAATTTATTTATTTAATAGACTATGTAAAGTTTTACCAATAAACCTATGGTTCTTCCACAGGAGATATTAGTTGTCAATCCGAAGCATGTTCCACGAAGACAATTAAAAGAATGGTAAGTCCATGTTGTTAAGAGGCGATGTACTTAGGTTTTTGGACACAACTATTATTTAACATTACAACGTTAAAAGGTGAGAAGTGGTTTATATGTATACTATTTCTAGGTAGACTTCTTCCTCGACCAAGTTCAGAGACTAAATATATAGTGAAATACAACCGAAAAAAAAAAAAAATCATCCTAAAAAATTGCTACTCACAGAAGTGTAGTTTGTTGACCTTCGAGTTATCAGACAGCAGCCAATTACACCTATGCATTCACACTCTGAGCTCTGGTTAGCAGCAGCACTTACCCACTGAATGTGGTCACTAGTTTTCATGTGAGGTCGATTCCATCATCCGGCAGTGGAGGCAGTCGAACAAATCAGAGGTCGAGTGGGGTTTGGTTTCACTTATTACGTGGACATTTGGAACAGATCACGCAATGGTGGTAATATATTTTCATGGGCATCCAATGAAGGATATCTCCATCGACCCATTATACGGAGGGCCAATAACACATGCTTTTGTTTCTGCATCATCCCGTATTGACAGCTGTGTGGAATTTATCTTCATTACTGGGAAGCCGGCTACAATCTTGTGTGAACCATTTGTTTGAGATACGATTTATTAAAACCATGAATCGTGTCTAAATAGCGATGGGGGTATGGTGCTTGGAGAGACATGATCCAGTCAAATCGTGGTTGAGAGCTCCAAGTTTTAACCTGATTGCATGCTCATGTAACATCTATATCAGAAGTTTTAACTCTGGTTCTTAATGTTTCCATTTTTTTGCGCCATTGATGTTAAAAACCCAGTGGTTGAATCAGTTTGCTTTCTAATGATAAATAAAAAGGAATGGTCTCCCACAGCCATATGATGGCCAGGGGCATCAATCACAGTGCAGTAGTATTTATTTTCCACAGTGCAATATCAATTGTGATACCACATTCACGTTCATCCTTGAGCTTGTCAAGAATCCAAGCATACTTGAATGACCTCTTATTTATCTCAACGACTTCTTTCTCAAATCGTTCAATCACACGCTTGTCAATCCCTCCAAGCTTGTAGATCAAATGGCCAGTGGTAGTTGACTTGCTAGAGTCGACATGGCCAATAACCACAATGTTGATATGGGTTTTCTCCTTTCCCATGATGACTTAAAGCCTTCAACAAATCGCCTGGAAGATTCTGGAGAATCAAGGAACCTAGGATTAGCTTCACAGTGACGGAGAAGGAAGAGAGACTCGCACAATATGAAAGATCTATATTGTATACAGGTTGATTTTGAGCAGTTTCAAATTAAACTCATACCAAGGCAGATGACTGGATATTATTATGTATGTATATTATGGTATTCTTTAATTCACTCGGATGACATTTTCAGTTTACAACTATAGAGAGAAAGAGGGGCGTAAAACTAGCCAGATTATTTGGGATTTTCACTTCACCGATGCATTCACGATTGTATATGATGCACAGCTCGCATTCACAAGAAAGTAGGAGTAATATTCACAGAGAAGTTGCACATCTTCTTCATTTTGCAATGCGTTTAGTTTTCATACTGACAGAAATGGGATTTGGTGGAGCAAAAATGGATGTAGTCAATTTTCGTCCATGCCAATAAAGCACTTGTAATCACAGGACGTGGTTTGTTGATTGCAACCTTTACACTTTATGGAACATATCCTCCATTAAGCTTTCAATTCATACAAACATTACATTTTAGGGGAACCTATAGAGGACTTTATGAGAGAGTCCTTGACAACAATAGAGGATGAGACCTCGACACTAGAGGCCCGCACACTAGATGGAGGTCTTGACACATGAAGGATAGAGGCCTTGACACGACGTCATGTATGCTCTCAATTCTTACCCACCAATACACAGCCTTCAGTACACAATACTCATTGAGATTTTAGGAAAGGAAACTATCTCAAGCCTTATACCGATTCTACCCTTTTTCACATTTATTAACACATTCAAACATCCCTATTCTTTCATATGTCTGCATGATGATTGATCGATACCACCCCCATTATTTGACCTTTATTGATCACTGTCACTTTCATGATGAGTACTTATAATGCTTGATACCTGTAACACTTCCAAACACAATTTCTACACACTACCTACCTCTATGTACAAAACAGAGTTATACACTGTGAGGGAAATCTAAAATGTCGATACTACAACAAATACGGTGTGTTTCTTTTTTCATGATTTGGGCATAACCATTTTGATTCTAAAGAATAAGTGAACAAGGGCCAAGATAACAAACATCTCTAAAAAAATAAATATACAAAGACCGTGTTAAAAAAAAACCGTTGATATGATGAACAAACAACTCCATAAAATTGTTTAATCCAAATCAGAGGGTAAAGAAATCCAATACCGCTTTTCTCTGCTACGCTAATCTTTCCTTTGATATTGTAGTGGATGGAATGGTGCCCAGTCCTTTGGATGCTAATGTCATGTTATGAAATAGCAGAGTCCACTCCATTGTTTCTGTCCCTAGTTTGTTACCTCTTTCCTTTTTGCAGCCAATTCCACCTAACCGCTACGGTTGCATGATACTGATCCGACTTATGAACGCTACTTCACATCATAATCAACTACGAAGTTGAACTAAGAGAGCATAGATCGACTATGGGCAGAGGAAATGGAAAGATCCATCATTCATTAAATTTGTGGATACACATGGCAAATTCGGTTGGCAACAAAACCGTAAATCGTTTTCTTCATTGAGCCACAATTTCGTAATTACTGGCAGGAAAGTAGTGAGTTATTAAATTCAACTAAAAATAGAACTGGTTGTTAGCCATCCAGAAAGGAAGGTAAAGGATCTCAAAATCATGGTGACGATATCCCTCTCTTCGTGCTAAGAACAAGAATTGGTATGACTTGTTGGATTATTAGTTGGCTACAGTTAAGGATTTTAATGTGTTAGTTGTGGTTAAGGAGATAGGTGTTAACTTGACTTCAACGAATTCCACATGAATTACGATCATCAATTGGGAGTATTTATGACAGTGGATGTGTTCATCAAAATTTCAATCATTGGTCAATCATCCAAAACCCTACATGAGCAGAATCTCCTCTATTAGGTGGAGAAAGAAAATATATATCCTACAGGGGCGCTATCACCCTGAATCACTTCAGATCAGCTCAGAGGAATCTAAAGGCCAATTTTGCAAAAATGCAATATTTCATTTTCAGTTCTGATTTTTAAATGTTTTGATCAATTTTGCAGGTTTCGTATGATAGACTGTTTGCAGGTTTCCCATGAAAGACTATTTGTAGGTTTCTTCATTGGCTTGCATGGAAAAGATGGAATGTACAGGCAGGGTTTCATAACCTTTTTTCTTTTATTAATGTGTTTTCCTTTATTTCATTTTTAATTTATTCATTTTTTCTAAATTTTTGCAAGTTTCAGCTTGTACAGATCGAAAGATAGGCTAAAGAAATGGGTCGTCGTTTGATTTGTTGTTTCAATTTTTATTATATTTGTTATTTTATTATCTATATATTAAAGTTGTAGGTTTTGTTGATTAAATATATCTATATAAGTTCATTATATAGATATATATATTAAAAAAATATTATCTAGATATATTAATGTTTAATTTTTAAAATTTTAATGTTTAATATTTAAATTTTAAAATGTTTTAATGTTTATAGGTCTAGTTTTACTAATAAATAAGCATTATTTTCTTATATTGTTCCTAGTAAAATATTTTAAAAAGTACTTTTAGATTCAAAAGATTAAAATCTAAATAATTCTTAATGCAATATATATATATATATATATATATATATATATATATATATGTGTGTGTGTGTGTGTGTGTGTGTATTTATTTGTTTATTATTTTTTACTTGTTTATTGATTTATTTATTTTATTTTTTAATTGTTAAAAGAAACTAATTCTTAATTCATTTTTTATTCCTACGATGAACATAAAAATAAAAATAAAAAGAGATAAAATTTCAGTTGTTTATAAATATTTTTAGATTTAAAATTAATTTTTAATTTTTAATAAAATTAAAAACATAATAGTAATTAAGACAAAAATGAAAATTTTAGCAAATAAAAACATTAAAGCATCCTACATGCTAATTTTAAATTGGAAATTGTTGGATAATAACTCCCGAATTCATCTTATTCCATTGCTAATGCATACATTTATACATTTCATATGGTGGTTGACATTCATCTTCCAACCAGCCTTTTCACCTTCCTATGTAACTATTCATATTCCTAATATTTACAATAAATTATAATCCCGACGGATTATATTCCAACAATCCCCCCTTTAATCCGAAGGGGTGTTAGTAAGTCCGAGCATGTTTCTGAATCTTTCAAACTTTTCTCGTCCAAGCGCTTTGGTGAAGATGTCTGCAACTTGATCATTTGTGGAACAATGTCAAAGATGGACTGTCTTGGCCTCTACATGATGTCGAATCAAATGATACTTTGTGTTGATGTGTTTGGTTCAATCATGGAATCTAGGATTCTTAGCCAGCTTGATTGCAGAAGTATTGTCGATCAATAATGGAGTGGAGTTCTCTTGTTTTTCTTGCAAATCTTCAAGTATCTTCCTAAGCCATACTATTTCTTTCGTTGCTTCAACTGCAGCCACATATTATGCTTCTGTTGTTGAATATGTTGAAACTGACTGTTTGCGTGATCTCCATGAGACACCTGCTGATCCAAGACTCATAGTGTATCTAGAAGTTGATACTCATGTCTCCTTACCGCCATCAAAATCTGAGTCTAAGTACCCAATAAGTTTGAAGTCATCCACTTTAGAGTACTTGAGTCCAACGTCTTGAGTCCCCTTCAAGTATCTTAGAACTCTTTTTGTAGCTAACCAGTGTCCTTCACAAGGTTTATGCATGAACTTTGAAAGTATGCCAACAACATAAGAAATATCTGGTCTAGTTGTTGTAAGGTAGATAAGACTTCCTACAAGTTGTCAATACTTGGTCGCATCCTCAAATTCTTTTCCTTCGCTTGATGTGAGCTTCATTTTCTGTTCCATTGGAGTAGAGATAGGGTTGCATTCTGCCATGCAAAATTTGTTTAGTAGTTCTCCAACATATTTTTTCTAAGATAGGAATATGTACTTAGATGTTGAGTGACTTCAATTCCTAAGTAATAGTGGAGATGTCCCATATCTGTCATTTCAAAGATCTTTTTCAAATCTTTCTTTATGGATGCTATATATCTCTCATTGTTCCCTGTCATCAAAAGATCATCTACGTACACCACAAGATACAAAACAGATCTTCCAACTTTCTTTATAAACAATGTTGCATCATCAAGATCAAAATGTTCGAAATTTAACTTCAAAAGATGCTCGGTTAATTTTTCATACCATGCGTGAGGCGCTTGTTTTAGGCCATACAAGGATTTGACAAGCTTGCATACCTTTTGTTCTTTTCCTTTCACAACAAAGCCTTCTGGCTGAGACATGAAGACATTCTCTTTCAAGTCTCCATTCAAGAAAGCAGTATTCACATCCATCTGATGAAATTTCCACCCCTTCTGAGCAGCTAAAGAGAGTAAGGTACGGATGGTAGCCCATTTTGCTGTAGGAGAAAACATTTCTTCGTAGTCAATTCCTTCCTTCTGTGCATAGCCTTTTGCTACAAGCCTCGCTTTGTGCTTGTTAAGTGAGCCATCTGATTTGTATTTGTTCTTGTACACCCACTTGCAACCAATTGGTTTGGTTCCAACTGGAGGGTCAACTAGCTTCCAAGTTCCATTCTTCATGAGTGCATCATACTCATTCTGCATAGCTTCTTTTCACTCAACTCGAGTAGAAGCTTCTTCAAAGGAATTCGGTTCAAAGTTAGCAGATAAATTAAATTCACAATCAAATGATACATCCATGTCATCACCTGAATTATTTGCTTCTCCTCCATCTTCATGTCTTTTCGAACTTCTCGTTCCCGTCTTTCCAACTTCATCCAGATGGACACTTTCAAGTGTCTTTGTGGCCCATTTAGGAATCTTCTATGATGGTCCTGGTTGATCAGCTGGCGGTGCTTCATCATTGATTGAGAGTCTTCCAATTCTCTCAATCACATCATCCAGTTGAATCTCTTGATCAGGTGAAATAGCAGGAACTTCTTGATGCGGGGGAGTTGGTGCTTCATATGGAAATTCCAAAGGTTGATCCAGAATAGGAATCCCCCCTTCAAGGTTTGGAATTTCATATTCATTTTCAGAATATTTCTTTGGATGAGGATATTTTTCCAAATGATCAAGCTGTCTCTCAATGGACTAGTCATTTTTATTAGTCTCAAGAAAAATGACATCTCTGGAAATAACAAACTTCTTGTTTACCTCATCATACAGACGGTATGCCTTGGAGTTTTCTTCGTACCCCAGGAAAATGCATTTTTTGCTTCGAGCACCAAGCTTGTTTCTTTGCTCCTTTGGAATCAATCCATAACAGGTGGAACCAAAAACTTTGAGATGCTTGACTGAATGGATATGGCCAAACCACATTTCATGTGGAGTCTTGTTATCAAGAGCATTTGAGGGACTTATGTTTCTCAAATAGGCTGCACATTTCACTGCATCACCCCAAAACATTAGTTTTGCATTCTTGAAAAACATCATTGAGCATACCATATTCATTATGGTTCTATTCATTCTTTCTGCTACACCATTTTGTTAAGGATTGTAGGGAACTGTAGTCTGATGTGCAATTCCATGTTGGTGAAGATAATCTTCAAAATCATTTGAAGTGTATTCTTTCCCATTATCAGTACGAAGTGTACCAATTTTAGATTGTGCTTGTTTTTCTATCAATGCATGAAAATCCTTGAATGTCTGAAATGCTTCTGATTGTGTCTTTAATGCATAAATCCAACACATTCTTGAGTAGTCATCAACAAAGGTCATAAAATACGTATTCCCATTAGCAGAAGGAGTTGGCATTGGGCCACATAAATCAGAATGCACTAATTCTAATTTCCTACTTGCTCTGAAATTAGATTCATGGAATGGAAGCTTACTGTGTTTCCCTAATATACATGCATCACATTTTCTCTTCTCTTTGGGAATGGTGGGCAAACCAAATACACCATTCTTTCTCAACAAACGAAGACTGTTATAATTCAAATGACCAAATCTTGCATAATACAAAAAACTTGATGACAAATTACCTTCTCCATGCTGAGAGAGGTAGGCATAGTTCTAAACTCTTATAGATGAACCCTTTAGCTTCAGCAGCTTCCCATCTTCGTATCCAGTCATGATGACTTGGTTGTCAGAGGACTTTCTTATTTCTACGATTCCATCAAACATGTGGATGGAATGGCCTTGTTGTCGAATCTCCACCAAGGACAGCAAGCTTCTCTGCAACTCTGGAAGATAAAGAACATTCTTCAACAAGAAATCAGGGAATCCAGGAATCTTCAGCCGAATGGTGCCCATTCCCTTTGGTTTAAGACTTGACTTATCTGCAAAGTAAACTATGCCATTTATTGTTTCATTAAGTTCTTCAAAATAGTCTTTTCTAAAAGTCATGTGTGATGTTGCACCAGTATCAAGTAGCCAACAATCTGTGTAAGATGAAAGTAAAATCATTTCATTAATACCAAGATTACAATGTGCACCAATACAATGAGAAGAATCTGAAGATTTACTAGCATCTTGGTTCTTATTGTCATCTTTCTTCTGGTTATGTCTGTCTTTGATGGAGTCCCACGAAGCCCAACACTTATCTGTTGTGGGTCCAATCTTTCCACAAACGCTTGCACTTCAAATCTGATCTTTTGCTAGAGTTGTTTCTGCCTCCTCTACCTCTGAAATTTCTTCTTCCTCGTCCTCTCTTGCTGCAATCTCCCTTGGAAGGGTCTTTGGACTGATTCTTTGTTTTCTGAACAAAGTAATGGGATTCTTCAACAGGCTCGCTTGATTTCTTGATCTTTCTAGACCATTTTGGATATGTTTCCTTGCCAGTGAGGACATCACCAACAATAGATGCAGAATAGTGCATCTTCAATCTGAAACTTGCAACTTACACAATACTTGAAAGAAAAATATGTAATGCAGTTTTATGTTCTTTCTCCTTTTCAAGTTACAAAAATGATTCTGTAGCTTATTATACAATTTTGCAACCCCATTTCTCAAAATAATTCTGCAGCTCTGTGTTAATAATTCTAGAGTGTTGTTTACAAGTACAATTCAAATTTTTTTTATGAAAAATCACAATAATACATCAATACAAAATATTGCATCAGACTTGTAGAATACTCAAACAATTGAGTTCGCTGCACTTTTTGTAGTTCACATTCTTCAAACAGTCTTCAGTTGCAGCAATGGTCTTACATTCATAAGAAACATCTCATAGCTCCAATTAATACTCTCGGGCTCATACAATATCCATATGGTCACAATTAATACTCAAGACACAGGCAGCTCCACATAGCTCCACGCAGTTGAATACAGGAGTGAGCTACTTCACTCACGTTCAGGCTCAAGATGCAGGCAGCTCCACGCAGGAAGCTCAACATAGCTGAATAAATCCAAGGCGTGATTCAAAATCGCAACCTTCATGTGACTGAGTAAAAGCTTGGGTCTTCAACAAGGATTCTGATTATCTTTAGAGTAGGTTTACTCTATGCAATTGAGAAAGGCATGACTCTGCACAGCTATACAATCTCTACCTGAATTCCCACTTAATCTCTAATGCACAGACTTCACAATGACCATACACAATTATGCAGCATTTCAAACTTAAAATAAGGTACACATCAAGAGCACCTAGCTTCACTTATAGTCTTCAACATTGGATTCTTCACAGAGAAAAAAATTGCAGTCACCTTGGAGGTCGTAGCAGTCTTCTCAGCTTCAACAATTCAATATTCAATGCAATCAACACCAACAATGTGAACAATTGCAGTACCGAGTCTCTCCTCTTCAACAATGCAGCTTCAAATTTTGCAGCTCTAGGAGGAAAGCGCAGTCATTCCAAGTGAATGCAATGCAAGTTCACAGCATACACAGGCTTCTTCACGTAGTTAAAGATATCAGTCATGAGCTTCAAATCCCACAACAATCATGGCTCGTCAAATATGCAACAATAATAACTCATACAACAAGCTCAGGCTCATACAACAGCCTCACCATTCATGACTTATACACAGCATTCATGGGCCTCTTTAATAGGAAGCATATACTCAACGCATATAAACTAGGGTTTTTGTATGCCAACGGTCACAATCTCAGCAAAATGTGTAACTTATTACCTTCACGCAAGTGAGAATTCGTGATTCTTCAGCCTACAATTAACTTGCAGCAGCAGCATATCATGGCTTCAATCTTCAACACAGAGGTCACAACAACCATCATGCAGCCAGAACGCATCTCCACGCAGCTCACTGAGGGCGTGATTCTTTCAACAAGCTTTCTCAGCCTTTTGCAAATCGCTCACGTCCACGAGTTTACAACTCTTGAAACAATGTTGTCGCAGCACAAATATGGTGGAGAGCAAGTCTCTCTCACACCTCTACACCAAATCTCAGCACCCAAACATAGCTATTTGTAGAGATAGAGCAGTCTTCACAAGTTTGAGCTCACTCTCTACTTCATAATCAATTGAACATCATAATCTTCAAATGTGGTGGTCGCAGCTTCTCGAGAGAATAGAACGCATAGTTCCAAAAGTTTGTCGTAACCGACAACTTCACACAAGTTCGCAGATGTGATGGGAGTGGCACATGACCCTCTCAAGGCAGATTGCAGTCAAGAAAATGTGAATTTGCAGGTGGAGGGAGTTCCAACACCGAGAAGGAACTCGCAACAGCAAAATGAGAGAGCACACTATATTGAAATGGTGATACAAAGAAAATCTTTCATATACCAAATTAGGGTTAGGTAAATGACAAACATGGCGTATACCAGTATGAGGAGTTGTTCAATCATTCTAGCAGAGAGCAGTCAAAAAATCAATCTCAGAAACGTTAGAGAAGCCAGCAATGAGGGTGTTCACTAGACTTTAAAATAATCACTCTCTTCAATACGCAGCGAAGCACAATGCAGTCTCCAAGCAATGGATTAGGGTTTACGCCTATGAAGAGAGCCCAACCCATGCACAATACTTGACGGTCTCAAATCGCAACAGTCTTCTCATTCCTTAGCACAGGTCTGGAGGAGCATAACGCACACAATGAATGCGCACAGTGCTGGCAAAGAGAATGCATGCGACTGGCAGACTGACGGAGCAGGCAGCCTGAAACGAATTTGGCAGAACAAAGATCTGGCAGGCAGAATGCCAGGATTGAAACACAGGCAGGAGTTATGGCAGGTGGATCTGATACCACTGTTGGATAATAACTCCCGAATTCATCTTATTCCATTGCTAATGCATACATTTATACGTTTCATATGGTGGTTGAGATTCATCTTCCAACCAGCCTTTTCACCTTCCTATGTAGCTATTCATATTCCTAATATTTACAATAAAGTATAATCCCGACGGATTATATTCCAACAAAAATAAGACGTAAAACCTACCTACTTTACTTTAATTAAAAATTAAAGATTATTTACATAAAATCAAATTTCTAATGTAGCCATCTATCTAACAAAAGTAAACCAAGATTAACTTTTAATTTTGAAAAACTAAATCTAGAATATACAATAATATGAAAAATTAAATGCTAAAAATGAAAATTAATAAAATAAAGGTGAAAGCAAAACCAATCTAAACTAGTACTTACTTGAAAACATTGTTCGATGCAGCATTTGTTTGCAGGATATTCTTCATGATTTTGATCGTGCCCGAGATCTCTTCTTCATCCTTCTCGATTTCCTTCTCACATAATTGCTCCTCATATGATGTGCATAACTCTTCAAGTGTTGATTCTTCTTTTACTTTAGGAGGAGTAGTAAATCTTTTAGCTACTATTAAGATCTCCTCTTCAGGAGTAGTAAATATTTTAGCTACTATTAAGATCTCCTCTTCTTGAGAAGAGGATATCCCTACTTCTGCTAGGATCTGGGTGAGCTACTCTAGACTTATGCTCATCCTAAAATTATTTTACTAGAATCAAATCAAGTACTATAAAAAAATGAGTGCATGACAAGCACAAAAATAGTAGCACAAAAACAGTAGCACAAAACAAGTGCAAAAACAGAAATAAAAATGTGCACAAAAATATGTACAAAACAAAGAATGAACAGATACAAAGTTAGAAGCAAGTCAGTATGAAATAAAGGCTAGCCCAAAAAATAAAAGAAATCCAAACTTTACACTCTAAAATTTTAAAAGATAACTTGCATAAAAACAAACTCACATTTGCAAAAAATGAAAGAACAATTCGCAGAAAAATAAACACACTTGCAGAAACAATAAGGCTTTGGGGTGACCCACTAAGGTGGATGCGTCTAGCTGTTACACCACGGGAATTCCTGAAATTTCGTAGTTAATTCATCCTTGTGTCTTACCGTTCCCCCTCCCCCTTTGTATGTAAAAAAAATGAACTATCTACCTATCTAAACTCTGACCCCTTTTAGAACCTCCTCGGCAACGACACCAAAATGTTGGTGAAAAACATTAAACAAATTATAACATATATCCAACGATTTAATTGTCAACCCAAAGAGAGTGTAAACTTGTGAGGTACATAAAAAATATATGCAGGGGCAGAGTATTGCTATCATATTCTACAACTAAAATTGAATCTAAGTTATGAAAACAGGAAATTGTATGAAAGTAAATCTAATTGCAGAAAACATGAAATTGCATAAATTGAATTGATAAAGAAAGACTAAAATTGCATGAAATAAACTGATTGAAAATAATCAACATTAACTTGTGAGCTCACATAAAAATCAATACTAACAAATCATAAGAAAAAAATAACTGAAAATCTACATTAACAATTCATACGAAAGGAACTCAAAATTAACATGAGAGAATCAAAGGATTTGCATTAAGCATCATCTCCATTACATAACAATCAAGAATCCACTCTATGACTAACTCTAGACTATTCTCTACTTCCAAACCACTAGAGAGGCCTCTAACCAAAATGAGGAGAGATCCCTCCTATTTATACATGAATTCAAGATAACTGATCATAATTACAAATCCACTATTCTCTCAACTTATCCCTACAAATCCTCCAACAAATCTACTTTTCTCTCAACTTATCCCTTCAAATCCTCCAACAAATATTAGATGAGATATTCTCTCCACATTTCCATGATCTTCTCCTTGAAGTTAGCCCACATCTTGAAGATGGAATTCGAATTTGAAGCTAGGTAGTGATTTTTGAGCTTGCTAAAGTCTTCAAATACACCTGTAAGCATCACCAAACTCATCCAACTTTAAATTATAATGAAAATATGTTATTTTTCTCAATAATTAACCACAAAATCATTCAAAATACTAAAAAATAAATGATTTGGAAAATGGTAATACAAACCCATATTTAATATGAAAGCGATGAATATTAATGGTTTTATGGAAGGATAAAATAGGAATAACGTGATAAATGGTATATGAAAGATGAATAAAATGTAGTATTTTTGTGGCTCAACACTCAACAGTATATAGGAAGGCCCTTTCAAACGATTGTGCATTAGACAGCACTACTATGAACTCGAGTTCCCATGTACCTTGTGTATTTTGAGAAACCATCATAGTATCCTAAAACCATATGAGTTGTCCATTTGGCCATCTTGCTGTCGCAATACACCAAGAACAACACTTGGAGATATTACTACACATGTACTATCTAGATAGTTGGGTATATAGGAAAGGGTATGGTCCTAATCCTCCTTGTCACGTACACTATTGGACCTTGTAGTATATCGCAATTTGCGACACTTGAAAATCCTATGAGGATCCATCATTTATAATCCTACCTATTCACATTGTTTGCTTGTAGCCTTAGACTGAGTATCTTAACTGAATTGTTTGATTATTGTGATTAGGAAATCTTGTAGAATGCAAGGTTCAAATCCTAAAATTTATGAACCTGTACCACCTCCTGATTCACCAAACTCTTCAAACCATGTGAGTATTGATACAGGTAGAGCTTCGATGGAAATTTTTGTTTCTCCTGAAATTGATGGTAGGATAAAAACCACACAAGATCCAGAAAACTTTCCTAGCACAATTTATACCTTTTTTCAAAAATACCTTTTTATTCTTTTGCACATTTACCATCGATGAGTTTCTTAGATTATATTTCTTCTCATCGACATCAACATCGATCATCTCACCAAGGAACCTTAGGTGTGCCTAATTTTCTGTGTTTTTCATTTCCTATGATATTTGTGTCTTCTATTGTTACTAATCCTGCTTTAAGCCCATATTTCACTTTTCCTTTAAAAACAACACCACCTCCCCAATTATAACCACTCTTAAACCCGCATGTTCAAGTTAATTATTGTTGGTCATCAATCCCACTAGTACAAAATTCAATTTCTTTGGGAGCTATGTCAAGTGGTTTAGTTGTTCTAAATCCTACTCCGATAAGTGGGGTGAACATGTCAAATTATTCTATTCCCTTTATTGTAGGACAAATAGGGAATGGAGGTCAACCCCCGATTATTGGGAAAATACCTAATTTGATGGTTTATCTGGCCTATGGTCCATATGGATATATACCCAGCCCTTCTGTGACTCGTACTACACCCCTACATCTTGGATTTCCTAATTTTTTTGGGACTTCAAATGTTTCTAGGACTAAGCCTAATGTGATGGGTCCATCCCATCCACAAATCAATTCCTTGACTTTTCAGTCCTCTCAATTCTAGCATGTAGGTGTGTGCCCACGATATTCTCAAACTCAGTATACATGTATTTTTTCACATCCTATTTATGTTGTATAGTCCCAACCTCAATATATGGGCATAAATAAACAACATGCATATATGGGACGACCTACTTATGGTCTTGTTGGTAACTTGATGCATCATAATCCTTACTAGTATCCTTAACTTAACTGATATTTATTGTTTCTAGATACTCTATATTTACCATATCTATTGTGTTTTATAAATGATCTTATTCAACATTCACTGCTTTGGCCCCGTATTCCAGCAAAAATCCCATTCGAAATTCCAAAGTTTGACAAGAAACCGGGTGAGGACCCTGACAATTATGTTAATTCCTTTCATTTATGGTACTCCTAGAACTTATTAATGGATGACTCTATTTGTTTGATTTTATTGCAAATGAATCTCACTGATACTGCTGCTAAGGGGTATACTAAATTACCATCAAACTTTCATGTTTATTTTGTCTCTATGGCTATAGCGCTTTTAACACATTTCTAGTTACCAATTCATTATCAAAATTCTATTGAACTATTCAGTTCGCTTTGGAAATCCACCTCTACCCACATTTAAGATCATATTCATGATTGGATGATGCAATGCAGGTTGATGAAGGCACCAATCCCAGACTAGTTGTTAACTAATTGGTTTACCAAGTCATTACTTCCACCCATTTCCATAGATGTTGCTATGGGAGGAATTCTTACTGAGAAGAAAGCTATCAATCGTGCTCAATATTTGGATCTAGTGTATTCTCAATCTGGCATGTTATATGATTTGGTTTTGAATGCTCCTCGGCCATCAAATGATCCTTCTCGACCTGTTACAGAACCCTCATTTGATGGTTTAATAGGTTTTGTCCATCCTCAGATTGTTTCATATCATATTAGAAACAACACCATATCAACTTCTTCTCTTTCACCAATGTCTAAAGTGAACTAGGTCCAATCCTCTTCATCTTCAAGTGGTAAGAAGAAACATACAAAATATTCCAATAAGCAGGGGAAATCTCAAGACCAAACAAGCAAAACCAAATCATCCTAGAAGGCCAAGAATCCTTGCTTGATTCGTGATGAGAACCATTTCACTAAAGATTTTCCTCTTCGTGAAGAGGTTAATAGGTATTTCTTAAATATCACCTTCCCTCTGGAACAACAATAATTGATTTCACACGACTCAACACCCAATCACGGGGGGAATGGAAACGATTCTCATCATGTAGAATACTACATTTCTCATGTCCTTATGATGTGTGGAACGGTAAATTTGACCACCCGATCTAATACATGACTGGACTCCACCTCAGAACGAAAGTTCAACAAAGAATAATTCACTTGAATCATCTTCTACTACCACTCCATTGGATGGATCTATGTCAATAGAGAAGCTTGTTCCTGATTCAGTGTTACAACAACCCAAGGAGACTATATGAAAGTTGGTTACCAAACAATACAACATTGTAGAATATTTGGTGCAGGAACCTTGTGCAATGTAATCACTGGAAGTTCTATAGAATTGTCCTAGTTGGCATAGAAATTTGTTATCGTCTAGTGGAGTTGTAGACCTGGAAACTTCTAACACTATTATGTTCCATTTGGAGTATTTAAAACTGATATTATCCCATCAACTGGATTTCCATATTCATACAACTATTGCTGGAAAGAATGTCCATCGTATCGCTTTGGATGAAGGATCCTCAACTTCTATCATGTCATTTTCTTGCTGGTAGGATATTGGCTCTTCTACCATTAATCCATCTCCAATTATGTCGAAGGATTTTGATGGTTGTATATTTTAACCTTATGGACTCTTACCCGCATAGCTATTACTTTGGGAGGAAAGACCATCTCTATTCCTGTAGAGGTAGTTGATGCACCATTGGACTATAATATTTTTCTTGGTCGAAATTGGTTTTATGAAATGACTGCCATTGCATCATCGATAATTCAATTAGTACAATTTCATCATCAAGGAAAGATCATCACTATCGACCAACACAAATTTTGCATTCCCAATGTCCATATAGGTACATAAAATGCCATTCCTCTCTTGGGATAGTTTACCCCTCAGTATGCAGACATAGGAGTAGATTTAATTAAGGATTCTTCCGTCATGAGATTATTTCCTTTACCTTCCCCAGATTCTCCACATCTTACTTCTTCGGTAAATATGGTTTTGTATGCGGTATTGATCTGAAAATTTAGGGTCTTTTTTAACCATATAAATTGCATGTGAAATTTTTATGTTAAAAACTCATAAAAAGGCTTAAAAGATGAAATTTTAAATGATTAAAACATTCACATAAGGAAATAAACAATATGAAAACCATGAGAGTGATAGAAAACAGATGATAATAGAGTTCACCCCTCCTGGGCTACGTCTCTGGGCCACTTCCAATGCGAAGGTCGATCATATTAAGTCTTCAAGCTTACATACATGGGTTTCTAGAACCACCTCTATTTTAATTTCAATCAACAACAAAATATATAGCACCAGTGCGATCCTCTTGAAATTATGAGAAAAATGAGTATAAACTTGAATACCTTTTCCTGAGGCCTTGTTTGGCATGCAAATCGAGACAACTCTTCTTGTGTTGTACGTATCTGTATGGAACTGTACTTTTCCTACCTTGATAATTGTTCCCATTAATGGCATGTACATGCTCCTTTGTATCTATGCAAACAATGGTCAATGAACTCTGTCAAATCGAGGTCCAATACTGTGTTTAAATACTGATTTTTTGCAATGATGGAACACATTTTCTCTGGATGCAAATCACAGTTTAAAATTAAAAATATTATCTATCATATCCAATCAATGGATTGGTCCATGGTCTATTGGAAACAATTTGATGTGGGGGGGTGAAGGTCCTAGGGTCAAACCTGTGGGCCGCTTGACTCCCCCATTTACAGTGATAATGATATGAGATGTGGATATGTGGTGATGTGTTAGTGCGTTGGCTTGACATTCCACTTTTCTTGTGACTTGGATTTTCACCATGGTGTTGGCATATAAAAATTACATATGGGTCGAGGGCTAATCCCTCAACCCACTTATTTTTAAAACCATCCATCCATGTAAATTCAAATACAAGTTAGAATCTTATCCTATCAAGGACCATCAGTGGGGATAATAGACAAACATATTTCATGGAGGATCTATCGGAGTGTAGGTTGGGGGTTCGATCCTCCCCAAATCCCCAATTTTTTATAAATGTTGCAACGGGATACCAACCAGGATTCCCGACATGGTAGTGCTTGATTGGACCACATCTATGTTGTATCTACCATGTGATCTCTATGTGTGCACCTGTCAGTCCGCCACATCACCAAACCTTTCAACATGGCACCTTATGTTTCTACCACATGGAATCTGTACGTTGATTGTACCTGACACATGGACCCCCTTTTGACCTTTTTCCCATCAATTTTAACCTTTTCTTCCTAATTTTCAAAACCACATAACTTCTACATCTGTAGGTTTTTTTGTGCAAAACAAACATTGTTGGAAATATCTTGAGGATCTCTTCACATCTGTAAGCTTTAATTCATTGTTTGAAGACTTTAATTTTGACCTAATTTTTGAGATTCTCCCTCAAAGAAGATGTACAACGGTTCAGTTGATCACTTCATTTTGTTTGGTGATTTGTGTATGAAATGTTGTGATTTTATTTAGTTTTGTGTCCATAAGTTCCCATAACGATGACCAAAATTTCCCAAGGAATATATAACCTTGGTCCAATATCATAGAAGTAGGAAGTCCAAAAATGGACCCATACATTTTGGAAGAACAAATGAGCAGTTATCTCAATTGTGATATTCTATTTACAAGGAATTAGTATGTGCATTTTACTAAATCTATCCACAACAAAATAAAAGTAATAATGTTCCTTTCTATTCAATGGTAACCCTCCCACAAAATCCATTGGAACACTTTACCCCATTGGAACATAAAATCCCAATCCTCTCTTGGGATAGTTTACCCCTCAACAAAACATTTTGAAACAACAAATGAGCAGTTATCTCGGTTGTGATCTTCTGTTTACAAGGCATTAGTATGAAGTAGGAAGTCCAAAATGGACCCATACATTTTGAAAGAACAAATGAGAAATTATCTCGGTTGTGATCTTCTGTTTACAAGGAATTCATATGTGCATTTTAATGAATCTATCCACAACAAAATACAAGTAATAATATCCCTTTCTATACAACGGTAACCCTCCCACAAAATCCATTGGAACACTTTACCCCATTGGAACATAAAATTCCATTCCTCTCTTGGGATAGTTATCTTGGTTGTGATCTTTTGTTTACAAGTCATTAGTATGTGCATTTTACTGAATCTATCAACAACAAAATAAAAGTAATAATGTCCCTTTCTATACAATGGTAACCCTCCTACAAAATCCATTGGAACACTTTACCCCATTGGAACATAAAATTTGATTCCTCTCTTGGGATAGTTTACCACTCAGTATGCAAACATAGGAGCAGGTTTAATTAAGGATTCTTCCCTCATGGGAGTATTTCCTTTACCTTCCCCAGATTCTCCACATATTACTTCTTCGGTAAATATGGTTTTGTCTGTGGTATTGATCTGAATATTTAATTTATTTTTTAACCATATAAATTGCATGTGAAATTTGTATGTTAAAAACTCATAAAAAGATTAAAAGATGAAATTTTAAATGCTTAAAATATTCACATAAGCAAATAAACAGTATGAAAACCATGAAAGTGATAGAAAATAGATGATAACGGATTTCACCTCTCCTGGGATACGTCTTTGGGCCACTTTCAATGAGAAGGTCGATCATATTAATTCTTCAAGCTTACATACATGGGTTTCTAGAACCACCTCTATTTTAATTTCAGTCAACAACAAAACAGATAGCACCAGTGCGATTCTCTTGAAATTATGAGAAAAATGAGTATAAACTTGAATACCTTTCCCTGAGGCCTCCTTTGGCATGCAAATTGATACAACTCTTCTTGTGTTGTACGTATCTGTACAGAACTGTACTTTTCCTGTGTTAATAATTGTTCCCATTAATGGCATGTACCTGCTCCTTTGTATCTATGCAAACAATGGTCATCAAACTCTGTCAAATCGGGGTCCAATACTGTGTTTAAATACTGATTTTTGGCAATGGTGGAACGCATTTTCTTTGGATCCAAATCACAGTTTAAACTTAAAATATTATCTATCATATCCGATCAATGGACTAGTCCATGGTCTATTGGAAACAATTTCATGTGGGGGGGTGAAGGTCCTAGGGTCAAACTCATGGGCCCCTTCAATCCCCCATTTACTGTGATAACAATATGAGATGTGTACATGTGGTGATTTGTTGGCACGTTAGCTTGACATTCTACTTTTCTTGTGAATTGGATTTTCGCCACAGTGTTGGCATATAAAAATTACATATGGGTCGAGGGCTAATCCCTCAACCTGTTTATTTTTCAAACCATCCATCCATGTAACTTCAAATACAAGTTAGAGCCTTATCTTATCAAGGACCATCAGTGGGGATAGCAGACAAACAGATTTCGTGGAGGATCTATCAGAGTGGAGGTTTGGGGTTCGATCCTCCCCGAATCCCCAATTTTTTATAAACGGTGCAACAGGATACCAATACAGACTCCCGACATGGAAGTGCTTGATTGGACCACATCTATATTGTATCTGCCTTGTCATATTTACGTATCCACCTGTTGATCCGCCACATCACCAAACCTTTCAACATGGAACCTTGTGGTTCTACCACATGGCATATGTATGTTGATTGTACCTGACACGTGGACCCCCTTTTGACCTTTTTACCATCAATTTTAACCTTTTCTTCCTAATTTTCAAAACCCCATAACTTCTACATCTAGAGGTTGTTTTGTGCAAAATAAACATTGTCGAAAATCTCTTGAGGATCTATTCACATATGTAAGCTTTACTTCATTGTTTGAATACTTTAATTTTGACCCAATTTTTTAGATTCTCCCTCAAAGAAGATGTACAACGGTTCGGTTGATCACTTCATTTTGTTTGGAGGTTTGTGCATAAAATGTTGTGATTTTATTTAGTTTTGTGTCCATAAGTTCCCATAAAGATGACCAAAATTTCCCAAGGAATCAATAACCTTAGTCCAATATAATAGAAGTAGGAAGTCCAAAATGGACCCATACATTTTGAAAGAACAAATGAGCAGTTATATCGGTTGTGATGTTCTATTTACAAGGCATTAGTATGTTAATTTTACTGAATCTATCCACAACAAAATGCATGTAATAATTTCCCTTTCTATACAATGGTAACCCTCCCACAAAATCCATTGGAACACTTTCCCATGGACGAGAAGGAATGAGAAGTGGAGTGTACAATCCTAACTTTCTATTACTTGGATTACTTATTGTGCACATGACACATCCTTTTACATGCTTGGCCATAGTATCATTCATTTGAGGACAATAGAAAAACTTTGTAATTGCGCTACAAATTTTCCTACTCCAAAATGTCCTGAAATGAGGGAAGTATGAACTTCTCTTATCACATGTACTCTTTCATTTTATGGAATACAAATTTTTCCAAGATGATAGAACAACTTGTTATGTATATGATAATTCAATCCTTCATTCCGATAGCCATGCCTTAGTGATTCATATACTTCTTTAAAGTCTTCATCCTTAGTATATTGTTCAACATAAATTGAATGTGTCAAAGGACTTTGTTGAATGAAAATATAAGCATTTATTGGAGGTCTAGATAAAATATCTGCAACTTTTCTATGAATTCCTTTCTTATACTTAATAACCAAATGAATTTTTTGTAAAAACCCCATCAACCTAAAATTCCTTGATTGTTGTAGCTTAGATGTGATTGAAGATATTGTAGTGGTTGATGATCAGTATGTATGATTGTTTCTTTCTTCATTAAGTAATGTTTCCACTTCTTTACACTTTGTACTAATGCATACAACTCTTTATCATAGGTAGGATGGTTTATTATTGTTTTAGATAAGGTTTCAGAATCATAGAATATTGATCTTTTATGTTACATTAAAACTGCCTCCATGGCATAACCACTAGCATCAGTTTCTATCTCAAATGGTTGGTGTAGATCTAGAAGTGCAAGCACTAGAGTTGTGATGATCTTTTCTTTCAGTGTGTTGAAGGATTTTTGTTCCTTGCCTTCCCACTAAAATACTTTCTTCACTCTTGTAAAAGCATGCAATGGAGAAGCTATGAAGGAGAAGTTTGCAATGAACTTCCTCTAGTAATGGGTTTCTCCCAAAAATATTCTTACATCAGTTACATTATTTGGATTAGGCCAATTTACAATGACCTCCACTTTAGAGGGATCAATATTCAGTTCACCACCCCTTGTAATGTAACCTAGATAAACTAAGTATGTCTTTCCAAACTCACATTTGGAAATATTTAAACAGAATTTTCCCCTTACAGGTACATTCAATACATGTTTTACATGCTTGACATGCTCTTCCCAAGTACGACTAAAAATCAAAATATCATCTAAGTAGACTATGCAAAGTCACCAATGAAGGGACTAAATGCATCATTCATCTCTCTCATAATTGTTGTGGGTGCATTACAAATCCTAAAGGGAATTACCATCCATTCACAATCCCTGTTTAGTTTTGAAAGAAGTGTTCCAAATATCATTGTCATGAATATGAATTTGATGATAGCCACTTTATAAATCTAACTTTGTGAAAAAAAATTGTATTCTTAAGATGATCAAATAGATCATCAATTTGAGGAATAGGATACACGTTCTTAATTGTGATTCTATTCAGTTCCCTGTAATCAACACACATACTCCATGTGACATCCTTTTTAGGAACTAAAACAGTCGGTGAACCACACAGAGAGGAACTTGGCCAAATGTCCCCTCTCAAGCAATTCCTAGACCTTCTTCTTTATCTCTTCATTCTGAATTATGGAATACTTGTACACCAATATTAGGAAAAAGTGCATCCTGTTATAAAGGAATTTTAGGTTCAATTTATCTTTTAGGAGGTTACCCTTTAGGTTCTTGAAACAAAATATCATAATCAAATACCACTTTAATCACGTCCTTCTTTAGTTTCGGATCACATCCCTTAAAAGATTGAATTTGTTCAATATGTTTTGCTTTTACTATCATAAGAACCAAGTTCTTAATAACATTTACCAGCATCTTCATTTGATTTGCAGAAACTAAAGAAATATTAGCTTTCATGCGATGTGCACGAACAATGTATTTAGTGCCATCTTTAGTGAACTTATATCTATTATCTTCCTTGTAAAAGATAGCCTCCCTATCATAAATATATGGACTACCCAACACAATACCACATATATCCAATGGAACCACATCTAGATCTACTTCATCAACAAATCTATAAGTAATGGAAAACCTAAGTCTACACGGTTTTGTAACTTGCAATTGTGCATTATCACATACCCATCCAAGTGGATATGTTATAGGGTGTAACTTAGTTTCTATATGTAAGTTCTTAACTATTTCTTTTGAAATGAAATTTTCTTGTGATCCACTATAAAAAAGAGTATCATTTTTTATTTGTCTAGAGATTACTAATATGAAATAGCTCATGCCTCTTTCTTTCATCAACAACAGGTTCATTCTTTGAAACTTAAATAGAAGGATTTTTACCTTGAATTCTTGTAGTGACCACCTTAGTTTCGTCCCCAAAAATCATGTCCAAAATCATGTTGGATTGTTGTCGCAATAGTATTTTTATCTTCTTTATTTTGAAACTTCTCAGGATTGAGTTCTAGATGAAGTTTCCAAAATTTGGAAGCATCATGACCTTTTTCTAATAATGAGTACATGTAGGTTTTTCTCCTTCTTTCTTCGTAGTAGCTGTGTGTTTACCTTTCCCCTTACCTTTAAACTTGTTTCCATCAGGTTAGAAAGGTTTCTTGGAAAACTTTTGTTTTGTATTCTTCCCCGTGGACTCTATATGAGTCGCTTGAACACATACCTCATTAAGGTTAGTCGGATTAAAAATTAGTATCATATGACGTAACTAATTATGTAATCCTCCTATATACTTGCGAATATTTTCTTGAGTGTAGATAAGTATACCAAGTACCAAATCTCTTTTCCTAAATTCTTGTGTGTATTCCTCCACACTTTGTCCCTTACCTTACGTCAAGTTCTGCAAGTCCATCATAGATTGTTGGATGTACCCCAATGGATAAAACTTTTTTTTTAATGTTGAAGTGAACTCATACCAAGAGGAGATGATCTTACCTTTTGTGGCAAGATCCTCTTGACATCTACTCTCCCAACAAATGAGAGCAGTCCCTCCAAGTCGGATATAAGCCATCTGAATTTTAATGCTATCTTTATTAAATATTTGAATGCTACAATAAACTTCTATTTGAAGGATCCAATTATCTAATTTCTCATCATGAAGTTCTCCATTGTACATAGCTAATTCAAACTTAATATATAGCTTTAATTGAGGCACCTTAAAGTCAATTTTTTCATCAAGTTTCTTTTTCTTTTCAAATGGAGAATGTAAAGAACTATCAAGATGAGATGGAGAAGATGGTGGGGTTTTAGGATTTTCCTCACCACCTCCTTATTTTTTACCTTCAACATGATATGGACCACCTTGTTCACCTCTCTTCCGGTCTTGATAAAGTTCCTCCACCATTGTTTGCATTCTCATGAAATATTTTAAAATTCCCCTTCAGATGGGATTGAAGAAGCTGCTTCTTATCCTTTTGGTAAATCCAGTTTTCCTCTTCTTAAACCAATTTTTGGATCAAATTATTCAATTTCTTCTTCACAATGTTGTATCCTAGATATTTTTAACATTCACAAACTCACAATTCAATGGTTAAAATGCTCTGATACCAAACTTGATCTAAAATTTCAGATACTTTTAACCATATAAATTGCATGTGAAATTTGTATGTTAAGAACTCATAAAAGGTTTAAAAGATAAAATTTTAAATGCTTAAAACATTCACATAAAAAGATAAATAGTAATCAAACCATGAAATTGATAGACATCGGATTATAACGGAGTTCACTACTCCTGCGCTATGTCTCTGGGCCACTTCCAAAGAGAAGGTTGATCTTGTTAATTCTTCAACGCTTACATACATGGGTTTCTGGAACCACCTTTATTTTCTAACAGTAAACAACATAAATATATAGCACCACTGCGATCCTCTTGAAATTTCAAGAAAAATGAGTATAAACATTACTACCTTTTCCTAAGGCCTCCTTTGGCACATAAATCAAGACAACTCTGCCTGTGTTGTACATATCTATACAGAGTTGTACTTTTCCTACTTTGAGAACTATTCCCATCAATGGAATGTACATTTTGATTGTGATATGTGTAAATAATGGTAGTTAAAATCTATTAAATCGGGTGTAACACCCCGGTTTTGACCCCGTTTGCATTAAAGGTACATGATGTATATATTGTAATTAATCATGGTGAGGAGCTAAAGGCAAAAGCCCCACCATCGATTTGGTTGTGTTATGTTTCGGCCATCCAGCACATTATAGTTCTGGCATCATGTAAATCTACAAAATTAATCAAAAACATACAACCAACTACGATGGTGCAACGTTAAATGGAAAGGGCATGATTTCCTAAGGTTAAGGGGGGGGATTGTCTAACCCGTGGGAGCCATTGGGAGATTACCATGTGTCAGCCACCCATTCAAGAACCCTAATGTTAGTTGAGGGCATCTATTTGTTGGGTAGTGGGAGTGGCAGGCCTGTCCACTCACACCCTCCTCCAATTGCATCGTTCCATTCATGTGGGGAAAAGGAAAAACAACAGGGAACGCTTCCACTCTCCCACTCTCTCTAGTTTTTCTCACCTTCATGCACTGTTTGGGAAAACTCAAGATCATTTTGGCTGTTCATACCTCATGGGCAGGATTTCTCTTGATTGTCCATCTCACGTAGAGACATCGACTGCTTTTCCTCATGCACCGATTAGGGGTCTGGGTATGTTCTTCCTTTGGAGTGTGCAGAGAATTGATTTTCCTATGCAGAAGCCATTGATGCTTAGGGGTTGTGTGTATGTGTGTTACCCTCATGGAATTGTGGTCTGCGTACATGTTTTCCCCTGTCCAGGAATGAGAATCAGACTTTCTCTCCTGTTTTGGAACTGTGTAATGTTCCCGTCGCTTCATTGTGAGATGGGGTTGTGGTTCTTTCCCTGATTTTGTGGTTGTTGTTGTTTTTCCCATGTTTTTCACTTGTTGTGGTCTCATGTGAATTCTTGAGCTACTATAGGTTGTTGTTGATTTGTTTTGGCCATGATAGGGCCAAGAACGACTCAGGGATCGATTTTCCCCTATCCCAGCTGTGAATACCTTGGTTTTACTACATGCATGCAGTGGTTGGTATTTGGACTATGTTGGAGTGGGATGAAGGCTTGGTTTTCTTGATAAACCTAGGGGTGTTTGGGAGCCACACAGACAGAGCTAGAAGGCTGGCTTTCTTCTCCACAACCCCTGAAGAGCACTGGAAAGGGGGGTCAGGGCTTGAGGGACTGTGTAGCAGAGAAGGGACTAATTTCCTAGTGTTGGGTGTGTGTTGGTGTCTTAGAGGTCATGCTATCTCTGGTGTAGGCGTCCTTAGCTCTTCCATGAGCTCGCCAGCTTAGCATTTAGCTTCTCCCAGCTCCTCGATAGCCTGATAAACCCTACTATGTGGGCTTGGTTGATTTGTGTACCTTGGCTATGTGTAAGCCTACTTAGTCCCTTATTCCTTGGGGAATCATGCCCAGCTTAGGGGTGGCAACATTGCTGAGAGATTGACGAGCACGCTAGCCTATGGTTTGGTGGAACGTTGCAGCGATGTAGTTGGTTGCGGGACAAGTTCTTTATGAGATAAGTATCCTTGTCTATTTTACTTATGCAGTTATGTTTACTACTAATGAATTATGATGGACATGTATATGAATGAATGTTTTTTTGCTTCCATTGAATATATGTATGATTATGCATCTTAGTACTTTGGATGTTTAAGCATTTACTTCAGATTTTATATGTATGTACATGTTCATGGGGCTATTTGCTCGAATGTTTGGTGTTTAGTAGCGTCCTCTTCATCGGTCGAAGGGTCGAGGACATTACAGTATGGTATCAGAGCTAACATTGCAGCATGGAACTGAATGGGCCGTGAAGATGCAGTGACAGAGCCTAGAGGTTGTGGCATGAGCCTCAGAGAGCAATGAAAGATCAGCTAGCAGGGAGAGGTTTCCCTCTGCCTAGAAGAGATATGAATGACCTAAAATTTCCAGAAATTTTCATTGGAAAATCTTCTAAGTGCCAAAACCATCGGATCATCGGAGGACTAAGTGAGAATCCCCTCTGATACGTCGGAAGGTAATCCAATGAGGGGAAGGAGGAAAAGGATTTTTGAAAAAAAATTCTAAGAGTCAGGCTTTCGACTCATCGGAAGTCTTAGTGGGAAGCCCTTCCAATGAGGCAGATAGATTAGTCTAAAGGTCATCTGATACAGACCCTGGCGACGGCAAAGTTTAGTGGATCGACTAGCCGATGATACGATGGAGGAGGGAGAAATTTGCAGAAAGTTTTCTAATTATTTGTCGTCAATCGGAAAAGGATAGAGGATGTGGGAGCCGCAGTTTCAGTGGAGATCAGTCGAATATCGCCGAAACGCCAGCTCCATTTAGTTGAAAGAACATCCGATGTTGACTGTTGGCGATCGGCGGACGTTAGTCGAAGGGATCGGCGACATTTAGATGACGGAACCGCCGATACGGCGGTGGGGAAAAGGTGAAGCATCAATGAAAGTTAGTTGTTGAGGCACCGATACATCGGTGGAGGATAGAGGATGTGAGTGTCGATGGCACGTCAGTGGAAATTAGATAAGGAAAACGCCAAAACATCGGTAGAAAAGACAAGATGTTAGCTAGCTGAACCGCCGACAGTGACAGCGGAGGAAAAATTTACTGCTAGATCACTGCCATCGGAGAGATTTAATGAAGGGAACCATCGATATATCAGCGAAATCTAGTTGATGAACTGACCGTTGCAGCAAGAAAAAGGTAAAGGGAATATTTCAAAAATTTAGCCAAGTGTTGAACCCATCGGTGATCAACAGAAGTTAGTTGATGAGACCGCCAATGGACGACATTGGAAAAGATTAGTCGTTCGAGCATCCATTGTTGCGGCTATTTAGTGGACTATCCTCCCAACAGATAGTTGTTCTGACCGCGGATAGGAAAAAGTTAAAGTTCATGAGCTCGCCATTGCGGATGCCTATGGGACTAACCATCTGATGCCGCAGTTGCTAGTTGCTTCGACCACTGATAGGACTATGGCCCGTGGAAACCCCAGAAAGTTCATTGGCCGCCATTGCAGAAGCCTAGAGAACTAGCCTCCCGATGAGTAGAGGATCTGGTCACCGACGCGGTAGTGTTTAGTGGATCAAGTCACTGATGTGATGGAAAAAGTTGTTGTTTGAGCCACCAACACATCGGAGGAAAATAGAAGTTGGGATCGCTGATAGATAGATGAAGAAGGTGCCGATGATGCGACGATGGAAATTAGTTGAAGGAAAAGCCACAGTTTCGGTGGAGATCTTCCGAAGACCGGCCAAATGGTGGCAAAAGTTAGTTGTTTGAAGAGCCGACGCGGCGACAGACAAGGGAAGGAAAATTCCAAAATTTCTCTAGGTGCAGAAAGCATCGAAAAAGTTTAGTGGATCAAACCACCAATGAGCATCGAAAAAATCTAGTTGTTTGTGCGTCCGTCATTGCAGCATCCTAAGGCACTCTCCCCCCGATGATTAGTGGATCCAACAGCCGATGAGTGTCCATGAAACCCACAGTGGGATTGCCACCCGCAGTTGCAGCTGCCTAAGGGACTAACCACCCAATGAACAATGCATCCGACCGCTAATAACAAACCAGAAGGCTACATCAGAAAACTATAGTTGATGAAACTGTCGATGTAGCGGAAAACCTTAGTTGATGAAACCGCTGACATAGTGGAAAATGTTAGTTGTTAGGGCCACCGATGAGCACCGGAAGAAGAAAAAAAAGTGCTTGTTTAATTTGCCAAAATGTCAGATTTTTAGTGAGAAAAGGACCCGATGAACAGTCCTTGGCATCGCTGATGCAGATCGGAAGCTTAGACGTTTTCGCCACCGAAATGCCAGAAAGTCAGTTGGAAAGAGGTCCAATTGAGAAAAAGGAATTTTTGGTGTTTTCAAGTGGGATTTTTCAGAGATTTCAGCAGTTTTCAGTGAAATTCTCTATGGATTTTTCAGTGGTTTTAGGACTGAAAAGGAATAAAATCCCAGGGGGCTGAAGTTGACATTTTAGACCATAATACATTTGGTAAAAAGCATCATTTTTGAAGTGGTGTGGTTTTCACACCCGAGGTCAGAATGAAGCATGTGGATAGGCGTTGGAAAGATTATCTAGTAAGGGACAAGGGAGAGTCACCAGAATTGAAATGCAGAGCAGCAAAGTGCTAGTGATTGCTTGAAAAGGAAATGCGATGCTGTCAATATGGACGATTATCCAGGAATTGCATGCCTGGAGGTAGCAAGACCATGAAATCAAACCAGCTGTTGTGTGGAAGAGGAGTTCCATGAAAATATGAGGGACTTGAAAAGGGAAATTTCCTTAAACCCTTTCTTGCTAATTACAAGTTTTATACATGAAATGTATGAGGATATGCCTTGCATGCATAGGATATTACATGTTGGTAATAATAGTGAGAATTATACATTTATAATGAGCCACTAATGATAATTATTGCATTAGTGTTGGCATTAGTGGAAAATTCAACGACACCATGGACATGGCTGAATATGTTGCTGATGCTGACGAATGTGACTAGCAACCCTATGGAGAAAGGGATAAGGCAACAAGTCCAAAATCAAAAGTTGGTGAGAAAATTCTGCAATCTCCTGCAAAGGGCCAACCAAACTGGTAATGTCAAGGGTGTAAGTAGGACCCATGAAGGTAAGAATTTAATTATGACAATTGCATGGTGTGGTAAAAGCAAGAGGTCTCATACCGTGTGGGTATTTGAATTTTATACTGCATTCATAGAGAAATGTGGCATGCCTGTATTATGTTGTTATGAGCTTAGTAGCCCAAGGAAAGTAAGCACCGATGATCTTGATTATAGTCATGCATCCTATATAAAGTATTCATGGTATGTTTGAATGCATAGTATTCTTGAATCAATGCAAGGTAGCATTGAGTGGATATGCCTTAAAAGATTTTATAAACCTTGTAGTTATGCATTGAATGGATGCATATGAAGGGTGTGAGTAACTGATTACATAAGTATGGGTGCAAATGTTGTGATGCATTGCATGAATGCATTGAGATAGTGCATGTGATATTATGAATAACTAATGGCTGAAATGAGGAATTGATGACAATTCTAGAACCATTTGAAGAGCTGTTATGAATGCAGGATAGTAAGTGCATGAAGAGGGTAGTCAGGATCAATTGGCTGCCGAAAATGCTCTGTGGAAGGGAAAGGTGGTACAAATGATACACTTGTGAACAATGAAAAGGTTATATGCATCAAGACTTACCAAGTGTTTGGTTGATTGAAGTTCAGGTTTCAGGTAGATTGTTTAGAGCATGGAAATGAGAGTAAGACTATGACAAATACCAGAATCTACCATGTGAAAGAACCAAACCTTATGAGAAGAGTCTCATGGCTGTGAAAATAGTTTGTATGCATAATGGGTTGTTAAATTTGAATTTGGGAATTTTGGATTTGAGAAATTGTTGACAACTACTAATCACTATTGGGTTGCATAAGATTGTGTCAGGAGGACGCATTGTAAGTGGGTGTTCATGTTATGCTGGTAAGTATAAACTTATAATGAGCATAGTAGTGCTGCTTACAATAGACCCACATATAAGGATCACCTCATTTCCAAGTGAATCAATTTCTGTAGTAAATAGAATTGCAAGTTCCTATTGAACTTAATTACTAATGTCATTACTTGGTTATGGAACAATCAATTTGGATTGTATTATCAGATAATGATTGACTATTTGGCTACTTGATGAATGTGCCAAGGGTACACATTGCAGGAAGATCATGTGTGATGACCTAAAGGAGCCAAACTTCATGGGAAGGTTTTCCCTTATCTTGGAAATGGGTTTCAGGTGAAACTCCATTGGGAATTTTGGAAATGTCTCATCTACACTACATGTTTGGAAAGAAACATGAGTGAGATGGTATAGATTATGTTGGTAATACATGTGTGGATATGAAATGTAAAAAGGATTTGGGATGGAAAACCGAGGGACTGTCAACTCAGAGAAGGGAGCCCCCATTCCTCCTTCACGAAGGAATACTGCCTCGACAAATGGATAAGTGTTCTGTGACCCTAGCTAAGAATATGCATGTCAAATTGTTAAAATTGAATATGCAGAGCATGTTTTGATTTTATTTCCATTATGGCAGATTGCTTGAGTCTGAATAGGGCCTACATGGCACACACCAGAAAACGGTGCACACTTTCCCGATGTCCGACCATGAAAGGGTTTTCAATATTGATTACACCCTAGGGAGTGAACACACTCCTGGTGTCTCAATACTTGATAGAGAATGATATGAAACATGATTACAGTTTTTAGAGAAATAACGTTGATGAGTTTGCTTGCATTGCTTGTGTTGTCAGGCTAAACAGATACAGTCTGGTTTTGCACACTAAAGAGAAAAGGGTAAACGGTTGTTACAGTGTTGGTTTGATTTCCTGTAGCCTGATAAACCCATTTGTGTATTGGCTTGGCTGGACGGTCTGATAAACCCAACTATATGTTGGCTTGGCTGTGCTTGATATGTATAAAAGGGTATTGTTGATATAAGTGCATGTATTATTGTTGATGGCCTGATAAACCCAACTATGTTGGTTTGGCTGATTGGTTGTTGATATAAGTGCATTGTTGATATAAGTGTATTGTTGATATAAGTGCATGTGATTTGTTGACGGTCTGATAAACCCAATTGAAGGTTGGCTTCATTGTGTAATTATTTGATGTTGTGGAAATTGTGGAAATGTTACAGTGTTGGCTTGACTACCTGTAGTATGATAAACCCAACTATTAGTTTGCTTGGCTGAGTAGCCTAATAAACCTAGTAATGTATTGTCTTGATTGGCTATAGCCTAATAAACCCAATTGTATATTGGCTTAGCTGGACGGTCTAATAAACCCAACTGTAGGTTGGCTTGACTGTGTTGGATATATATATATAAGGATGTTGTGAAGAAGCCTGCATGCTGACGTAACATACAAGTCCATAGGCAATCCCAAGGCTTGCAAAGCGAAGCAGGATCCTGTGGACCAAAGAGGAAGCACGCAATACAGATAAGTATTGGATTATTTTGCAATTTCTTGCTTATGAATATACATGTGTATATGATTTGGTTATGCTATTATAAGCTCTTGTTGAAGAGATAAAAACCATTATGAATAAACTAAACATGTGAATCTATTCAATGTTTGAAAATAGGTATCACTGGAAGCAGGGACTATGGAAGCATCCTAGAGGTGCATGTGGACATGTGACTGTCCTGAAGAGCTCAGAATGAGCAATAATGAAAAAGGTGCTAGTGAGACTGTGAAGTTCCTAGCAGCCGAGACAAACCATGTGGGGAGGCTCCATGGTTGAGAGGTCTAAAATAGACCGAAGACACTAAGTGTCATGACCATGAGGGATTGGTCCAGCATTCATGGTGAAGTGAAAGAGGTTGAGAGCATGAAAACCACAGTGGTGGTGTGGGTTCCTGGATGGAACAAGACAAAGAAGGGAAAAACTCTTGTTTCTCTCTCTTTCCTTTTGATTATATATATATATATATATATATATATATATACTTATGCATTGTGAAAACAAAAGATTGTTGAATGCATGTATGGTGGAAAATAGAATGTGTCTATTTGCTTAAAATAATTATGAATACTGGAATAGTTAAATCTATGCCCAAGAATGGACATGAAGGAGCTCATGTGCCTGTTGGGAAGGCATGAAAAATATGAAAGTCTCCTTGATGAGACTTGGACTGTCATGCCAACTAGGCAATTAATTGACTGATTTTAATGCCTATATTATGCTTAGTCTAACAGAATTTCAATGATGCATCTCACAGGTGGGAAAAGTGAAATCCAGTAGTGCACATTGATCATGGCAGTAGACCAAAGGCTATTGGACTTAGCTGGAAGTCTCCTTCAAACAATTTCCAAGACCCAAGGAAATCTTGGAGAGATACTTAGAATACAGAAAAGTTCCTAGACTTGGGGATGAGCTGAAAGCTGAGAACCAGCAGGAGAAGCTCATGGAATCCAAAGGGCTTGGTCCTGAAAGTTCAAAGTAAATAATTGAATGTGGGACCAGTCTGCAAAAATTTCAAAATTTTGGATATGTATTCCTATGTATTGGAAGACCAAGAATGGTGTTATTCCAAGGGGGAGGGGATTGTAACACCCCAGTTTTGATCCTGTTTGCATTAAAGGTACATGATGTATATATTGTAATTAATCATGGTGAGGAGCTAAAGGCAAAAGCCCCACAATCGATTTGGTTGTGTTATGTTTCGGCAATTGGGATTGTTGCCAATGGTATATCGTGCCATCTGGCACATTATAGTTCTGGCATCATGAAAACTTGCAAAATTAATCAAAAACCTACAACCAGCTATGACGGTGCAACGTTAAATTAAAAGGGCATGATTTCCTAAGGTTAAGGGGGGGGATTGTCTGACCCATGGGAGACATTGGGAGATTTTCTTGTGTTAACCACCCATTCAAGAACCCTGATGTTAGTTGAGGGTAGTTATTTGCTGGGTAGTGGGGGTGGCAGGCCTATCCACACGCACCCTCCTCCAGCAGGATCATTCCATTCACGTGGGGAAAAGGAAAAACAACAGGGAACGCTTCCACTCTCCCTCTCTCTCCAGTTTTGCTCACCTTCACGCACCATTTGGGAAAATGCGGGATCGTTTTGGCTATTCATACCTCACGGGTAGGATTTCTCTTGACTGTCCATCTCACGCAGGGACATCGGCTACTTTTCCTCACGCATTGATTGAGGTTCTGGGTATTTTCTTCCTCCGGCGTGTGTAGAGAATCGATTTTCCTATGCAAAAGCCATTCACGCCTAGGGGATGTGTGTATGTGTGTTACCCTCATGGAATTGTGGTCTGCGTACATGTTTTCCCCTATCCAGGAATGAGAATCGGACTTTCTCTCCCATTTTGGAACTATGTAATGTTCCCATCACTTCATTGTGAGATGGGGCTATGGTTCTTTCCCTGATTTTGTGGTTGCTATTGTTTTCCCCACGTTGTTCACCTGCTGCGGTCTCATGTGCATTCTTGAGCTGCTATAGGTTGTTGTTGAGTCATTTTGGCCACAATAGGGCCAATAATGACTCAGGGATCGATTTTGCCATGTCCCAGCTATGAATAGCTTGGTTTTGCTGCATGCATGTAGTGGTTGGTCTTCGGACTGTGCTGGAGTGGGATGAAGACTTGGTTTGTTTAATAAACCTGGGGGTGTTTGGGAGCCACATAGACAGAGCTAGAGGGCTTGCTTTCTTCTCCACAACCCCTGAAGAGCACTGGAAAGGGGGGTCAGGGCCTGAGGGACTGTGTAGCAGAGAAGGGATTGATTTCCTGGTGTTGGGTGTGTGTGGGTGTCTTATAAGTTAGGCTATCTTTGGTGTAGGCATCCTTAGCTCTTCCATGAGCTCACCAGCTTAGCATTTAGCTTCTCCTAGCTCCTCGATAGCCTGATATACCCTACTATGTGGGCTTGGCTGATTTGTGTACCTTGGTTATGTGTAAACTTGCTTAGTCCCTTATTCCTTGGGGAATCATGCCCAGCTCAGGGGTGGAAGCGTTGCTGAGATATTGATGAGCACGCTGGCCTATGGTTTGGTGGAATGTTGCAGCGACGTAGCTGGTTATGGGACAAGTTCTTTATGAGATAAGTATCCTTGTCTATTTTACTTCTGCAGTTATGTTTACTGCTAATGAATTATGATGAACATGTATATGAATGAATGTTGTTTTGCTTCTGCTGAGTATATGTATGATTATGCATCTTAGTACTTTGGATGTTTAAGCATTTACTTCAGATTTTATATGTATGTACATGTTCATGGGACTAGTTTCCCGGATGTTTGGTGTTTAGTAGTGTCCTCTTCGCCAGTAGGAGGGTCGAGGACATTACATCGGGATCCAGTACTGTGTTTAAATACTTATTTTTGGCAACGACAGTGTGCATTTCCTTTGGCTCCAAATCACAGTTTAAAATTAAAAATATTATCTACCATATCTGATCAACGGACTGGGTCGTGGTCTATTGGAAACACATTTATGTGGGGGAACGGAGGCCCCGAGTTCAAACCCATGGGCCTCTCGAATCCCCCTTTTACCATGATAACGATATGAGATGTCGATATGTGGTGATCTATTGGCGCATTGGTTTGAAATTAAACTTGGCTTGTGACTTGGATTTCCACCAAAGTGTTGGCATATCATAATTACATATGGTTTGAGGGATAGTCCCTCAACCTGCTTATTTTTCAAACCATCCATGCATGTAATTTCGAATAGAAGTTAGAACCTTATCCTATCAATGACCATCAGCGGGGATAGCAAACAAATGGATTTCATGGAGACTCTGCTAGAGTGGAGGTAGGGAGTCCCCGACTCACCATTTTTTTATAAATGATGCAAAAGGATTCCAACAAGGCTGACACGTGGAAGTCCCTATTCGGCCCACGTCTACGTAGTATCTACCATGTCATCTCCATGTGTCCACCTATTGGGAAGACACATCAGCAAACCTATCCATGTGGTACCTTGTGCTGCTTCCATGTGGCATCTGTACACTGACTGTGCCTACCACGTGGTCCCCCTTTTTGACCTTTTTACCATCAATATTAACCTTTTTTCTAAATTTTCAAAACCCCATAACTTCTATGTATGGAGATCGTTTCACGCAAAACAAACATTGCCAGAAATATATTGACAATCTCTTCACATCGGTAAGCTTTAATTCATTGTTTAAATTCTTTCATTTTGACCAAACTTTTGAGATCCTCGTGGATCAAGTATCCAAGTCTCCTTGGATCGTACCCATCCCATTGCAATTTGAGTCCAATCGATTGTCACCAAACTCATCACTTTCTTTTCATATACCTGTTATATTTATTCTTCTTCCTCTTATGGCAAATGTTTTTCCATTAGTATTTGGAAGGTTAATCATGTGAAGAAAAAGAAGAGGCAAAAGAAACCACGTTTGGAGGGCATAGCATTTTCCGGTAACCCTAATGTTGGGGGAAAGATCCTAACCTATAATGACATCATGTTTGAGAAAAACATGTTAATGGGTATCATCCTAAGTACCAACCTATGGACATCATGTTGGAAGGGGACCACCGATAGGAATTATATAGAGCATAATTTCTCCTAATTTCAATTTCTTTAATAATTAAAATCCATCTCCTTACATCATTTTCTATTGCAAACTCGTTAAAAAATTAAGCATATTTCTCGAGCATAGTTCATTTTTAGTTACAATCTCGTTAAAAAATGAAGCAGATTTCTCGAGCATAGTTAATTTTATGTTGCAAGATCCTTAAAAAATGAAGCAGGTTCCTTGATCATAGTTCATTTTCTATTTCAATCTCATTAAAAATGAAAGCAGTCATTTGAGATTATTTTATTTCTTTTTTGTGCTCTAGATTCAAACATGAAAAAGTTTCAAGTGTTTTTGATACCATAATCGTGTTCATTAAAAACTAGGTAAAAAGGCGTTGAGTATACTTTTATCACTTTTTTCAGGCTCATTAAAAATGGTAACGAAAAAGGAACTCCATGGAGTTGTCTTTAAGCTCTTTTCAGACTCTTTAAATAGGAAAACATCACCAAGAAAACTTGATTCTTTCACACTTGTAAAAGTATTTGAAAGGTCATCTATTTGGTGATAGTTTACCCTTTTCTCGGTTCGTTTAGACTAAATTACGAAAAAAATATACTCTAGTTTATCATAACTAGAAGAGTTATTCTAGGTATTATTTTATACTTTTTCAGACGTTGGGGACTAAAATCATGAAAAAGTTCATTCTGCAGTCTTCTTTAGTTTTTTTAGACTCCCTAAACATGAAAAACAACCAACTTTTATTTTTATGGACTCGTAAAATTACACATTGAATGTTCCTCCAGGATTGAACCCCTCCTTTCTATGGTGAGCTACATCGAGTGTTTATTACCCTCTTCCCGCTTGTTAAAAAACAAAGAGGCACTCATCCATCATGATGGGAAAATTAAGTGGTTGAAAAATATATTTAATCTATATTAATGGTAGCTTGAAGTCACCTTTGAAAATGGCACATGTCTATAGTTCATTCAAACAGTTGGGTAATCAGCTTGTCCATGAGTCATACCAATTCCATGAGTCATTTTACTCCTTTGGTTAATCTGAAGAATGCCTCAGGCATCTGACGCATTATGTCTTGGTTTTTACCTTATTGAGTCAATTATTCTAGGTCACTTATCATGTCATTATATGTTTAAAGGAATTCCTCTACTGGAACCAACCTTTACATTCATTACACCTTCCATTGTGTTGGTCGTCCTTGTAAAAGTCTCGTGTGTTTATATTTATACATGTGTGTTAGTTCATACTCATTTGATATACCATATTACATCACTTTTGTGCATTGGTTTTGTGTCAATGATGTGGGATACATTATGGCCCTCCTTCGACGAGTCTGTTCATGTTGATATCAACATGTCATCCAAGGATTATACTTAGAAACTAGTCAGCACCTCAGAGCTTGCATGCCTCAATGGTTCCCTTGCTTTGGATACTAGGTTTTCACCATTGGCCTCTAGTCGAATGATTCAGTGGATGTTTGAATCCAGATCATCTATTCGAATTCATCAAGATGTACTAGGATACCTTGGGGATCATTACCATTATCAATTATTTCCTTACAGTTGCTAACGGTTTACATTATTGACCGTTAATCAAGTGGTTTTTACCATGTTCGACTTCAGATTCCTTTTTCACATGACTAGAATCGTATTGTTATGGGTTCGGGTTGGAGACCTTGCATATCATGTGCTTTATCGAGGTTGTGATGGATATTGTTAGATTTATTGTCACACAAACCCACTTTGTACTAGTTGTGGTTGTGTTATTATTTCATCATTGATTTACTTTGTATTTCTATAGCCATGATCTGTTCACAGTTATGTACGAATCCACAATGTATGTCGGTGATCATATCATGTTTCAGTACTTTCATGGATCTGTAATGTATTGGTCGGCACCCATGTTATGAGTCATTGGGATGATAAAATATTGTACTATAAGAAAAATTATTGTTTGTTGTTGACAGATTTTTGACCAATGGTTCTTTTCCTCTAGCCTTCATCCTTTCTTTACCAAAGCATTTCACCTATCATGTTCCTATAGCTTCATACTTTGGGGGGGAATCCATTACACAAAATTTTCGTCATTTCCATGACCACGAACCTTGTACAACCTTTTATTGCCTCAATCCCTAAAGTGATTGTCCAAACCTTTGTGGAAGATGAGCTCTAAAGTTTTTTCCTTCTGAAAAAACCATATCTAGAGAGGTTGGGGCACCTTGCATTCTATCAAAGTGCACCAGCGCACCTTTCACCATATTAAAGTGTGCCTCCAACACCTTTTGCAAATGTATAAAGAGCATTGGAACCTACACGAAGGGAAAAAGAGAAATTTCGAGA
Source organism: Pseudotsuga menziesii (assembly GCA_001517045.1). Taxonomy (NCBI): domain Eukaryota; kingdom Viridiplantae; phylum Streptophyta; class Pinopsida; order Pinales; family Pinaceae; genus Pseudotsuga; species Pseudotsuga menziesii. The sequence continues at coordinate 166,999 of LPNX010648419.1, forward strand.
AGCCTATCGAAGGATAACCACATGGAGGCTAATCCCTTCCTTATAGGATAGATCTCACTCATCTCCACCTTGGTAGGATACCAACTCATCCCTTCTCTATTGATTCTCCCATCCCTTCCTCATCTCCTTTGTCCTATAAATGAATCTTCACCTCATGGGATAAGGAGGTTGGAGTAAGACTTAGTGCAACATTATGCTGGATAAATTAGGCCAGATCTCTTTATTTGTATCTCTTCTTTGAGGCAGTAATCCATTGGAAAAGGATCTCAACACCAAGGATTTATGGTTTTAGTCTTTCCCTCATTCTTTAATGCAAAGTGTTTTACTTTCCCATAAACATTGTATAATTCAAGTTTATTATCTTCCTCCTTGGTCATTGATATAGATATGTTTAATTTTCTTGTATGTTTTTACTCTTGTTGGCTCTAATATTTTTCTATGTTCATTTACGTCACCTGAGCTAAAGCTTCAAGCTAGCACGGACAAACTTCAGAAAATGGTAAGGTTTCATTCTATTAAAGTAATCTGATTAGATCTAAGGAAAGGTTTTATTGTCTGTGTTTTATTCTAGACCTATACCATATAGACTATATAAACAGTCTTTGTTTGCATTGATTGAGTTTTTTCATTAACAATCATCATCATCATCATTTTCAACAGTACATAAACATAAACACAAACAACATCATACCATCATTAATGTCATAAAACTAAAAATAAATATGAATGTACCATCACACACATCACCATCATCATATTAATAAACATAAACATCAACGTCTGCAACATGGAAAATGTTGCATGTCTATATATATATATATTGACAATAACATCAAACTTATGATACATGCCAATATACTTGTCTGCTTCAATAACTACTTAACATATTTAGTCCACCTCTAGAACTATATCAACATCAATACTACCTCTCCCACCAGAGCCACCAAATCCAAAGGCATCAACACCTCCACTAGTAGATCCAAAGGCATCAATACCTCTTCCAGGAAAAAAAGTAGATTCCTATAGAGTAGAAATGACAAATATAGGAAGACAAATCCCACACACTGCAAGGATCCTATCTCTAATTGAGGCGAGCGGATCAAGATCAGGAGTTGACGGATGGTCAAGTCGATCATGAGTATAGGTTGGTCGGTTGCATATGTATAGAGTAAGTGATGAAAGAGATGTCAAACTCGATGGAGGAGGTGCAGGAGGAGGTGCATGTGATCTCTAGGATACTTCTCCTAGATGACTAGAATCAGGTGATGGAGAAGGAGGTATAGGAGGAGTATATGGTGGAGAAGGAGGAGGTGCATGTGATGTCGAGGATACCTCATCTAGAGGACCATAACAAACTGATGGAGAAGGAGGTGAAGGAGGATTATTTGTATCCTCATCATTTGACAATGAATAATTATGTGACATAACATCTAAAAGATCAGATGCGGAAAAAATGTACTGCATCAAATTCATCATATCATGAGGAACCATCAACCAAAACTTGATGTTCTATGGTTTCCACACAATGTCACACACTGATACATGTTGAGCCCCATAATTATCCAACAACCCCATCAACCTATCTTCCATATCCTAGTGGTACCTCTCATTTGGCCTGCGTCAGAGGGTAGGTGAAGGAAACTAGTGAAAGTATGGCTCTTGCATCTCCTCTTCCTCCTAAGCAAAAGGAGGCATAACCTCCCCATCGAATGTGTCGATATCTATAATATATATAGTACACAACAATAATTAGAAAATCTCATTAAACAATTTAATATAACAATTTAAAATAGATTTCATTTTCATAATTATAAAGAGAATAAAATGCAACCAGATTAATTTAAAGACAATGCTAAATGTACCTCTCTTATCAGGTGGCTCAACCAAGGCGAAGAGGATGTTGTCACATGCTCTCTAATCCATGACCACATATGGATATGGAACCAAGAATAATGGGTGATACTCCTCCCTTCATAGCATATCGAGTAACTCCATTGTAATCATGGATGGGAACTCAGGATGCTCCCTCTTGGGCATCATTTGCCCCTACATGTGCATATGCACCTCCATCGTCATCCTAGGAGGGAGGTGTTCAAAATATGGCATGGTGATCATAAATATTTCAAAAAATAGACAAACCATCTCGGAAGCGAGAGGGAAGTTGACCCTCCCCTTAAACTGTGCACGACTTCGATCCAAAGGATAAAAAAGTTGTCGTAAAAAAATAACAAACCACCTAATGCATCTATGTCTCTGCACTAAAGAATCAACATAATACAATAGAGGGAAGCTAATTTGTTACGCATCATTGGTTATATGTGTCATGGTCATCACCAACACACAGAGGCACCTCACCTCCTCTCTACCAAAATAAGAAATGATAAGTCTCCCATGATGCACCTGAAACTAAGCTAGGTTGATGATGTGGGAACCAACATATCTCTGAGAATATACTAGTTGGTTCTCTATTGCAGCTCCAATTCGGACATCGAGGAACTAGGGAAAGTCGTCCCCTATCTTGGAGATCCTAGTGATGAAAAATATGCCCTCATCAGTTGATCGGTACCACTTATTGGGACCAACATGAAACTCCTTCATGTGATGATCCTAGCGTAGATGAACCAAATCAACAATGTGGTGTTTCCCTTGTGAGATGCCATCTCATGATAGAAATATAGGAGGTCAACAACCATTAAGAGGTCCTTGGTCTAATCAGTAAAGGGATGAGGGTATAAATCCCTATCCCTCTATCTAGTCTCCTACTCTCACACAAAGTTGTATTGATCAACTTGTTCAAGTTGCTCCTTCCTTTCCTTATGGCACTCACGTCTCTATTTCACATATAAGATCAATTGGTCTCATAAATATACATATAAAAGCATTATATGAGAATTATATTTGCTAACATCAAATATTCTTTTTTTTTTTTGCAAAAAAAATACCATTAGTGCATCAATATAATTTGAACACACAAAAGGCAATGCACTTGTACATAGAGTGTACCGACAATGGTGCATTTCGGTTACCCCATCGCACTGTTGCATGGCCTATATTCTATGTTTAAACATTTAAAATGGGATTATAGTGCACCCAGTTCATGTTAATGCATCATGAACTTGTGTTTTCATGTGCACTAGGTGCACCATTAAATTATGTTTTTTACATTTTAACTCAAAATTTTAAATATCGTTCACAGTGCATCTATATCACCTAAGATCACCACCCACAATGGACCTACAAAACTAGAAGCACCACAATTTTTTATTTTTTATTTAGAATGTGGTGTGTGGTGCACCTATTATACACAGTGCATCGACGTAGTGCATTGAATTAATTTTCGAGCACCATAAAAGTGTGTTTTTTGGTGGTTGAACAGTATGGTAATTATAATTCAAAGCACCAAACGATGGTGTGATGTTATACCGAACACACTGTGTATAACAATTAAATTATGGTGTTCTTCTAGCATGTCAGTGCATTATAAACTGATGTGCTTACGTGCTTTTGGAGCACTATTAAGTTATGTTTTTTTGTTTCATTGTGAAATTTCTAATGGATTTATTGTGCATCTAAATCTCATAAGCACATCATCAATAGTGCACTGACATGATCTATAAGCACCATCATTAAAAAAAAAGTAGTTATGGGTAGAAGATGGTTTATGTTGCACTAAGTAAGAGTCAAAGGTCTAAGACTGCGATGCAACAAGGAAAAAAAAGCACCGTGGTAAGTATTATAATTTTTAAAGATGATTTTTTTGGTATTTCATTGTGTTAAGAAAGACTTGGCGACCAGTTTACAATTAATTTTTTTTGAATAATTAAGGTCATTAGTGCGCTACAGACTCATAGCACACCATTTACGTTGTGGTGTGTTTCTTCCAGAAATGCATTGGTCTTGGTGCACCTTGTAAATTTACAATGTGCTATGACTATCGGTGTGAGCTGAACGGCTCGAATCGACCATGTGGCTTTAAAAAAAATAATTAAAATGACAAATGAAGGGTTAATTTTAACAAATAATCCGTGAATTTTTTTTTTTTGAGGTAACAATGAATTTACCTACTCTCTTGTGCATTGGGGAAGCACCATGGTGATGTATGGAAATTTTGAAAAATTTCCCACCATTTGGAAAAATTCAAAATCTAGACAGGATCCAATTAGAACGAGAAACATGTCTACAATTTTGCAATAAAATATTACGAGCTTCATTTTTTACCTAACAAGGTGCGTCGATCTTTTAGATGCATCGGGGCATTCCATACTATACAACGCACCATAAAAACAAATTTGAAATAAAAATATAATCCTAACGCAGTGCCACTTATGTAAGGACACACCAATGCATTATATGTCAATCAACACTTAGTTACAAACATATACAAAATTAAAGCAACACTAGCTCGTGGTGGTTTTACACACCCTGGTTGTTGTTGGCAGGGGTATTGGGGAAGTGAGTTGCATAGTACCGCGGAGGCTGCGCAAGCTCACAGGCCATCGCGAAGGACCACAACAGCACGATAGAAGGAAGAATAATCATTTTTGGAATTATTTATGAAATTTTGTACCAATTGACCACATTTTGTGGATATAGGTCACTAGTTTGTTAGAAGTTAGTTAGAAGTGGACCTTGGATGTAAAGGCACAAGCCTATATATAGAGCTAGAGTTGCAATAGTAGATATACTTCCGAGATATACTTTTGATGAGAACTTGGAGAGAGAATTTTGGAGAATAACTTGTATTTTGGGTATCTTTTTGTATATGCATCTATTGTGAGAAGGTTTTTGGCTCTGCCTGTGTCGATCTATTTTCAGTCTCCTGCTATGGAGACGTACTGCTTGTTGTGAATCCATTTTGCAGAAGTAATATGACATGATGGATGTTGCCCTAAAGTTCTTTTGTCTCTTATTTTCTTGTTTTAGGGTTGCAAGGATGATGATGGTTGTTTACTGTATCTGTTATATGAATGATTGTTACTACTGCGATGAATGAAGTAATGTGATCCATTAGCTATTTACTGGCTATACTAATAAATCTATGATGAATGATGCGATTCTATTAAAACGATCTCTGGAATATCTGTTGATTATGAAGTTAAGTTTTTGATGCCATACCCTCCCTTCTTAATATCGGAAACTTGGTTCCGGAAGCTCTCCCTCGACATCTCGGGTGAGACTTCATCCGCTCTATGGGTGTTGTCGGGTGGGGTCAAACCTATCTCAGACGGTGCTCAGGGAGTTCGCGCTGGTTGGGCATTGACAGAGTGGGAACCCCTGTCAACAAGGATTTTTTGGTGCGTTGTGCTAACAAATGGTTCCGTTGCTGGGACCTTGTTGCAACTAAAGGGAGGATACATTGTGGCATCCAACAAAACTAGATATTGAATATTGGTTTGACCTAAAGTTGTGAGAGTTCGCTGAAACAGAGAATCAGAACCTGTATCTATCGACAACTAGGTGGATGGATAGATATATATATGATGGTCCATATGAACAGTTCTTTTGTGAATTTCTAGTCATACATTATGAGTGGCTAGCATGGTTCACTTATAAGAATAATAACCATCAAGGAGGAGATCCGACATCTTGGACCCCTAGACTGATCCAGAAGCTACAAGAAACCAATAACAAAGCATCATGAGTTGTCGAAGTATGGTTGGATAGTATTCTGGAAGGATACATTAATGAATTTGTAGTCTGTTAGCTCTCCAGGAAACTCTTCTAGGTTGCAGCTCGAAGATGCCTGGTAACTTAATTATTTTCTCAATGATTCACTCAAATGAATCAATTCAAATGACTAAATCAAACCTCACTCACTCAAGACATGCATAAACACAACTAGATTGACAAGGATTTTAACTATCACTGTTCAGAGAGTTTTAAATAAATGATTGTATGAAGAACACTTAATTTACTAGCATAAACATACACACAAAGTATATATGAATGGCCAGATAAACCAAGTAAAGTACTTGAAAATTATAGAGTATGGATGTATTGACAAGTTGATAGTTATCAAACATCAGACAAATAGAACTAACATGAATTTGACATTCAGTTGCAAGTATAGAATAGACAAGAAGATGAAAATCTGAACAAGTAATGGAAAAAGATAGCTTGTATTACTGATCATGAAATGAGAAGCTTGAGCTTACAATATCTGAAAAAGTATCTAAAAGTTGAACCCCTTACAATCATTCTTCAATGAGCTTAAATAATCTTTGCAAATCAGTTTCAAGATCTTCACAAGATGGATCTGATAACCTCTTTTCCAAACTCAAATCCAAATTTGTGAGGTGGCTGGAAAATGCAGAAATTTATGGAAATATGCTGCTCCGATATTGACCTATATCTCTCAAATAAAAACATATTTTGAAAAAATGAGATATTTTTTTGTATATTTGTTTGTTATGAGAAAAACCTCTCTCCGTTATTTGAGATTCTTTTTCATTTTCCTGACAACTGTATTTCAAACACATGTCTTAAACAGGGAAATTATGAGATCCAAAAATTAGGGCTCAGAGATGGATTTGATTCTCCCAATATGTGACACCTGTAGGAAAATTGAGAGAGGTTATTGTTCTTTGGTTTATTATGAGAAACAGCCTCTCTCAATTATTTGATATTTGTTTTCATTTTCCTGACATCTGTATTTAAAAAACATGTGTCAAACAGGGTAATTCTGAGATCCGAAATTTAAGGCTCAGAGATGGATTCGATTCTCCCTATATGTGAAACCTGTAGGAAAAATAAAAGAGTTTATTGTTCTTTGACATGTTCAACACAAAAACCTCCAACCATTTCTCAAAATGATCCTCCAGTCACCCAAGATCATCATTTGAAAATGATGACTCAGCACAATTAAAACGCCACATTTCTGACAAAGATGCCTCATCTTGTGAGGGACTTTTGACTACCTTCCCAAGATCTATATGCAAATATGAAAGTACCATTAGAAATATGAGTATGTCTAGTTGTCAATGTACTATTTGAGCGTGTAAAAAGGCCTCTCCATGGCTAAGAAAATTGAGTTTTACCAAGACATGATGACCGTTTCCGAGCTTCTGCACTTTCGGTGGCTAAAATAGCCCCGAATTTTGCGTTTTAGCTATTGAAAGCTTTGTTTTCGGTGGCTAATGAACAGTTGAAATGTCCTCCTAAGCCACCGAAACCTGAGTTTTGAATTTTTTTAAGGATAAACCAAATAAAATGTTTTTCAAACTTTATTACATACCTAAAGCTCTAAAAAATGAGCCTTAAAAAATTTAGAAATTTATTTTTCAATGACTCCCTCTCACCTAAAATAAACAAAATTGACTATTTTATTTGAGGAGATAACATTTAGCTGCTACTTGGGGATAGAATACTCCCTATGAGGTTCCAAGAACCACAGATCAAATTCCTTTCCTGGACAACAAAATACAGAACCTAGTCTAGTGTTCCATTGGGCATGGAGTCAGCAGTACAATATTCTTCTGAACACCTTTCAAGAGCTGCCTTTATAATTGATCCCCTGCGAACCTATAGCATGCATGTAGCCCGTCCTTCTTATTCAACAACCAATAACTGGTAAATTCTACTTGCTCATATAACGAGCTTATTCTCTTTCCTACTCCTAATTTTAATCAGTACAAGCTTCTTATCAAGTGACATCATGCTTCCAATGAAGCCATGTCAGAAACTGATCTGTTGAACTTATCCTTGATCTTGACCCAAAAAATAAAGGAATGTATATCCAACAAAAAAGTGGTTTGAATAGATGATAAAACCAACTTTCATCTGATAGAAATATTTTAACATATATGATGCTCATAGAATCCAAATAATCAGCAATAGGGTCATCAAATTTACAAGGAAATACCTCTTCTTGCTATTGTTCCAACTGAATTAGATGTTTTTACCGATGGCTGTCTTCATTGGTCTTAATGATGAATGTGGACTACTCAACCTCTATCAAAGGAAAATGCAAGCTCAATTTATGATCTGAACCTTTATGCTCCCTTTCACCATATCTATGTAATTTGAATTCATCATGATGATACGTTGGTCTATTACAGCTGAAAATTTCTTTGCAAGATATATCACTGGAATTTTGATCTACAAATTCATAAATATCACCAACCACAAGATGCACACATTTCTGATCATCTCTCTGCTGAAAAGTAGAACTAGATGAAATTCCATAAGTAGGCAAATATTCACCAAACTTAAAATCTTCTTCTTCATCACTGTATTTGTAAAATATGGGAATATCATGATAAAATGCTAATGACAGGAATGAATATTCCTGCATGAGATTATCAGCAACTAGATCTTGAAAAAGATTTGGAAAAATAGTACCTAGTTCCTCATGGTTACTACAACTTCCCTTGATCTGCAAATCTGGAAACTGTGAGCTACCCTCAGCATCTACTGTAGATCTGAAACTGTCATCTGTTGATCTATTAATATGTTCATCATATTTTGGGTTTCCAAAGGGGACAGACTGATCTTCATCACAACTTAAGACAGTAGATCCATTTGGTACAATGTCAAAAGAACCTATATTATGATTAACATCCTAAAGATCATCAATATCTTGTTCATAACAAGAGGTGTCCCCTATTTTAGCATATCCTTCATGACAATCTAAATCTTTATTCAACAAACTAAATTCATGACAACATTCAGGATATAGAAAGTCATTTGGAAATTTGTCTTTACAAAACACATGAAAAGAAGCATGAAAATCTGCCAAAGAGCTGATACTTGCTTTTGGAAGAGACCGGCACAAATCAAGAGAAATCCCCTCTAATGAATACCTGAAAAGCTTAATTTGAACATCCTCATGTACAATTTCAAGCCGATAAATAAAGTCATGAAAATCCAGCAAGTGTTCAGCTGGCACTTCTCACTCTTCTCCTCGAAATCTGGGAAAACTACGTTCCCATTCATCTCTACTAGGAAATGGATTAGGGAAACCAACAATCTTTGAAAAATCACAGAAATCATACCTTTTTGCTAAGATCTGGTTCCTTTCAAACCAGTGGAGTCACCAACAAATTTCTGAACAATGGAGTTGCCACTGAATTTGTCCTTCATGGAGTCGCCAGATAGATGATTACAACCAAGATAATGTCCAAGCTTTGTCTATCATCAAAGTTGGATCTATGTCGTCTCCCAGGGAAGCTGAGCTTCAATCTCTTCTCTCTGGCAACAGCGCCAATTTGTTAGCTCTCGAGAAAACTCTTCTAGGTTGCAGCTCGAAGATGCCTAGTAACTTAATTATTTTCTCAATGATTCACTCAAATGGATCAAGTCAAATGACTAAATCAAACCTCAATCACTCAAGACATGCATAAACACAACCATATTGACAAGGCTTTTAACTATCATTGTTCATAGAGTTGTAAATACATGAATGTACGAAGAACACTTAATTTACTAGTAGAAACATACACACAAAGTATATATGAATGGCCAGATAAACTAAGTAAAGTACTTGAAAATTCTAGTTTATGGATTTATTGACAAGTTGATAGTTATCAAACATCATACAAATAGAACTAACATGAATTTTACATTCAGATGCAAGTATAGAATAGACAAGAAGATGAAAATATGAACAAGCAATGGCAAAAGAAGCTTGTATTACTAATCATGAAATGAGAAGCTTGAGTTTACAATATCTAAAAAAAGTCTCTAAAATTTGAACCCCTTACAATCATTCTTCAATGAGCTTAAATAAGCTTTAAAAATCAGTTTCAAGATCCTCAAAAGATGGATCTGATAACCTCTTTTCCAAACTCAAATCCAAATTTGTGAGGTGGCTGGAAAATGCAGAAATTTCTGAAAATATGCTGCTCCAATATTGACCTATATCTGTCAAATAAAAACATATTTTGAAAACATGAGAGAGGGTTTTGTATATTTGTTTGTTATGAGAAAAACCCTCTCTCATTTCTTTGAGATTCATTTTCATTTTCCGACATCTATATTTCAAAAACATGTGTTAAACAGGGAAATTCTGAGATCCAAAAATTAGGGCTCAGAGATGGATTCGAATCTCCCAATATGTGACACCTGTAGGAAAACTAAGAGAGTTTATTGTTATTTGGTTTATTATTAGAAAATTCCTCTGTCAGTCCTTTGATATTCATTTTCATTTTCTCGACATTTGTATTTCAAAAACATGTTTCAAATAGGGGAATTCTGAGATCCGAAATTCAAGGATCGGAGATGGATTCGATTCTCCCAATATGTGACACCTGTAGGAAAAATGAGAGAGGGTATTGTTCTTTGACATGTTGGACACAAAATACTTCTACCATTTCTAAAAATGATCCTCCAGTCACCCAGGATCATCATTTGAAAATGATGACTCAGCATAGTAAAAACGCCACATTCCTGAAAAACGATCCCTCATCTTGCAAGGGACTTTTGACTACTTTGCCAAGATCTAAATGTAGATATGAAAGTACCATTAGAAATATGAGGATGTCTAGTTGTCAATAAACTATTTTTTCCTGTAAAATGGCTTCTCCACAGCTGAGAAAATTGAGTTTTACCAAGACATGCTGACCATTTCCAAGCTTCTACGCTTTCGATGACTAAAATAGCCCCGAATTTTGTGTTTTAGCTACCGAAAGCCCTGCTTTCGGTGGCTAATGAACAGATGAAATGTCTTCCTAAGCCAACAAAACTTGGGTTTTGAATTTTCTAAAGGATAAACCAAATCAAATGTTTTTCAAACTTTACTACATACCTAAAGCTCTAAAAAATGAGCCTTAAAAAATTTAGAAATTTATTTTTCAATGACTTCCTATCACCTAAAATAAACAAACTTGACTATTTTATTTGAGAAGATAACACAATCGATACCAATAAGGCATACAGTGAAGCAAAAAGAGAGTTATTCAACAGGCCACGAGGTAGGTTCTTGATGTCTCTGCAATTATCTATTAAGATGCTTATCTGCGAAAAGGGTATTCTAAAAATGCACCTCAAGTAGTGGAACTCTGGTGTGCGAAGGCCATGGACACTGCAATGAAAGGGGGAAGGAAAATGGAAAGGTAAGGGGTAGATGGGTATGATTTCTAAGGATTTTGTGAGGGTCGATGAGGAAACAAGTGGCTGTATGAGGGGAGGACCAAGGTTTCGACAAGAGAAGAGGCAGAGGACAGGGGAAGGTCCTGCTGCGATTGAGACGAAAGACCACGAAGAAAAACCACACAAGACAAATAGAAATTATAGTGAAGACAAGGACCACTAGACCCAGGCTACGCCTAGGATAGCAAGAAGCTCAAACCCCAGCAGTAACCTGTCCACACCTCCGCGCACTACTCCACCAACAGGTAGAAAAGTGCATTCTACGTCACCTTGTCCGACATGCCAACAGCAGTCGAGCAGTATAACACTGTTTGAAGGAAGAAGGCCCAGAATGGTGAGTGACGAGATGAAGTTACCTATATTCCATGGAAATGGGACTCATGATGTGAAGCTGTATCGATTCTTAAGTGAAGCAGTTTGGACTGCCAAACATAGTGTGGATGATGATATTAAGAGAAGTCAATTGGTGACCACCCTTAAGGGTCGCGTGCTTGATGGGTACATGAGATTCATGCAGGTCCCTTAGGGGATAGTGGTGAAGACACTAAATGAGATCTGGGAAGGAATATTTGAGGAATTTAAGAAACCTAAATCTAAGGCCCAATATATTACAGAACTCAAGGAAATCAAGCAGTTTCCGAATGAAACTATTTGAGATTTTGATCAACGGTTTAAGACATTGATGGCTTGAGTCAACTTCAAAATGAGCAATGTTCATCGCAAGGAGTGGTTCATCACTACACTGGTTCTGCACATTAGACAACCATTAATGCAGCAAAAGATTGCAACATAGAATAAGGCTTTGGAGATGGTGATGAAGTTGGAAGCTTCACCTATTGGAGATTGCAGTTGGCATGAACCAGATTCAGGCACAGCTAGCAAATTTGACACTCGAGCTGCAGGATATTAAGAAGAAAAAAGAAGAGCATGATGACCTTTGGTGCACGCGGTGTTGTGCGAGTGGACACACCAAGGAAACTTGCTCGACTTTCAAAAACTATTTTCTCTTAAGAGCACCGAACCCATTAAGTTGCGTTTGCGTACCATGGTGTCATGTATGTGAGGTATATGGGCATCAACATGAAAACTGTAGCTACATGCAGAATATGGTTACGAAGGAAAAAAGTTTGTATTGCTCCTTTTGTCGCTCTGTAGAGCATGAGGATAAAGATTGTCAAGCTTACAAACTTCTTCAAGAGAGAACATACGATTCATATTTTGTGAAGGGAGAGGATTCCCGTGTGGTATAGCAGTCACAGCCACAGATCGTATTGTCGACGGTACAGTATACACCACCTCCACAAATGCAGTTTATTCCATCGCAGCTGCAACCACAGTTCACACCACAACCACAGTTCATAGCACAACCACAGTTTGCATCGCGACCACAGTATAATCAAGTGCCGACTGTTCAGACGTAACCGCAGTATGTTCAAGCAGCACACTACGTTTAGTAGCAAGCAGCACACTACGTTGAGGAGGATTCCGACGAGGATTTAGGGGACGAGGAGGAGGCTTCAGATGAGGAGGAGGACGAGGTCGATAATCCATCCAGTTTTACACATGCAGGGTATTTGGCCACTATCAGAGGGAGTTTCCCCATGCACAATGTACATACTACGCAAAAAGTGAACACAATGTCAAAAATTGCCCTCAATTGATTGCGAAGTGGCAGTCTAGAAACATCCCTCAATTGCAAAACCAGTTCCAAAACCAAAACCAAGTGCAGACCCAGCAGCAATTCTAGAATCAGCCTCAGATCTCGCTGCAGACTCAAAATCATCCAATGAATGAGCCCATGAGCCCACCACCAACTCAAAATACACCTCTAAACTAAGCTCAGAACCTGAATCAAGGACCCATAGTTACGACACTTCTAGCAGAACCCAAAACCCAGGTTGTCAACGTTGCTGTTGTCACTTGTGCAGGTGTAACAACCAGAGAAGATGGACCCTGTCAACAAATTCGATTTACGGGGAATAAAAAGGAAGCATTTGATATTGCGATGAAGAATGACACATTCTTTCAAGGAAAGCATGCGATTTAGAGGAATCTGGGTAAGTTTCCTATTGTTGAAATGCCATATGCTTTTGATCCTTCTGTCGAGGAAGGACCATCACGATAGCATGGTACCTTGCAACAATTATTTAAGAGATTTCTGTCGCTAGCTAGAGATCGCGAGGCTCTCGAAGAGATTGACAAGTTACTATGCCAATGAAATCATATGTTGAAGGATTCCGCAGTAAATTCCCTCCATAAGAGAAAGACGGGTAAAGAGATGAGAATGAACATCCAAATAGGGGACTATGAAGTCGATTCTGTTATTCTGGGTCTATGGTCAGATGTGTATATTTTGACCAAACAGACTTGGAAGTTGATGGGAAAGCCAACATTGGGGTGGTCCCCTATGCAACTACAACTAGAAAATCAGGCCAAGGTTCAGACTATTGGCCATGTCTCGAACCTGGTCATCGATATCGAAGGTATGAATAAATATGTTGATTTTGACGTCATTAAAGTAGTTGATGTTGGAGGCTCTTATCCTGGGCTGCTAGGTATTGGATGTGTTAATGATAGCATGCCAGTTATCAATTTCAAGAAGCGGGTTATGACATTCAAAAATCAAGATATCAGAATCATTGCTCCCATGGACCCTCAAGAAGGACGTCGGTATATTGAACCTATCAAAGATGAGGATGGTAGAGGATGGGATCATTTCTACAATATCTCTGAGGACTATATCCACCCTACTACCAATGGCGAACTCGGATGGTGTAGCGCTAGCTCTGCGTCCTCTGATTCTGATGATGCTTTGTAAAAATTGGAAAAATTGGCTTCATGAGGTGTCGGTTCAAAAGTGTGTACTGATCACACAATCTCTACGTCATGTTATGACCGCGATCATTGAGATGCTGATCTATGAGGGGCTACCAAAGTTATCTGAATTCCTCCAATAATTTGAAGAGAAACTGTTTGAACCACAGAGGCTGTTGGCACTAGAGGAAGCATTGAAGGCTACCCCAGCATGCTGGTGGGCAACTCACAAATAGGCAATCCATGAATGGGCACCCTATCGATGATTAATGTTGGTGCGCTTTGGTGATTCAGAGACTTATCCCGTTGGAAGATATGATGGGAGGACTAACCCCACCAGTCATTTACTAGAATGTCAGGCTTTGTGGTGTTAGGGTTAACCTTGACTTGAGATCAAGTCAAAGGTGGTTAGGTCTAGCACATGGATTGGGCACATGGTTTGTTGTATCCCATGGTATTGCATGTGTTAACCTTGACTCGGGATTGAGTCAAAGGTGGTTAGGTCTAGCACATGGTTTGGGCACATGGTTTGTTGTAGCCCATGGTATTGTCCCATGGTATTGCATGTGATTAAGCCTTTATAAGGCTTGAGGAGGCTCCATTGTAAAGAGGCTTGGAGGTGAGAGGTGACTAGCTCGCTTGGCCCAGATGGCCAATTTTGGCCATGTAAGGAACATCTTCATTGGTGCTAGTTTTCCCAGCATGGGGTTTCCATGGTATATTGTGTGCCTATCTTGAATGTTGCTTGCAAAGTTTATTTTCTCGCTCATTCTTATGTTAATGTTGCTCGTTTCAACCTAACATGTGGGCATCATGGCCTAAGGAGGATTGGGTCCATTCTTTTGTTCATATTTTGGACGAAATGCCTAGATCCTGGTATCTAGCAATCGAGTTGTGTAGAACCATAACTACCTAGGAGGATCTATTGATTCACTTTGCATAGACTTTTAGTTTTAGGGACGCAAACCCTGAGGTCCACAATGCACTCTAACTCATCCGTGAAGTAGTATTGAAGGTTGTGCCAACCACATACCCTGTATACCCACATGCACAGTGCCATATGCAATCCCTGATGACATTCTACAATTTATCTGGTGAACCTGAAGATGACGATGACCTGAGGAATACCAATATTCCGGAATCAAAAGGCAGTCACAATGTTGCAACACCAGACATACCAACCGACCCCATGAGTCAGTCGCTGAAGATCCAAAAAGTTAACATTGGGACAGAAGAAAACCTGAAGTTTGCTAGTGTTGGGGACTATTGGGACATTAAGACAATGGCACAAATCATAGATCTATTGCATGAGTTACAGTATCTATTTTCGACACGGTTCTTGGAAATGAAAAGGAATGATTAGGGGATCTAGTGGAGATGAAGATCCCCATTGAAACTAGACGTGAAACCTATGCGATAGAGGTTGTATTGACTGAACCCATGACACAAAGAACGTCTCAAAGCTGAGCTTGACAAGAAGTTAGATGTTGGAATCATTGAGCCTGTTGAACAGTCGGAATGGATAATCCCTATGGTGGTTCAGGATAAAAGGACTGGAGAATTTCGCATTTGTTTCGACCTAAGGAAATTGAACGATGCCTGCTTGCATGATCCATTCCCCACCCCCTTTACAAATGAGGTCCTTGAAGGGGTAAGTGTTCAAGAGATATACTCTTTCACAGATGGATTTTTGGGGTATCGCCAGATCCGAATTGCGAAGGAAGATCAGCATAAGACCACATTCGTCATTGAATGGGGTTGTTTTCAATATACAATTGTGCCTTTTGGATTGAAGAGTGCACTAGCAATATTTTCTTGGGTGGTCGTCACTGCATTCAAAGATTTCATTCAAAAGTTCCTACAAGTATATATGGATGATTGGACAGTTTATGGTTTGGTTAAGGATCACTTAGCAAATTTGTGATTGATGCTGGAAAGGTGTCGACAGCATCAAATTGCATTGAATTCAAAAAAGTGCATTTTTTGTGCACCATTCGGAATACTATTAGGCCACATTGTGTGCAAGCAAGGGTTGTTGGTCAACCCTACGAAGATTGCACTTATCCTTAATCTTCCACCACCTACTAATGTGAAGATGCTTCGGGCGACACTGCGACATACGGGGTACTATCGCAAGTTCATCAAAGGATACGCTGTGATTATGGCCCCTATGGAGAAGCTGCTGAAAAAGGATGTTGCATTTGAATGGAATCACGAGTTTCAGGGAAGTTTCAACACACTGAATGACAAGATGGAATCAACGCCCTTCCTAATATTCCCCGATTGGAACAAGGATTTCCACGTCCATGTCGACGCCTCTTCTGTCGCACTGGGAGTAGTACTTGTATAGCCAAGAGAGCGTGACCTGGATCATCCAATCACATTTGCAAGTAGGAATTTGTATTTTGCATAAATAAATTATACAACCACTGAGAGAGAGGGATTGGCCATGGCTTATGCACTGCAAAAGTTTAGGCACTATCTCTTGGGTGATCACTTCAAAATGTTCATAGACCATTCTGCTTTGCAATACCTGGTCAGAAAGTATAGCACTTAGTATTGTTGATAGGGAGACCATCGATGATAGCCACAAGACTGTGAGGTGGTCAAATCAATAATAAATATAGACAGTTAATACGGTTAGTTGGCGACGCGCATTTATGACTAATCCGACCATTAGTAAGATGGTATCGATGGCAGATTTAGGGTTAGTAATGTCAGATTGAGTCATGATAGATATGGGAGATTTAGCAATGATGAGTCAGATCAGGCACACAGTTATAAGAATGCGCATGATGCAAGCACAAGGTATTGTTCAGTTGAATCGAGTGAAGTGTTGAGCTCAGTGCAGAAGTTGAATGGAGTGGGATGGGAAAGGAGTGAAATTTTGGTTCCTTGTGAGGATTACAGAGTGTGGCATGTTGTGCACTCCTGACACAATTGAGATTTCGAGCGAGTAAAAATCCCCCATCCGACCCATGCAGGTTGGAGAGAGTCATGAGCTTTCCAATCGGATCCTCTTCGATCCCTAGAGAGAAATGAAAGGCCTAGAAACCCAGTTCCACACCGTCATAGAAGAGATACACACGCACAACTGCTAGGGCACAAGGGGAAGAACCAACACAAACTAGACCATCAAGATTAGGATTTGTTGAGTTCATGGTGCCTAGGGGCATCTCTATCAATGATATCCCTGGATATGTTGCTCCAACACGACTAGGGGCGAAGCCAAGGAAGCTCACTAAGAATCATAGGTATCCGCCAAATTTGTCACCGCTACCAGACAAGATGACTTTCCCAATGGACATCATACCCTCTTTGGTCAAGATGAAGTATGAAGACCATGATATTTTGCTACTAAAGTATGTAGTGGAGGATCCTTACCAGTTGTTGCATATGGTACTAGGCGTACCTATTCAACGAATTCCTCACCCATGGGCACGGGGCTTAGACAGGTCTGGGTTGTTGGGGCTCATTAACATGCCTCATTTAGGGAGATTGAACAATCAAATGCATGTGTCAAACAGTTGTCGATGTTCTTTCATGGTAGGACGCTCTAGTTGGATAACCCTATTCCGATCACAGTTGACCTAATTTCCGACATAACGGGGTTACCAAAGGCCGGTGAAGATTCGACGCAGTATTTCAGAGGGTGGGATAATGACAAGAAGCTTTCCTAGCAGTTGAAGGAGAGATTTGAATTACATCGTGATGGTCGGGCATATCGCATCGACGGTATTTTTAAGCAGTTAGTGCATATTGGGGCACGCATTTTGGCCAGCAAGATAGTCTGGAAGAATTAGCCTGTCCAGTGCAATTTAGGTGTAGTTGCGTGTACGAAAAAATGCGCCAAAGGGGTGAAAATGAACCGGTTGTTGTTTCTGTTGAACCAGTTGTTATAAGATGTTGTTGCTTCTCAAGCTAGGGAACGTAGTTTTTCGTATAGTTGGTTGTTGATTCTTATTTCTTTAGTCGCATGGATGGAGCTAGAGGACTACCAGTCAATGTCGGTTGTTACAAAAAAGGTGTGCAAAGGCGCACGTTATCAGATTTTATGGTGGGTCATGGAACCCAGTCGACATCAAGACTGTGTGATCCATTTTTGGGTCTATTGGGAGGCACTACATGCCGCAGCCATTAAGGTTCCCCGTTTATCCACTTCTGCTGCATCCCAATATCAGAGGATCATTCAGTTTGTTATCACACCGCATTCAATTTACATTTAGGCACGCAGGGATCCCGACAAACAATGGCTTCCTATGGCTTACAAAATCATAGATGAAGAATTGAAGTTCGTTGTTCAAGATTGGCCAGCTAACTGGCACGAACCTGTGAGCACGGAGGAGATCTCTATAGGACCACCAATAGATGCCCTTGATGAGCCAGTCCAAACAGGGAAATACCTCCATGACTCCGATGGAGAGTCATCGACAGACTCCGATCCACAAGCTCAGTGCACGTTGGAGGAGTTACGCACTAAGATACATATGGACTTCGACATCGGTAGCAGCTCTCGCTCGGTGATGGAGAACTACCTGCAACGGTTCATCAAATCTCTCACCAACGCATCTGATGTTGTGGCACAAGCTATGCATGTGTCCAGTCAAGAAGGGTTTGTCATGGTAGGTGTTAATCTAGAATCTATTTTTGTTGTTGTTTCAAAAGAAACACTAGAGAAGGCTGTGTTATAGGATTTCCCGACGATTAGCACTGAGCCGCGGGCCAGGAACATTCAAGTTCCCCCGAATGCAATCGACGTGGGAAGTACAGAAGTGAACTCACTGCTACAGACATTGTCAAGCATTGTTGTCAATCTCAACATGTTACCTGCCCATGTTTTAGTGAATCTATAGCAGGGTGTCGGCTAGGAGTTGGCTGACAGGAAGAAGGAGCTTAGTGATGGGTACGTGTAGTCACAGGACACTGCAAAGAAGCTACAGGAGGAAGCTGAAGAGCTGTGGAAGATCAAAGAGCAGCTGGAAAAAGAAAAGGCGTGGGATATTTTTGCATTGAAGCACACACAGGAGGAGTTGCAGCGGAAAGTCACCAACAAAATCACTGAGTTAAAGAAGGAGAAAGACCACCTCATTGTCGGGAAAGTGCAGCTTTGTGCTAGTTGTGGCGAGGTTGAGCAACCGATTGACGAGGCTTGTCAACACATATATGAGAGCATGGCAGAACTCCCCACCGTCGCCAATGCTAAGCAACTTGGGGAGGTGCTTTCCCACCTCCAGTTAATTAACAATCTATTGAATTCTTTGGTCTACCCCAACACGCTGCCAGAACAGATTGTCGAACGAAAGAATACGATCAAGAAATTCGTGGCCCAGTTTGAAGCTATGGAGTAGGAGGCGAAGACTATCATGGATGAAACAACATAGTTCTAGAAGATTGTCATTCAGGATGACCAACTAGAACAATTGGCCAAGCAAGCACGGGAAGATGAAACTCAGTTGACAACGTTGAAGATGTCGTTGCACACAATGCCTCTCATGGTCCATATTACGCAGGCTAAAGAGTTGAAGGACCTGCAGCAATGAGATGCTCGAGACCAAGAATGTCAATGCAAACACAACACCTAGCTCGATGAATTACAAGACATTGGCAGGCAGTTGGCCATGAAAGCAGTCACCGCGTTGTAGGAAGTAGAAGAAGGTAGAAAGATGGTGTATGGCAAGGCTGGGGAGGAGCACCCATTGAAGCAGGACATGTTGAATTGTTGAGATATAGTTGAAAGCGTTCATCTCTAGGTTCAAGAGATCTCATAGTAGTTTGAGGACTTCAAGACCAAGACGACGGAGTACACCCTGTCGACCTAACCTAGTTTGAGGACCAGCCACAAGACTGTGTTGGGGGCCTATTGGTAGGGGTATTAGGGAAGTGATTTGCGCAGCACCGTAGAGGTTGTGCAAGCTCACAGGACATTGCAAAGGACCACAACAGTGTGATAGATGGAATAATAACCATTTTTGGAATTATTTATGCAATTTCATACCGATTGACCACATTTTGTGGATATAGGTCACTAGTTTGTTAGAAGTTAGTTAGAAGTGGATCTTGGATGCAAAGGAGAAATCCTATATATAGAGCTAGAGTTGGAATAGTAGATATACTTTCGAGAATACTTTTGATGAGAACTCGGAGAGAGAATTCTGGAGAAGAACTTGTATTTTGGGTATCTTTTTGTATCTGTGTCTATTGTGAGCAGGTGTTTTGGCTCTGTTTGTGTCGATCTATTTTTAGTCTCCTGCTGTGGAGATGTAATGCTTGTTGTGAGCCCATTTCACAGAAGTAACATGACATGACTGATGTTTCCCTAAAGTGATTTTGTCTCTTATTTTCCTGTTTTATGGTCTGCAAGGATGATGATGGATGTTTACTGTATTTATTATATGAATGATTGTTACATCTGCGATGAATGAAGTAATGTGATCCATTAGCTATCTACTGGATATGCTAATAAATCTGTGATGAATGATGCAATTCTATTAAAATGATCTCTAGAATATCCATTGATTATGAAGTTAAGTTGTTGATGACATACCCTCACTTCTTACTACCGGAAACTTGGTTCTGACAGCTCTCCCTTGACATCTCGGGTGAGGCTTCATCCCCTCTATGGGTGTTGCTGGGCGGGGTCAAACCCATCTGGGCTGGTGATCAGGGAGATTGTGCTGGTTGGGAGTCGACAGAGTGGGAACCCCTGTCGATGAGGATTTGTTGGTGGGTTGCGCCAATAGTTGTGTTTGTGTTGAAGGGGAGCACAAGTTGTGAAAATGTATTTTTTCGCTTGATAATTTTTTCGGTCAAGGTGTAGCATGATTTATGGCAGCACTAGTGTGTTGTGTTGATTAATGCAATTATGTAGTCGAATATGAAGGAATGCACTAGAAATAAACATTCGGTAAAACATCTGTTCACTCGCCTCCGCTAGTGACCTCCTCTATAAACGAATATTTTGGTTTTTTTGAGAGGGGCATCCTCTATAACCTCCATGTTGATGTATATGTAACTTCGGAATGCATTCACTTATATTTCTTATGTACTGTAACCCGATGTTTATTTCGGGATGTATTTGTAATGTACTTGAGTCATGTCATGCCCCGATGTTCTTATTGGTAGGATCTATAATGTAAACAAGTCATGTCAAGTTATTGTGGGTAACCCTCCTATTGATCAAGGGTTAAAGTCCCCGCAGCTCTGGGGCACTAGGGTTATTAGACTCTCCTAGAGAGGTCAGCCCTAGCAGGGTTTAGTCATGTTGGGAATTAGTATAAATAGAGAGCTAGCCTCTCTATTTAACACACACTCATCCACACTCACTTGTAGCACATAGCTTATGAAGAGAAAGACACTAGGGAAAGGAATAAAGAGGTTATTGTTGTCGAGAGATCATCTTATTGTTTTGGGGTTTTACTTTTGGTGTTGATTCTATCTCTGAGGAAGTTGAGAGGTTTTCTCCATTTATGGTTTCCCTAAGGAAAAACACTGTGTTCATTGTCTCTTGTGTTTGATTGTTGTGCTTGTTTTTCTCTCGGTTAAAGATCCTAATAATATGCTAGCTTAATGTTAAAAATCTAACATGGTATCAGAGCTAACCTGAGAAGAAGACACTATGCAGCTGCGGGAACTAGGGCTTCCTATTTTGTGGATATCTCTCCACAGATTTTCAGCAAAAGTAGGGTGGAATAAATATCCTCCCTAGGGCGCATCTTTCTGTCGAAGCAGAATCCAATTCTGAGGTTTTTCAGTTTTGGACCCGACACTACTGCCGAAAATTAGGGCTTTCCACAGAAGTGGAATTTTTTCAGTGAGCCCAGGCCTGGATTGATCTCCTCCTCAAAATAGAAGTTAGGGATCAAATTCAAAGCATTTGGTTGGACAGAACTCCAGAAAATCAAAACCCTAATCTGCTCCTGAACCAACACTGCAGGATTTCAGCTCCAAATCCAGATCCGACATCTTGACCTGGTAAGATCTAAATATTTTGTATTTCCATTTGAGGTTCTCAGTTAAGATGTCTCATCATACCAAGCTTGATGAAAAGCTTGAGGGAGCTGATAACTTTCGAGACTGGAAGTATAGGATCTCCCTAGTCCTAGAAGAAAACGAATTGGACTCCTACATCAATGAGGAGGTTCTAGTTCCAGAGGGAGATGAGGCTAAGGCCTTACACAAGAAGAAGATGGTTATGGAAAAGAGGATCATTGTTGATTTAATCAAGGATCACCTCATACCACAAGTATCCTCCCTCAAGACACCTAAAGTTATGTTTGATTCCCTAACCAAATTGTTTGAACGAAAGAACATAAACCGGAATATGACTCTGAGAAAACAACTGAAGAATGTGAAGATTCAAAATGCAGAAACCATCCAGTCTTACTTCACAAGAGTTTCTCAGATCAAGGAACAACTGGAAGCAGTAGATGAAGAAGTGGAGAATGTTGAGATTGTAATGACCACCTTGAATGGTCTCCCTAGATCATGGGACTCATTTATTGAAGGGATGTGTGCCAGAAAGAAGTTAGTCAAGTTCAGTAGACTATGGGAAGAATGCTCTCAATAAGAAGCTCGAATAGCAGCTCGAGAAGAAAATATGGGAAGTGAAGATCAATCCCTCACAGTTCATTCCAAGAAAAGCAAAAGAAGTTCTCATCACTCCAGAGGTAAGCATTTCTATAAAAATAACTCTAGAAAAGATTTCTCTAGAAGCAGATGTTACACATGTGATGAAGTAGGAAACTTTGCAAAATATTTTCCTAAAAGACAAAATAAGAAAAAGGGCAACAAGAGAAGACATCATGCTCATGCTATAGAGGATGATGAACCATCCAAGCAGAAAACCAGATATGAAAGTGCAAACTCTTCAAGTGATGAAGAATATGTCTTGATTTTTGCTCTCACGGGAAACATCACACATGGAAGCAATAATTGGCTTATAGACAATGGGGCTTCCAAACATATGACAGGATTCAAAGAGTCCTTTGTAAAACTTTCAGAACATGAATCACCTCACAACGTGAAGCTTGGAGATGACTACCAATATCCAATAAAAGGTAGTGGGGAATCTTCTTATAAACTAGACTCTGGAAAGTCTATGAAGATGCAAGATGTAATGTTTGTACCAGGACTCAAGAAGAACA
Organism: Pseudotsuga menziesii; assembly: GCA_001517045.1. Lineage (NCBI taxonomy): Eukaryota > Viridiplantae > Streptophyta > Pinopsida > Pinales > Pinaceae > Pseudotsuga > Pseudotsuga menziesii. Next base: position 190,044 of record LPNX010648419.1, read on the forward strand.
TTCTCTCCATATATACATTAGATGAAAAAGGCATGAGGGTTACATTCATAGATTGCCAAGTCATCATGTGGCCAAAGGGAAAGACTATTAATGATGCAGTAGTAATTGGGGAACAAGAAGGAGGTCTATACAAATTGAAGGGCCATCCAGAACAAGCCTTGGTCCATGACACAGTAAAGCCAAATGAAATTTGGCATAGAAGGCTTGCACATGTGCATTACAAAGCACTAACAATTGCAAGCAAAGATGTTGAAGTTATTCCAGAAATTCAAGCAAAACATGATGGAGTCTGCAAAGGATGTGCAATAGGAAAGAATACAAAGAATACATTTCCAAGTAGCAAAAGCGAAGCAAAAGGAATATTGGACATCATCCACTTCGATGTATGCGGTCCTATGTCATCAAGCTCACTAAGCGAGTATGTATACTATGTTTCTTTTATTGATGACTTTTCTAGGAAGACATGGATTTACTTCATGAAGAACAAAGAGGAAGTATTTAGCAAGTTCAAAGAATTCAAAGCCTTGATCGAGAATCACACAGACAACAAGATCAAGACCTTTCGATCAGATAATGGTGAAGAATTCACATCAAATGAATTCAAAGAGTTATGAAAAGAATCAGGGATTAAGAGGGAGTTGTCCACTCCTTATAATCCATAACAAAATGGGATTGCAGAATGGAAGAACAGAACTATCATGGAAGTTGCAAGAGCTATGCTTCATGATTAAGATCTTCCTATGCATCTTTGAGCAGAAGCTACCAGAACAACGATGTATGTATAGAACAGTACTCCACATAGAGTACTCGAGAAGAAGACTCCTGAAGAAGTCTTCTCCAGCAAGAAACAAGAAGTCAGCCATCTCGAAATATTCGATTGTCCTGTGTACATACACATTCCAAAAGAGTAGAGAACAAAACTAGATCCTTTAGGAAAGAAGGGTATATTTGTGGGATACTCTGAAAGCTCGAAGGATTACAAAATATACTTCCTAGGATTCAAGAATATTGACATCAGTAGGGATGTGACATTTAATGAAGACATAGCTTACAACAAATACAAAAAGAAACCTGCTGAAGCACCTGAAGAAGTAGAAGCACCCATAATTCATGATACAACCATGAAGGAATAAACTCAAGAAGAAGATCAAGAATTTGAAGAACCACAAAGACCTGTAGATCCACCTCCAGATAAGAATCCTCATAAGAGGAAACCTTCTTGGGTACAAGAAGCCATCCAAGGTATGGAAAGATATGGGGCTCCAGAAGAGAATCACAGAGAAAGAAAGAGGACCAAATCCTGCTCTGGGTATGTAGCATTACTATGTGATTTCATCGATAAAGAACCTTCCAATTATGAAGAAGTGGCAGAACGGAAAGAATGGAAGGATGCTATGATCGAAGAGTATCAATCGATCATGATGAATGATGTTTGGGATGTTGTCCCAAGACCAGAAGGGAAGTCAGTTGTAACTTCCAAATGGATCTATAAGATCAAACATGCTGCAGATGATAGCATAGAGAAATATAAAGCAAGATTTGTTGCTCATGGTTTCTACCAGAAAGAAGGAATAGATTATGAAGAAACCTTTGCACCTATAGCCAGATACACTTCCATCAGATCAGTACTTTCTCTAGCTGTAGTGATGAAATGGAAGATACACCAAATGGATGTCAAGACTGCTTTCTTGAATGGTGTAGTTGAAGAGGAAGTGTATGTAGAGAAGCCACTCAGTTTTGAGACACATGACAAGGAGTCTCATGTATGTAGATTGAATAAATCCCTATATGATTTGAAACAGGAACCCAAGACATGGTACGGTAGAATTGACAGCTTTCTATCCAGTTTGGGCTTTACCGAGAGTAAAGCAGATTCCAACCTTTACTACAAGGTTGAAGATGGAAACCTAGTGATGCTCCTACTATATGTAGATGATCTGTTTGTAACAGGTATGGATAGGTTGATTGTTGATATGGAGAGAAAACTTGCTTCTGAGTTTGAAATGAAGGACTTGGGAATGATGCACTATTTTCTAGGCATGGAGGTGTGGCAGAATACGGATGGAATATCCCTTGGACAAGGGAAGTATGCAGTAGAGATCCTGAAGAGGTTTGGGATGATGGATTGCAAGGCTATGGCCACACCTATGGCATCGAACCTGAAGCTGTTGAGTGATGTTTCATCAGAGTCAGTTGATGCCATGATGTATCGTCAGATGATTGGGTCCTTGATGTACCTGATGAACACTAGACCAGATATTTGCTTTCCTATGAACACCTTGAGCCAGTTCTTGACAGATCCAAGAAATGTTCACTTGATTGTTGCAAAGCATATTCTGAGATACCTGAGAGGTATGATTGATTATGGGCTCAAGTATGATGTGAATCAGAAGATTAACCTAGAGGGTTATGTTGATTCAGATTGGGCAGGTAGTTCCATCGATAGAAAGAGCACTTCAGGATGTTGTTTCAGTCTGGGATCAGGTGTGATCTCTTGGTTTAGCAGGAAGAAATCCTGTGTGGCACTGAGTACAGCTGAAGAAGAGTATGTCGTAGCTTGTTTAGCTAGTTGTGAGGTAGTATGGCTCAAGAAGCTATTGTCTGGTTTATTTGATCTCCAGTTGGATGCTACTTGTATACATTGTGACAACCAAAGTTTTGTGAAGTTGTCAAAAAACCCAGTGTTCCATGACAAGTCGAAGCATATCGAGATCAAATATCACTATATCAGGGATATGGTGCAGAGGGGAGCAGTGAAGCTCCATTTTGTTGTGACGAATGATCAGATAGCTGATGTTTTGATGAAGCCATTGGCCAGAGTGAAGTTTGAGTACTTCAGGGACAAGCTTGGTGTTCTCTAGATCGAGGTTCCCTCCAATGGGAAGTGATGAGTCCGTAAGCCATTCTGACGAGTAGGTCAGATGTAAGGGCTGAGCCATTCTGTCATGGTGATAGGATTGGTTCCTTCCATGTCAGATATGAGTGTTGATCCATTCTGATATGACTGTAGGATTGGTTCCTACATGATCAGATATAAGGGCTATTGCCATTCTTGGAATGGAGTTGCCTGGTGAGTTACTAGGAATACTTGGTCTTGGATAGACGGCCTTTCTGAGACGATTGTAAGATGTAGTCTTACATGATCAAATGTGAGTGCATGGCCACTCTGATGTGATTAAGGGATGTGTTCCCACTTGATTAGATATAGAGGTTGTTGTCATTATGTTATGGTGATAGGATTGCTTCCTTCCATGACAAATGTGAGTGCTAGCCATTCTGATGTAGGATTAGTTCCTACATAGATGTAAGGGCTACCTCCTTTCTGACGAGGAGGTTAGATGTGAGTGATAGCCATTTTGATGTAGGATGAGCTCCTACATAGATGTAAGGGCTACCACCTTTCTGACAAGTAGGTAAGATGTGAGTGCTGGCCATTCTGATGTGACTGTAGGATTAGGTCCTACATGATCAGAGGTAAGGGCAATCGCCTTTCTGACGATTAGGTCATATGTGAGTGTTGGCCATTCTGATGAGTAGTTCAAATGTAAGGGCTATTGCCATTCTATAAATGGAGGCACCTGGTAATTTACCAGGAACCCTCAGTATAAGACTGAGTGCCTTTCTGACGAGTCAAGGTCAGATGTAAGTGTTGTGCCTTTCTGATGAGTCAAGGTCAAATGTGAGTGTTGGCCATTCTGACTTAGGGTCAGATATAAGGGCTACCAAAGACCTACAAGGAGGTAGGCCTACAACCAACATGAAAAATGGATGGCTCTGTAGAACTTCCTATGACAAGAAGAATCATGAGATAGCACATATGATGATGACCCAGTGATGATTCAGATCTAGCTATGATTCAGATCCAATTATGATGTCTCCGAGATGATCCAAATCGAGTGATGATCCAGATCTAGTAGTGATGATCCAAATCGAGTGATGATCCAAATCCAGTGATGATGATCTAGATCAGGTGATGATCTATATCGGGTGATGATCTAGATTGGGTGATGATCTAGATCCAGTGATGATGATCCAGATCGAGTGATGATCCAGATTTAGATGAAGATGACTTGAAGGTGGAGATGACTTAAAGATAAATATGACTTGAATATGGAGATGACTTGAAGATGTAGATGACGAGAACTTGACGATGACCCAGATGATACAGAGAAGAAGACTTGTGCTAAAAATTGTGTCGAGAGAATACCTTCCTAGTTAAGAGGGTGTGTTGATGTATATGTAACTTCGGAATGTATTCACTTATATTTATTATGTATTGTAACCCGATGTTTATTCTGGGATGTATTTTTAATGTACTTGAGTCATGTCATGCCCCAATGTTCCTATCGGGAGGATCTATAATGTAAGCAAGTCATGTCAAGTTATTGTGGGTAACCCTCCTATTGATCAAGGGTTAAAGTCCCCACAGTTCCGGGGCACTAGGGTTATTAGACTCTCCTAGAGAGGTCGGCCCTAGTAGGTTTTAGTCATGTCAGGAATTAGTATATATAGAGATCTAGCCTCTCTATTTAACACACACTCAGTTGTAGTGCATAGCCGAGGAAGAGAAAGACACTAGGGCAAGGAAGAAATAGGTTACTGCTGTCGGGAGATCATCTTACTATTTTGGGGTTTTACTTTTGGTGTTGATTCTATCTCTGAGGAAGTTTCGGGGTTTTCTTTATTTATGGTTTCCCCGAGGAAAAACACTGTGTTCATTGTCTCTTATGTTTGATTTATGTGCTTGTTGTTCTCTCAGTTAAAAATCCTAATAATATGCTAGCTTGCTGTTAAAAATCTAACACTCCACTAAAGTACCTTTTCCTTATATTGTCTTTTGGGAAATCTATCCCACAAAGTGTAGAAGTGTAGGCATGAAGAATGTAGACCTCCTTAGTTATCATATTATCTCCACTAAAAAATACAAGTCAGTCATTAGCTAAACATTATCAAGACAAATAATAGGGTTCAAATTTCATCATAGTCTTATTCGTATCATGCTTCCAAGTTTACAATAACCATCATCCATCCTTGATAAATAATTCAATCATCTCACATGTTTAATAATGATATAGTTATAATGAGATATCATTATTACAATATCAATAAAACTTTGAATATCTTTATTACAATAATCGTATTCAACAAATATGTCACTAACATTAATCCAACCCCTTATTACCTTAGTTTAAATCCTTAGTAAATTTTATTGCATTTTGCATTAATACACTATGGTTTTGGACTTAGGGTGCTTAGTTAGAAAAATTCCAAGTCAAATTGGGGCATTCACACCCACATGAGCACTCCAGCTCAGTCAACCACCCACATGTGTGCCCTCATCATTGATGGTGCACTCACATTCATTGAATGTGGACAGCTTGGTTGACTAGGAGCGCTAGAGGTGGATTTTGTCCATTTTTTGCTTGATTTGGTGTAATGCCACCTAGATCCTCTCACTCACCCATATTTCCACACCCACACATGAAAAGGTGTAATAATTTCCCTGTGTCACCTCATCCACATCCACACAGCAATTTGTGGCCATTTTGGTTGATTTGGAGCATGATTGGCCCACCTATGGGGGATTGATGCCAATTTGGAAATTTTCACTTGTACAGTAATATTGGACTCCCAAAGCCTCATGAAACACTTTTGATGTAATATAAACTTGTTGCTAATTTTTTTTTATGTTAGACAATCAAAATATAACCTATTTCTGTTCACATTGCATGTGTAAATTGCTTCTCATTTAATGGTTGTTTGTTGGTTTTGCACCAAATTTGATTTGTGAGTTTCTATAAGGCTCTTAGATATTCCTATAGATCAAAATTAACACATGGTATAAGATCCAAGTGGAGTTTATTGAGTTGTATATCAATCCAGAGCATTTTGAGCTGCATTTTTAGAGAAATTCTAGATAAAAATGAGTTGTTTTTGTAGGACATTCAACAATTTTACCACCATCAGTGCAGGAAGAAATGGAAGATACCCACATCTTGCTAACACATTTCAACTTCTTCTATTGGAAGGCATATATGGTGATTCAATTGATATCCAAAGGACTCTACAGAGTTACCATGGGCACAGAGGTGGAGCCAAACTCTACTATAGAGAAAGCCAAGTACTTCAACAGATTGTATGAAGCATATGAATTTTTATTCCTAAGTATCTAAAGAGAGCTCTTGTTCCACATAGATAGTTTAACCACCCCCAATGAAGTTTGGGTAAAACTAGAGACATTATTTGGGAAAAGTGATGAACTAAGAGGTCACTAGCTTAAGAACGAGCTCATCAAACTGATCCCAGCACATTTTGACACTATCCAGGACTTCTTCACCATGTTTAAGTCACTTGTGTTGCAGCTAAATCAATGTGGCATTGAGAAGAAAGAGGACCATTTGATTTTTTCCATCCTATCGAAGTTGGGGCCATAGTTCTTAGTTTTTGTCAGCACATTCCACTCGAGCAAGTTAACACTTTGAAATTGGCAAATGCCGAGTCTAGAAAGATTCATGGAGTCCCTCACTCAGGAGCAAGAAAAGATAGTCCAAATGGGGACCATAAAGGCTAAGGATCAAGCCTTGACCATGGGAGTTTCTATTGCCTCAAAGGGAAATTCCAAGGCAAGGAATTCAAAGCTGCCAGAGAAGAAGAAACCAGAAAAACCAAAATCCAATGATGGGGGTTCGAATCCTCCCAAGGAGAAGGACGCGAAGGGAAAAGAGAAGACCAAATACACATATTTCCACAAGGGATGGAATCCAGAAAGCTAATGCATGAAGAAAACTATTGACCACATGGCGTATCTGCTAGAGAAAAACAACATCCTAGTCCCATACAGTGCAAGGAAGAAGGATGGAACCTCCAGTTCAGATGGAAAGGATAAATGTCATGCTTTGGTAGTAGGCACCTCTAATTCCTCATCTTGCATAATTGATTTGGGGGATTTTAGACACATGGTAGACACAAGCCTAGATATTCTCCTCCATGCATTCGAATGTTGGTCGAGCAGTTCGAATGGGGGATGATTCAGAAATCCATACCAAGGAGATTGGTAGGATTGATTTAGAGCATGGTTTCTTCAGTGATGTATTGTATGTACCAGACCTTGCAGAAAATTTGTTGTCATTCTATCAAATGACCCATATAGGAGAGGCAAAGAGAGTGACCTTCACTCCACACATGGTATATATTACAGAAATCTCATCAAACCAAGTCATTGCAATTAGGTATGCAGACCACCATGAGAGGATGTACAAGTTTTCAAAATTCCTCCCCACTTCCAATGACCAAGCTCTTATCTCACATGCCAATGAGACATCCAAGCTATGACATGAGAGGTTTTGTCACATTAATTACAAATAGCTCCAAGCACTACACAGAGATGAGATGGTGGAAGGACTTCCACAAATAAAATCATCAAATGGAGCATGCATTGGATGTGTAGTTGGGAAGGATCTAGAGCGAAGCTATGAGAAGGGGATGGAAAGGAGATCCAAAAAACCATTGGGGTTGGTACATTCATATCTTATTGGTCCATTTCCCACTCCATCATATGGTGGATTAAGGTATGTACTTACATTTATTGATGATTACTCTAGATTCTGCTCGGTGTTCTTCCTCAAATTAAAGTCTGGAGTTTTTGAACAATTGAAGATTTGGAAGGCATTGGTAGAATATTAAAGTGGGAATAAGATTAAGATCCTTAGGACTGATAATGGGAAGGAGTATGTCAACAAAAAACTACAGCACCTTTGTGAGGAGTGTGGCATCCAAATGCAACACTCAACTCCCTACACACCACAACAAAATGGTGTGGTAGAGAGGAAGAATAGATCTCTCAAGGAGATGGCCACTTGCATGATTGAAGAAAAGGATATTAGTCCGAAAATATGGGTTGATACCATTAATTGTGATGCACACATACAAAATAGATCCTTCCACAAATCAGGAAAAGGAAAGACTCCCTACGAGACTTGGTTTGGTCATAAACCAAATGTCTCAAATTTAAGGATTTTTGGATCTAGAGCATGGGATCGAATCCCTTCTGAAACGAGGAAGTCCTTGTAACCACAAAGAAAGGAGTGAATCATGGTTGGGTATGGTGAGGATACAAATGGTTACAAACTATTCTCAACTATTTGATGATGTAAGTGATGATTCATGCTCTGTTTTATTGGATATACCTGATAATGATATGGTTGTAGATGATATTGTTGTATATGAGTCACCATCAATGTTATCAGAACCCAACCGGTTTTGAAAAAAACCTTGGTTGGACCGGTTTACAAGATTCACCGAGTCAAATCATGCTCTCAAACCGTTTTTGGTCGGTTCCATACGAAATTGGTCGGTTTCAACGCTGAACCGTCTGGTTTTTTCCAAACTGGTCGGTTTAGCACAAAACTGATCAGTTCTGTACAAAAATGCCAAGGACCCCCCAAAAAAGCTAATTTCAAATTCTTCAATAAAATAAAAAATAATGTCCACATGTGAGTTGTTTAATTGACCCACGACCCTTCTAATGTTATAAAAGGAGGCTACCACCCTCTATATCAATCACATTTAATTGTGGATGGAGTTGGGCCCTCTTCTACAACAAGAGGATGTGAACATTGATGTTGCAATTAAACAAGTGTCTTCAAGCCATGCTCATGTTGAGGATGTAGATAATGACTCTGAGTCTTAGCTTGAGGAATCAAATAATTCTGATATATGCTTAGAATAATTAGATTGTAGAATCTAGAGTCTAGACTGCAGTCATATGCTTATATTTTGACTTTAGAGGCCATTTATAACCTCCTTGTTAATGTACTTTTCTTTAGATATGTATTTGCAGTCGATAATATTTTGATTTTATACACTCTTACTTGCTATATACATGAGAAACTTTTCATATTTTTGTATAATGGTTTGAATTCACATGGATATATATGTATATTTTGAAAATATGAATGTTTAATGTATTTTTGTTCAACCGATTTTTTGATCCGTTTTGTTTCCCGATTTTTGTCCAGCTCCAGTTCCTGGGGTTGGCTGGTTCGACCACCGGTTCAGTCTTGATAACGTTGGTCACCATCAAGGCCCAAGTGGGGTGAAAAAATCATACAAGCTGCAAGGGAATTGGTTGGCAATCCCCAAGAGCCTAGGAAGACTAGATCTCAAACTAGTAATGCTTCCTTTAGAAGTGATAGTTCTCTTGCTGAGCACTGTTATATTCTGATTGGATATGATCCAAAAACATATCAACAAGCTTTTAATGACCCAATATGTCAAACAACAATGAAATAATAGTTCCATTCTCTCCAAGAGAATGAGACATGGGAATTGCTTCCCCTTCCCCCCCAAGAGGAATATTGTTCAATGTAAGTGTAAATTCTGAACCAAACTTGATGCTGATGGTTCAGATGTGAAATAAAAAGAAATATTAGTTGATAAGGGATATTATAAATTCCATGGTGTTGATTACGCAAGTACCTTTGCACCGGTTGCAAAGATGGACTCCATAAGACTAGTTCTAGCAATTGCAGATAGTAAGGGTTGGAAAGTGCACCATATGGATGTCAAGAGTGCATTCCTACATGGTGAGATACAAGAAGAGATCTATATGCAGAAACCTTCACTTGTATTCTGGTTGAATAAATCACTCTATAGACTCAAACAAGCCCCCAGGGATTGGTATGCTAAAATGTACACTTTCTTTCTCTTTATTGGCTTCACTAGATGCAAATCAGATCCTAATGTATATTTGCAACAACATGATGGTATTTTTTAGGTTATTTTTCTTTATGTTGATGGAATTATTATTATAGGTAGCTACAACACTTCAATTGGTTCAATTAATTCATCTTTACATAATGAATTTTCCATGACTGACATAGTATTGCTAAGGCAATTTTTGGGCTTGGAAATTGAGCAAAGTGAAAGGGGAATCATGAATCAAGTATGCTTCATACCTGATAAGTAATTTTAACATGGCTAAGTGTAATGAATCCAAGTCTCCCTTTATTTCTGGCATCAAATTACATGAATTTGACAATTCTCCATTGGTAGATTTTACACTCTGCAGGCAACTAGTGGGCAGTTTTCTCTATCTTACACATACAAGACTAGATATATCTTATGTTGTAAGTTTTGTAGAAATACATATGCACCAGACACATGAGCTCCTTGGAGGGCAGGAAAAATAATTCTTCAGTATGTCCAGGATACCAAAAATTTCGGGGTGCACTACTCAGCTAGTTCCTCACTTCAACTAGATGGATTTTCTTATTCTGATTGGGCTAAAGATCCCACTGACAGGAAGTAAAGTTCAAGTTTTGTATTTATGCTTGATGAAGGTCCCATTTTATATTCAATTAATAAATAGCACACCATTTCACTTTCATCAGTATAGGTCGAGTATAGGGCAGCAATCAATGCAACTACACAGTGCCATAATTGATGTGTTTAGGGCCGAGTATTTGGTGTCATAATTGATTCTCCCACCATTTGGGTGGAAAATCAAAGTGCCATAAAAATATCTACTGATCCAGTTCATAGGAAAAGGACAAAGCACATTGAGATCCATATGCACTACATCCGAGGCTTAGTACATGACAAGGTGATTTCACTGTAGTATTTCCCATCCACCAAGAAAATTGCCGACATTTTCACCAAGACTTTCACAGAGAAGACCTTCACTTACATGAGATATTTTCTTGGGGTTAGTGATGAATGGTGATTTTCTGCTATTTTTTGCAGGTTTAAACCCCATGTCCATTCTTGAGGGAAGGTTTTTTCCCATGTGTTTTTCCTTCTTTTCCTCAGTTCATATGGACAAATAAAATTTCTTAATTATGTATTTGAGGTGACTTGAGCCATTGTTTCCAAGGAGTCCTTAATTTTGTGGGTTGTACTTAGTTTTTGGATTAAAGGAGGGTGTTAGAACAGTAATCCAACCCCTTAGTACCTTAGTTTAACTCCTTAGTCAATTTTATTGCATTTTGCATTAATACACTATGGTTTTGGACTTACGATGCTTAGTTGGACAAATACCAAGTCAAATTGGGGCATTCACACCCACATGAGCACTCCATCTCAGCCAACCCACCACGTGTGTTTCCTCATCATTTCTGGTGCATCCCATTTATTGAATGTGGACAGCTTGGTTGACTAGGAGCGCTAGAGGTGGATTTTGTCCATTTTTGGCTTGATTTGGTGCAGTTATGCCACCTAGAGCCTCTCACTTGCCCATATTTCCACACCCATACATGCCAAGGTGTAATCATTTCCCCATGTCACTTCATCCACGTCCACAAAGCAATTTGTGGCCATTTGGGCTGATTTGGAGCATGATTTGCCCACCTAGGGGGGTTGATGCCAATTTGGCAATTTTCACTTGTACAGTCACATTGGGATCCCAAAGACTCATGAAACACTTATGATGTAATATAAACCTGTTACTAACATGTTTTTATGTTATACAGTCAAAATATAACCTGTTTCTGTTCACATTGCATGTGTAAATTGCTTCTCATTTAATTTTTTTTGTTGGTTTTGCACCAAATTCGATTTGTGAGTTTCTATCAGGCTCCTAGATCTTCTTGTAGATCTAAATTATCACAAAATACAAGAGTATTTTGACAATGTTTGAATTTTGCATGTGGTAGTAACTAATCTTTATTATAGACTTACTATAGTTAGCCATATACAATACAACTCTACCTACAATTTTGTCCTTGAAAAACCATTATTTAACCAAGTGACATATGAATCTTCATGCATACAATTTCATCCATTTCCACATTCATAAATAGCATATAAATTATAGCATAATTATAAAATACCAAAAATTCGATCACTTTAGTTGTTAACATTTCTTAATTTAAACAAGAATGAGTATAATTTTGTATTAAAAGGGGTTGTTATGAACTATTTAGGGGAATGATACAAAATAAATGGTGTATCTAAGTTTAAAAACTAGCATTTTGTTCAATAAAAAAGGATCTGAGATAGGGATCTTTTGTAGAGGATTCCATAAAACAACTACAAGTATACACTTGCAAAAAAACATCTAAAATAAGTACAATATTGCAAACATAATTACTAAGATCTAGTGAAAGTTATACTTTCTCTATTTTTCATCTAAACCCACTTTAGCATGTTACGATCTGTATTTTTAAAGTTCCTTTCCTTCAAACGTTTGATGGAGTGTTTCTTCCTCTTTTATCTCTCCAAGGGTAGAGACTAAAGACATTTTAAAATTAGGTGCAACTAATTGAGAAATTGTAGTGATATTACACATCATATTTAATAGCATCCAATATTGTACTTCCAACACTTGAATTGGTCCATTTTGTTGTATAAGTGTATCCATTACCATTTCATTAGCAGATACGCAATGGTGCTCATCACTGTGTATTTTAGTTGTAACTAAAATGATTGAAGTCCTACTATCATTGATGTGGTATTCATGTTTGAGATTAATCATTTTTATTTCATAAATGTACCATTAAAATTTCCAATACATTTCCCATGGAACCTAGAATAGTCCATGAATTCAAACCTCCAAGGCACTAAAAGCACCACCTAGCAAGCATTCACCCACCTAGGAGTTTACTTTCCTAAGGAAAAGGATAAATGAATTGTACCATCTACCAAGGCCTAAGATAGACTATAAAAAACCAAACTAAAGTCTCAAAGGATTTTCCATAGCCTCAATCACCAACCAAGGCCCATAAAGTATTAATCTTATGCAAGAAAGAAGTAGATCAAACCCATAAAAGGATAAAGCATGATACTAGAACCTTGCCAAACTACTAAAAATCACAATATTATGATAGACATATGAAAGGGTATTTTTATAATACCATAGAGAAATAAATTTACCCCATATTACTACAAAAATGTTGAATATTTGTGATCCTGACCACCAATATAACCTTCATGAGATGAATACCATAATATTGTGATAAGGAGTCCTACATGAGTTTCCAACTATGTGAATGAGATCCCACCAACATGAACCAAACCTCCAAAACTTGTTCCATAATCTTTAATCCTAACTGCAAGACTGAAATTAATCCCTTTTAGTTCAAAACTATGACAAGGGAGAGTGGTTGGCATATGTGGAGACATACAATGGATGTGCTCAACTTTGATCACTCTTATCAATTGCATTTAGTTCCCGTGAATTCCCTTCCATGTGGGAAGTTGAATCTGTTGGACCATTAAAATGAATGAAACCATATGATCAAAATTTGCATAATATACTTAGGGGATAGGGAGATATGAAACCTCCCCCCCCACCCCCATTTTGCAATACCACTACACTCAATCTCAATGCACGATTGTCTTTAATGTCTATCTAGAAATTGATCTCTCTTTCGACATGATAAAATGAGATGTCCTAAAGTTGAGATTCTTTCACTTTAATTCTTTCTATTAGATAAGTTAGGGAGCCTTTTGGGTATAGGTGTTGCTTTCTCATAATCTTGACAATCATAGTAGTGTCCCCTATCATCATGATATACATTACATGGTTAGGATCAATAATTATAATCCCTTGGAGAAGGGCCTAAGCCTTATCCATATTTTTGGTATCTATTCCAAGACCCTATGCATAACCCAATTTTAGACTTCCTTCGGGATTTTGGATGATCCCCCTATACCTACTACTCCTTCAATTGTTAAATTTTTTATTTGAAAAAACATTACAAATTTGTCATATCAAAAATTACAGCCACAATCATTCATTGATGCAGTTTACTAGTTTCATATAATATTCACATACCCATATTCAAAAATATCGTTCAATGCATGATTTGAGTAACAAAAGGCATTTTCCTTTATTTGGAAGTAGGTATCCCCACCCAATCATTAGACGATCTAAGGCTAACACAATAGGTTGTGGTGACTAGGTGGTGGAAGTAGGTGACATAATATTTAAGTGTAGAGTTACAAACACACAAAGGGTTAACTATTTCCATGAGGTGGCCTCCTTATAAGAGGTTTAAGAAGATGATTTGGAATGACCTAGACATTATGTATACCCTAGAAATTCTAACTATATCTTCTTCATTCATAACTGCATAGAAAATTTGGATATTTTTTTCTTGATGAATTTTCCTATTAGGGTTTCTTCCATTATAAAGGTAATCTCCTCCATACCCACGTCATCACCCAAGACTAACCTTACCATTTTGTACCCATTTTGTTTTTTCTCTAATGCACTTCATTTTGCAGTTACCTCATATGAACCCTATTTTTCCTTGAGGTTCTCTACCCCCTACCAAACTTCAGATATGCCTCCAAATATTTTTTGTTGTGATAGATATCCTAACCCCCAACCAAATATTATACCATTCTAAAAACATTCCATGAAACCTGATCCCTAAACCTCATTTGGTTCATCATTTCTCTAAAACATTTTTTCCTTGATCTCTATAATTAGTAATTATGGTGTCCCTACTTTAGAATAAGTGATGGTAAATTTCTCCTTTATAGCAGTTTAACATCCACTAAAATTTTAGTGTAAGGTACCAACTAATCTCATAGACAAATTGACATTGTATCTTGTCACCCTACTCAATATTATCTGGTACATCTATTTCCCTTGGAACTTACATGAAGAGTTTGTTAAGGTCTTTTAAATTTTTGTTTAGAATATTTTCCTCTATGGTGATGCCCGTGTCTCCTAAGGTTCTAGGTGCATTAGGAAGATGACATGAATCCTTTCCTTTTCCCTTACTAATTTCTACTTCTTAATATGAACTGAAGAGTACCCAAACCACCTTCCATTTCTTAATTATCTCATCTCTAGAATTGAAGATAGATTTTAGGATTACCTCTTGTTGATGTATTTCTAACTTCGAAATGTATTCACTTGTATATCCTATATTTGACCCCGATGTTCCTATCGGGAGAGTCATTAAAATAATAAAGTCATGTAAAGTCATTGAGTTTAACCCTCCATTGTAAGTCGAGGCAATAGTCCCCACAATTGAGTTGAGTTTAACCCTCCTTGTTGATCGAGGGGCAAAGTCCCCATAGTTGTGGGGCACTAGGGTTATTATACTCTCCTAGTGAAGTCGTCCCTGGTAAGTAATTGTCAAGTCATAAACTAGTATAAATAGAGAGTGAGACTCTCTATTTGTCACACACACTCACTCAACTATAGAGCATGAATGAGAGAAGAGGAACTCGCACAAGTGAGAGAGAGAACAGTTGTTGGAGATCATCTTTCTTTCTTTGGGTTTTACTACTGCCATTGGTGCTCATTCTATCTCTGAGGAAGTTGTGGGGTTTTCTCCTTTATGGTTTCCCTAAGGAAAATCTTTGTATCTATTGTCTCTAGTGATTGATTTTTGTGCATGTTACTCTCTCAGATAAGATCCTAAGATCATATTGCTTAAATGATAAAACTCTAACATGGTATCAAAGTTAACCTGAGAAGAAGATACTGTGCAGCTGCAGAAGATTGGGCTTCTTAATTTTTTATTCTCTCTCCATAGATCATCAATAAAAGGAGGCTAGACTAACTCTCCATTGAAGGGCACATCTTTCTGTCGAAGCAAAATTTGATTTTGAGCATTTTCAGTTTTTTACCTACCACTGTAGCGGCAATGAGGGATTTTCATAGAAGTGGAAGTTTTGAGTGAGCCCAAAATAGGATTTCTCTCCTTCTCAAAATCGAAATTTAGAGACCAAGGTCAAAAAATTTGGTTGGGTAAAACTCCAGGAAAGTCAAACCCTAATTTGACCTTGGACTTGAAAAACCCTAAAATACTAAAACTGGTAGTTTTGGTACATTCACTATATATCACGATTGGAGAAGGCTCATAAGCCAAACTTTTTACAATCCAAATACAAGTTAATTTAGAACACAGTATAAAAATTTCAGCCTCAAATTCGCTACATCCTGGGAGATATGATTCCTCCAAATAATGGTTCCAGCCTCTTCCAGGATTGATCCCTAAACAAGACACCTATGGAAAATTGCTATATCTCGGGCTAAGAGTGTCCAAATGAAATTTCACAAGATTTTATAGATAGGGAACAGACTGTATTTTCTGTGGTAAAAGTTTCAGAACCTAATGATGAAACAGTGACATGTGGTAGTCTATACACGTTTTCTATGTTGAACAGTCCTGAAATAATTCACCTTGGGAAAAATCTCTTAAGTCCCAATTGGTGAAACCAATTCTGCTAAAACCTATGATGTTGGAAAGAGAAAATATGAGGCTACCTTAGTACTCATTTGTATACATAGAGGAGTAGTAATTTCAGATATATAGCAGAAACAATATCAGGAATTTCTGTAGAAGAAATTAGAAAACTAGGGCTTCCTGTTCTGGGAGCTTCCCTCCATTGATTTTAGAAAAGGAGTACATTAGACAGCTTGCCTTGAAGAAACCCATATTTCTATCCAATTATATCTGAAAGATTCTAAGTTTTGAAAATTAGGGTTTCTTTGACAAACCCTAGATCAGCCAGCTCCGAAACTAGGACAAACACCTCAAATTGGATCTCACTGGTTCTTGAAGAAAATGAATTGGACACCTATATAAGTGGAGAGGTTCCAGTTCCAAAGGGATATGAGGCTAAAGCCTTACACAAGAAGAACTTGGTCAATGCCAAGAGGATCACCTTATACCACAAGTTTCTTCCCTAAAGAAACCTAAAGAGATGTTTGATTCCTTAACCACGCTATTTGAAGGGAAGAACATAAATCGGAAGATGACTTTGAGAAACCAATTGAAGAATGTAAAGATCCAGAATCCAAAGACCATACAGTCATACTTTACAAGGGTCTCTGAAATCAAAGAACAACTTGAAGCAGTGGATGAAGAAGTAGAGAATAAAAAAATTGTGATAACCACCTTGAATGGCCTCCCAGGATCATGAGATTCATTCATTCAAGGAATGTGTGCTAGAAGGAAGTGATTACTTTCAGCAGACTCTGGGAAGAGTGCACACAAGAAGAATCTCAACTCATAATAAGAGAAAGAGAAGATGGAGAAACTTAAGATCAAGCGCTCATGATTCAAAGAAGATCTCTCAAGCGATGAGGAATATGAAGAACTCAATTCTTGAAGAACCTCTTATCCATCTTAGCATTTGGATAAGAAATGATGATGTTACGAATGAATAATATGATAAAGATGAAGGCTCAAGAAGGAGTCTACCCATGAAACAAATAAAGATAAGTATTCAATTGTCATTTCATGATATTGTTTTGTTATGCATTTGTTTATATTCAGTTGATGTGTTATGCATGATATAATGTTTGCATTAATGATAGTATACTACTAATATGCATGTGATGGGTAAGTATCTCATGGTGCCATACAGCTCTCCATTGCTACTTATCTAGAATGAAACCTCTTTGCTTACATATTAGACTAGTGCACAATCTCAATGATGTCATGGTAGAGATGGAAGGCATCTAGAAAGTTTTTGTGAGATATGGATGAATGTTGTATTGGCTAAACTTAGTTGCATGATTATATATTTATGCATAATAATTTTCCATTATGAATATTCCTGATGAAATTTTTCTAACCATACAACTAATGCATTTGAATTGTAGTAAAGATCGCATACAATCACCTACAAGAAAATAAGGATGAGACTTGTTCCGAAGAACAAGTGGCGACAGTTCAAGAAATAATCCAAAATGAAGAATGATGACTAGAATGCAATACCAAATACCTGAAAGGAATTTCGTAGTATCTTCCATATGGATCTACAAGGCATGCAGTAGGATACAAGGCAATATTTGTAGCACGAGGCTTCTCATATTGGAAATAAGGCATAGACTACGAAGAGCCATTTGCAGCCACTGGAAGTTTGACATGAAGACTCATGTGTGAAAAACAAGGCCTTGTACAAGCTCATAAGACACCCATGGGATAACACATACATGAGGAGCTTGAATATCACCTAGAGTGATGAAGCTCTTAGCCTTTTCTACAAGGTTGAAGACAAAATCCTATAGAGGATGACAAGCTCACAGATGGGTGCGAGAAGAAATTTTGAAAAGGTTCAAGATATAGGATCTTGGTATCCAGTGACCCTAGATGGATACATAGAATATTAGTAGCAGAGGAAGCTACTTGTCACTCTAGTATAGAATGTTTCAATACATAGAGTACAAAATACATAGGGAGTATGATGATCTGCTTCAAAGGGTGTGACTGCAAAATATCCTAAGTTTCGACATGGTATGACATGATGGACAGATTACTGATGGCTCTAGGATTTACTACGAGTAAAGCAAATTCCAACCTTTACTTCAAGGTTGAAGGCGGAAGACCAGTGATGCTCCTGTTATATGTCGATGACATGTTCTTGACAGGAAAAGAGGAACTCATTAAATATGAAAGAAGGATACTTGCTACCAAGTTCGAGTGAAGGGACTTGGGAATGATGCACTACTTTCTAGGCATGGAGGTGTGGCAGAATGTAGATGGAATCTCCCTTGGACAAGGGAAGTATGCAGTAGAGATCCTGAAGAGGTTTAGGATTATGGACTCCAAGGCCATGGCCACACCTATGGTATTGAACATGAAGCTATTGAGTGATGCTTCGTCAGAGTCAGTTGATGCCATGATGTATCGTCAGATGTTTGGTTCATTGATTTTCCTGACATATCCGAGATATGCTCACTTGGTTTCATAGCATACAGTGAGGTACCTGAAGGGTACAGTTGAGCATGATACGAATAAGAAGACTAACCTGCATGGTTATGTTGATTCGGATTGGTAGCGCCACTTAGGAGAAGAACACATTGGGATGCTTCTTTAGTTTGAGATCTAGTATGAGCTACTGGTTTGGAAGGATGGAGTCCTGCATGGAGCTGAGTACAGTCGAGAGAGGAGCAGTGAATCTCTAGTTTGTGATCCATATCGAGATCTCTCGAAAGAGGGAGTGATGATTTCTAGCATAGCCGGTGAGGCGGGTTGTCTGAGCATAAAATCCTGGCGAAGCTCATACTTTTCTCATACGTAAATAGTCCTGTAACTTGTCCTCAGATATAATCATTCCTGGTGAAGCTCATAGGTTATCCTTGGACATAATCATCCCTGATGTAATTCTATGCTAGAAATGGCCAGAGTGAAGTATGAGTACTTCAAGGAGAATCTTGGTGTTCTCTAGATCGAGGTTCCCTCCAAGGGGAAGTGATGAGTCTGTAAGCCTTTCTGACATGGTGGCAGGTTGGTCCTCCCATGGTCAAAAGTAAGCGTAGAGCCTTTCTGACATGGTGGCAAGCTGAGCCTCCCATAGTCAGATGTAAGTGCAGAGCATTTCTGACATGATGGTAGGATTGGTTCCTCCCATGGTCAGATGTAAGTGTAGAGTGTTGAAATATTGTAACTTCGAAGAATATTCTTTATGTATCTTTTGTGGTCCCCGGTGGTCCAACCGGGAGAACCACTTGTATTACATTGTACCCCGATG
>LPNX010648419.1:213295-450845 GCA_001517045.1 Pseudotsuga menziesii
TTTGATCTCCTTGTTGGTTTTACCTTTTTCCCTTTTGGGGCATCTATATTGAGGAAGATTTTGTTGGGTTTTTCCCTTTAGGGTTTTCCCAGGATAAATATGTGTTGTTCTTGTGATACTGTTTCTTTCAGTGATCCTGCTTTATATGCTTTTATTATGAAAAATGAAATGATATACTGATGTCTTAGTAAAGCATAGGAAAAATTAACATAGAGCCCTTCTGACATGGTGGTAGGATTGGTTCCTCCAATGGTCAGATGTAAGTGTAGAGTCCTTCTGACATGGTGGAATGTTGGGCCTCCCATGTTCAGATGTAAGTGCAAAGCCTTTTCGACATGGTGGCAGGTTGGGCCTCCCATTAAGTGTTAGATGAGCTTTTCTGACATGGTGGTAGGCTGGGCCTCCCATGGTCAAATATAAGTGTTGGACGAGCCTTTGTGGTGGTAGGCTGGGCCTCCCATGGTCAGATGTGAGTGTTAGTCCTTTGTGACATGGTGGCAGGTTGGGCCTCCCATGGTCAAATATAAGTGTTGGACGAACCTTTCTAACATGGTGGCAAGCTGGGCCTCCCATGGTCAGATGTGAGTGCTGGGCCTTTTTGACATGGTGGCAGGCTGGGCCTCCCATGGTTAGATGTGAGTGTTAGGCGTGCCATTCTGACATGGATGTTGGATTTTTTCCTCCCATGGTCAGATATAAGTGTTGGGCGGGCCTTTCCGACATGGTGGTAGACTGAGCTTTCCATGGTCGGATATAAGCGCTAAAGAAGATGGAAACCTACCTGGAGGATAGGCCTACAACCAACATGAAAAAGGGTTGACTCTTTACAACTTCCTATGATGAGTAGAATTGAGAGATAAGTGATAACACCATTTTATTGAGATAGCGGAAGCAGTGATGATGATGATCTAGTGATTATCCAGTGATGATCTTGTGACGAAGACTTGTATTGATGAATTGTGTCAAGAGAATACCTTCTTAGTTAAGAGGGAGTGTTAATGTATTTCTAACTTTGGAATGTATTCACTTGTATATCTTATATTGTACCCCCGATGTTCCTATCGAAAGAATCATGTGTATTTCATTGTACCCCGATGTTCCTATCGGGAGAGTCATTAATATAATAAAGTCATTGAGGTTAACCCTCCATTGTAATTCGGGGCAATAGTCCCCACAATTGAGTTGAGGTTAACCCTCCTTGTTGATCAGGGGGGGGAATTCCCCACAGTTGTGGGGCACTAGGGTTGTTAGACTCTCCTAGTGAAGTCGGCCCTGGTAAGTAATTGTTAAGTCAGAAACTAGTATAAATCGAGAGTGAGACTCTCTATTTGTCACACACACTCACTCAACTGTAGAGCATGAGTGAGAGAAGAGGAGCTTGCACAAGTGAGGGAGAGAACAATTGTTGGAGATCATCTTTCTATCTTTGGGTTTTACTGCTGCCATTGGTGCTCATTCTATCTCTGAGGAAGTTGCAGGGTTTTCTCCGTTATGGTTTCCCCGAGGAAAATATTTATGTCTATTGTCTCTTGTGATTGATTGTTGTGCATGTTATTCTCTCAGATAAGATCCTAAGATCATATTGCTTTAATGATAAAAATCTAACACCTCCTCCCTTCCTTAGAGTTGTCAACTAAATCCTCCTTCAGGGCCTTGATTTCCACACACACACGCATTCCAAAAGAAAACCCATGGGATCCCCCTTCTTCCCCAAAATGTTTGGATCGAGGGAAACTCAATTGTTAGACACAATAGCAATCGTTAAATGTTGAAATAGAACCAAATACCTCACTATCACCACTTCCTTAAAAAAAAATTCTCGTATAGATCATGCTAATCCATTCAGATTTGAACCACTTATGTGTGCACAACTCAAAATATCATTTAATATAATCTATATGGGCTCAATAACAAGTTCAAGCACTACCTCAAGGTGAGCCCATTGCACCAAGAAAATCCCTCCCACTATTAATAATGCTTTGAAAGTATATATTAACATTGTTTTTAATAATATAACCATGAAATCTATAAAATAAAATACACCTAAACTTAGAAATAAATATTTCATTAAATTACATTTATTATAATATAATAATAATGTGGAAGTAGTTTCATGTGCCTATTTATTGGAGAATACATGAACTCTCTATGCATAATTTAAAAGTTAAGTTCCATAATATATTTGTATGGTAAACCAGCATAGAACCATCTTAAAAGGCATCTACCAAGCATTGAGAGGGATCAAATTTCTCTAGCTACAAACCCCATTTTACTGAGGAAGTGTGTAATGCAATGTTTATGGTTTTAATTTATCTAATTTGTGTAGTTATATATGACATTCTAAATATTTTAAATCTAATTTGAGACAACATGTTATTTTCTATAATATTTTATTATTCTATATAGGACACATGTCAGCTCTAAAATGATCACGGAAGGACTTACACATCTCCCCCCTATCTTGCTGTAGAATGTGCCTCTTCAACGCAACTATAAAATAATTTGTATTTAAATTTTTGTTTTATTAAATTTTAAATTTTATATATTTATATATGTATATTTATATAGGAGTAAGAGTGTTTAATTGTTTAAGTACAAACATTCTCCATAATTTAAAAGTTAACTTTCATAATATATTTGTATGGTAAATTAGCTCGATGGGCTAGTTCAAGTGGTTGAGTGTTGTAACTTGTGAGCAAAAGGTCTCGGGGTCAAATCCCTGTGTAGTTATACATTGCTATATAAATGTCTCACTTGATGCCCTCATCCATAATAGCTATCTTCATTGCCAATTTGACAATTAACAATTAACTCAAATATAGTAATTAAAAAAAACAAGTGTTACACAGCAAGAGATACTTGACGAGGTTGTTAAATTGAACTATATACATTCATATAGGCAATTTGGTTTGTAAGCCTTACAACTTAGGGCTAAGCTGAAAAATGGCTCAAGATGTAATTAGTTTGGTAAATTCCAATAAAAAAATAGTATATGAATATGATAAAATTATATTATAAACATTGAACAAAGCTACTTTATGCTTAAAATTTGTTAATAAAAACTAACTAATTCTTAATCCGCTTGTCCAACTTCAGAAATATTCCATGTAGCGGTAGCTTTTAATAAAAAAGGTTAGTTTTTAGTAGGATTTAATGATGTGGTTAGTTTATTGTCATGAAATGGTTTTAGTTGTCTTTAATGATGTAGTAATTTGACACTATTACAACATGAAAATGAGAGAACGACTTAAAATTGTTCACGTTGGGAAATTTTCGAGTTAGTGATGTAAATTATGGATAAGAATGAAGTAAAATATTAAAATGATATAGTTGATAATGCCAAATGGTGGACGCCCAGATTTGTGTTTCCATCATATAGAAACTGTAGATTTGTGTTTCCATCATATAGAAACTGCGAAATAGTGTAGGCACATGCATTTCAACATTGTGAAAATTCGTGTATGTGCTCATATCTAATTTCTTTGATATAAGTAATCTTAAGAACTCTTCATACTTGAAAATTAATATTTAAAATAGATATTGAAAAATTTTCTTTTTTCCTAGGAGAAAAATACTAGTTACTTGTTAGTTCCTTGTTAGTCATTGGAATCAAAGGTAACTTGTTTGTTGCCCCAGGTGGACATATACATGAAAAAAAAGTGTCGTAGCCACAAAGATAGTGCTCAGTCTCATCTCCAATATACAAAAAATATGTAGCAATATGAGAAGCCTCCCAACAATGGTGTAAATAAAAACAATATACCATCTCCAAACACCCAACAACAGAGAGGAGTAAGTCAAGGTCAAGTAGCTGATCTAAGGAGGCACTTCCAAGTAGTCATGCTCACAATGTGAGTGGACAAAGCCACCACAACACCATAAGATGTGCTACCATACTCAAGCCCAAATAAGGTGCTAAAGGGAGTAGGTCAAAGAGTCAATAGAGCTGAAGTGTTCCAATCCCAATGCATTCACCGTCAGTGAATTCCATGAAATGAAGACTACCATATGCCAAACGAAGAGCCTCCTTAGATAAGCCATCCTCCTTAACATTATATTCTCTGTAAACATGAGCAGAATGGAGATAGATAAAGAAGATTAGAGATCTCTGATATAATGGCACCATCCATCGAGTTCGAGAGTAGACAGGGAAGCTTTCCCATTGAACCAGTTAATGATGACTGTTGAATCTCCTCTGATATTTAAATATGGCAGCCCAATATAATTTGTAAAGACCAACAATACCCAGGGTGCAAGCAGTTCAGACCTTGTATTGGTACTCAGGCCACAACCCATTTTAATACAGAAATGGTGATCCTTGTTGATGAGTAAGTGAACACCTATGCCACCAATCTTATTAGCAGAGGCACTATCGAAAAGACCAGTAGGGAAGTCATATACAGGTGTAGATCTTGTAAGTCTCCTATTGGATCTCTGGTGTATAGGCACAAGATGTAGTTTCAACTACTCAAATATATTAAATATTATGTGTTCCATCCCTGCTCTATGATCCTCAAAAATGGTCTTATTTCTAGAGATCCATATGTGCCAAGTCAAGAGTAGAGGAAGATACATTAATTCCTTTTCCGCCCCTGTCCAGTTTAGCAAATTCTACAAATAAGTGGGCTTATTCCATAGAATAGGACGATTAAGAGCAGAGCTGAGACCCAAGATAACTTCCTTTGTAAACCTGCATTCAATGAAAAGGTGGTTGACAGATTCTGCATCAGTTCCACAAAGGTTGCGGCGGTTGGGGCCAATCCAACCCTTCCTAAGTAAATTCTCCCAAGTATTGATGCAATTGGAAATACAGAGCCATATAAAACAAATAATCTTTAGTGGTAAATTATATTTCCATATCTATACAAGAGTCCTGTCAGGGCGCGATGGAAGGGAGCAAGTAGCTATAAGATCATAAGCCAATCGTGCAATTACCTTCCCAGACCTCTTGTTATACATCCATGCTAGTGAGTCTGGGCAATGTCCAAGTCTGATGCCGCCATGTGATAGCCCATCAATATACAATGTCCATGCCTCCTTCCAATCACCATCTAAATCGATATGCTCAGCAGTGAGCCAGTACTGATGATCAAAAGAGCCTGACCCCCAAAAGTGTGCATCTACGAGTGTAGTAATGCCATAATATTCTAAGTAGATCCTAAGGTCCTCAGGAAGAACAAATTCAGATATTAAATCAGCAATTGGGTCTACCCCAATCCTTATTCTTTGACCATTTCCAACCTTCCATCCCAAACACCTGGTAATCCATGACAGTGATATGATGAACCCATTCCATATAAAGGAGATTCCTTGAATATTAAAGACCTGTAGGCGAAGCCAATCTTCAATAGACCTATTCTTAAGTTATTTATGTTTGACAATAAGAGACCATAAACCCTCTCCATTCATAACCAACCAAAGACTTTTCAGTCTAAGTGCCAAATTAAACTAGTCCAAATTTTTAATGTTCCAACCTCCCAAAGCATATGGTCTGGAAATCGTATCCCAATCCACCAAGTGCTATCTAAATTTCCCATTTGTAATTCCCCAGAGGAAGTTGAAGAAGGACCTCCTAAGATAGTTCATGATAGTTCTGGGCATCCAAGCCAAGGTGAGCCAATATACAGCCAGCCCCAACAAGACTGATTTAACCAGGATCAATCTGCCTCCAAGTGATAGAAGCCTATAAGTCTAGTTACAGATTCTTTTCTCAAATTTTTTTAAAAGCCATCGCCAGTCCAATTACATTGAAAAATTTGCTTGTAAACTTATTCTAATTTATCCACTTCATCTAATCTGAAGACTTCCAAATGGTCAAGGCCAACAACCATGCATTTCAGCATTGTAAAGGTTCTTGTATTGCTTTTTGAAGGCTTGATGAATTAACAAATCTTAAAATTTTAAATGACTAAATAAATAAAATTCATATGGTTCTTTGCATCTTAATCATGGTGGAAATTTTGTCATTGTGTTATGATGGAGGCCACTATAGATTAGCGTGGACACTTAGCAAAGTGCATATGTATCTAGGGAGCTATCACTTTTATTCATGACTATTTGATTTAAATCTGAAAAGAAGGCAACACTTTTCAAGAATGTGGAGAACACCTGTAACCCTTTGTGATCCTGTTAGGCTTGTTCTAACCCTATTATGCTTTCAAGGAAAACAAGTGTAAGCCCCTATAAACCTGTTATGCATGTTCTTGTACGCATAGTTCATTGTGAGCCTATTATGGTTCCACGTATCAGTGTAAAGTAAGAATATTGGACCCCAGATCTTCTAAACATGATGGTGTTATACATTTGTTAGAAAAAATAAATGGACTAGTCAGTTTAAAGGAGATGTGGCAATTGTGAATTATCGCGACTGATGTGGCAGTTGCAACCACTCCCACCACAGTGGTTCTAAGTACCAAAGGGCCAGACCTAGAGCAACGGGGCAGTGTGGAGCATACCAGTTATGGTTGAAATATATCTTCATTCATTGGTCAACTGTTACATATTGTTTGATTAAAAATGTATAAATATATGAAGCAATTGATTTATCATTGCTTTAACAATGGGTTTCATAGGACCTGACCAGAGCTCAAAACAATGGAAGGAGACGTGCAGATAAAGGCCTTAGACTGAAATAAAACAAAGGAACATATTTAGCTCATAAGACAAACCCATTTCCAAATTATCAAGCTCAAATGGAGGCCAAATTCTTTCTTAATATTGTGTTTTCTATTTAAGACATTGCATAAAATGAAATCACAGTATAGCTTGGCAAGATATCGTGATGTTGGGAAGTGGTTTAATCAAATAGTAAATTGGGAATGCACATTAAAATCTGAATTCTCAATTGTATGCACATGCTCTATAACCTTCTTTCCCCAACACATATCTTATTAAGAAGATACTCTTTCTCTTCAATGCCACTCTGACAAGTTATCACCCTGATCTTCACTAATTTCTATCTCCTCCTCTCTTTCTTCCAACGAAGTCCACAGCTGGTGCCCATAAAATCTCTCAAATATACCTTGCATTCAGGCTCAACTATGTATGTATCATTCTTAGGCATAGGATCACTCCAGGTCATGTTCTGTACAATCATATAAAGCCCATTCTTCTCCGTAACTACAGCCATACCATCACCAAAAACCAAAACCCTCTTAACGTTTGTTAAAAGAACATGTTTAAATTTATGCCTAACCTTACCAACAACATATGATATTTATCATTTATTTGAACTCTTGCAGGCATGGTTATGGTTGTTGAATCTTTGTTTTATTCCTATGTTTTGGTGCATACAACAATCGGGGACTCAAGGACCATAGGTTGGACTAAATAGATATGGTTGAACTAGCTCTAGAAATAGACAAGGAAGACAGTATCGACCCTGTTTGAAATTTATACATTTATTGGAGCCATCAAAATCATAATTTCATGCAAGATGCAAACAAATCTGTTGATTTGTTTGGCTTCTGTTGCTTTTTGTTTTTTATTCAAGACCTGTGATTTGCTTAAATTGCTCAAAAAATACTTGCAGGAAATGAAAAAGATTGAGCTAAAACTCACATCTTCCGATAGAATGTAATCCAAAACCAGCTGGGAGGTGAGCCCAAATCTAAAGGTGAAACAATTCGTCACAGGAGATGACTGTTCAAATCCATTTGCAAATGTCACTTCAATTTATCTGACAAAGGAGCAATAAACTAATAAGCTGAAAAAAAGCTTGGCCATGAATAGAAGAAAACTTTGCAAGGGGAACTCAAAACAGTAAGCTTTCGATAATTTGTTTCACATAGAGTGCTCATCCACTAAAGAAAGAAAAGAAAGATATATTGGTTAAGGCACTGAAGGCAATGAAGAAAGCGGTGAAAGTAGTGGAGAATGGATAGCTGGCAAAGAAGGATGTGTTGATGAAGGTGGTGTTGCGATGAAGGCAGTGGAGCAGTGGCTATAGCATTTAAAGTAGCGTAACAGCTGGCTACGCTAGCTTTTAAATACGAACATTAAAAAGTTTTTTCAATACCAAGATGCCCACCACCGGCTCAGCAATAAGACCCTCAATGTGTGAGCCAGCGAACTGCATAAAAATTAAATAGATATTAATCTGAAGAAATAAATAGAAAAAAAAGATACCTAATGTAGTACATAGGGAAAATGTGAAAATAATTTAGTCAAACCAACAAATCGATTAAAAGTATAATAACATTGCTTTAGTTGATAAATTTGGATGATGGTAAAGCATGCTGTTTTTATATTTCCATTTTCTTTTTTTCGTTGACCCAAACCATTACCCTCGATTTTCGAATCAATTCATGCTCAACACAAGGAGAAGGGAAAGCATATTAAATGTGTGCCATGCGTCGTGATCAAAGGAGCATATGACCGGAACTTAAAAATGACTAAATATGGTAATCAATGGAGTGAGTCGTGACCAAGAATGGTCAGCGCGGCGACGCCAAATTGTTATGTCAGCCACAGGTCGTGTACCCAAAGCACCACGTTTAAAGTGTGTTATGCGTTCTTCTCATTGAACTTTGACCAATAATTCCTTCATTCCATTTTGACACGCAGCCACAAACGAACCTTCTTTAACGACAACAAACTCGGATGCTTTATTTGTTAGCTCCTCCTCCAGCCGCCCCAGTACGACATACCTCACCGCTCTTCTGTTCGCCAAGTCTGACCCAATTCCTTCAACGCTACTTCCTTTCCTTTCCTGGCCTCATCTGCTTCTTATTTTACCAGCAGCCCTGTCATTTCTCAATTGCGTTCCAAGCATTATTACTCTTATTCTTCAATCTTTGCTGGTGCTGTTTCATTCAATTATATTGCTTCAACTCAACACGAGTTAGAGTTACAGCAGCTGCTGAACCAGTTCTTTGCATTCATTGTAACCTGAAATTCTTAGTGTAAGATGGAGGGTGCAACTGTAGCACTTTTGAGCGCACTTATTCCCTTTTTGTTTTTCATGGCCAACATTGTTGGAGGGAAGGCTCAGGATAGCTCGGCCCCTGCTTCAGCTCCGGATCCCATGAACAAGGGTAAGAAACGTGGAAACCATTAATGGCATCCATGGGTGAATTATATATATCAAGCACCTAATTCTATGTGTCTGTGTCACTTAGTTTATCATGACTTGTTCAAATTCCATGCCCACTTATTCTGATTGATTAATGTTGATCTGTTGTTGTTCATGGTTTATATGCAGGAATGGCAATCGACCAAGGAATTGCTTACATTCTCATGTTCGTTGCATTGCTGCTTACTTATTTCCTCCACTGATTCTTATTGATCCTTTCAAATCTTCACAGAGTGATCCATGGATTCTGTTGGCGCAGTTAAAAGTATTTGATAAGGCTGGAGGCTTCCACGGTGATACCTTTGCATCTGTTAGACTTGCAGGCTCCATTTTCCATGCCATTTTCCCTGTTGCTTGTATAACAATTTTGTACATGTATTCTTATTATTGGCAATCATTATCATTCATTTCAAAATATATATATATTCAGAGTGGAAGTCCATGTTTTCTCTTTATATGGAAACGGATAGAATCCATGAAAAGGGCTAATTAGTTATGCCATTCGCGCTTCTGCTAGTCACTTATTAAGCAGGCGATCCATTCGCACAGGAAAAAGCAACCTGGTCATATTTCATACTCCATTTAATTTGATCAAACAACAAATGTTCAACCTTTTTACCCGTCATATGATCACAGATACCATCAACAACAATGCAAATGCCTCTCTCATTCATGCGAAGTAAAATGTGTATTAGATTTGATGAAATCATCAATTGATAAACTTCCGACTTTTGTGGATCAACTATTTTTGACATTGGAGGAACTTTTGGCTGTTTAGTTGTGCATTATATATATATATATTAATTAGACTCTGGATTTTATATATGTCCCATGTTGATGTTGTTCAAACCGGAAATTGTGTCAAAAGGGAAAACCCAATAAGTTCAATCCTCGCAATATTTTTAACATGCTCCACTAGGACTTTTAAAATGTTTGTCCTGGGATAGCTTTGTTAAAAAAAAAGATTGAAACAAGGGAGCAAGTCCCTGTTATGAATTTGCACAGGCATATATGTTTTTTTTTTGGTTTAATAGTGTAGGGTCACGCTTGATTGTTGTGATGGTATTCTTGATGATATTTGTTAGGGTTTGACGGCTTAATGGTTATATGGCATCATCATTAAAGTTGCAACCTCTATTTGTAATTGTGATTTTTGTTGTGCAGCAGAAGCAAACCTTGTTGCTTAAAACAGGACATTACAAACAAAGCTCAGGGATTACACCCTTTCGCCCCTTTTGGGTTGACCACTGTAGTGAATTGCCTCATGGGGCTACAACAATATATAATCATTCCTCCTGTAGTTCCAACTAAAATATTAATTACATCCCATCTTTGTTAGTGTGTTTCAACAAACGTAAGGAGAATCTGCGAAACTTCCGGATCCTCTGCCTAAGCTAATTTGTTGCACAAATATTGGAAGAAGAGCTACCTTGACAACAATTTACTTGTTCCATTGCCATTCTTTATTCATCACTTTTCGTGCAAGTCAAGAGAAGCCACACACCACTACAACTTCTCTAAACAACACTAGTTTCATGAACATTCTCCACAATTTGCTCAAATATGGGCCACTCCACCTCGATTAGTAACCTATCTTATGACATGATACCTTGTTTCGATGGACCCTGTTATCGGTTGAACTAGCACGCTAGTCGTGGACAAGTGTATGAAGGAGAAAGTCACCACTGTCACCTTAGCCACTTCTCCATATTTTCTGCCAGTCAAAACCTCCTAGGGGAAAGCCCTAATTGTAAATCTGTAAAAATGCTAAAACACCAAATAACGACTTCTTTTACAAAGGGTAGTGACCTGTGCCTTAAGTGGGTCACTGCAAAAACAAAGAAGATATATAATACGTATAGAGTAGATCATGTATATGCACTAAGAGTACCAAATAGAATGTTCAAGATATTATAAAGCAACAACACTTTATGGATGAAAACAAATATTGCTTGAAATACAAGTCGCAAATATCCACTTATTATTAACTAGCAATTGTACCTAGGGGTGCAATAAAAGAACGCTGTGTTGTAAGCTAAGCAAGGAGATGTGGACATATACAACACGAAAGACAATTTGAAGTGTTGAACTACAAATTTTAGTAAATAAAATCTTATGGTTGATACAATAATTTAAAACATTATATTCTTCACAGAATTGGCCATTACATTATCGGAATTTCAAAAGTAATCATGAAAATTATTTTTCTCTCATCGAAATGACAATGAATTGTTAGTTTTTGTAGTTCATTGTAGATGCAAATTTTTTTATGAATCTATCTACTAAATAAATAAAAATAATTCATTATCGATAAAGGTTAGGGAGTAAAATATTATTTCAATATTAAATTTGCACAAATTAGGATAATTGTTTTTGATAATGCTTTCACCCTTTCTATTCTATTTTTACTTTTTGTAGCACTCACAAAGGAGCCTTAGCTGCTAATTTGTGTAGGGAGGAGCTTACTCCAAAGGCCTTCACCCTTAAAACTTACTTATAAATTATATTAATATTTAAAAATTATTATAAAAAAACAAAGTCCAATACCAGGTCTAACTTTTGGTATTCCTGTCTTTCCAATTCTACCCATTCCATGCCTTTCTTCTGCCACCTTTACGGCTATATGATTCAACATATTTACAACCACCCGCTAAATATTTTGTAGCTGTGTAGAACAAGTAAAACTCAAAAAGTTGGAAGCAGGAAAGACACAGATTTTAAAAAACAATATAAATAAATAAAAAACTGGCAATAGAACCAGAAGATGATGACAGCATCAAGGACAATAAAGTTTTTTAAAATAGTGAAAAGGAGAATGAACAGATCTCCTTTCACTGCTCTGATCATCTTTTCAGTAGTATTTCAAAACCAGATAATGTTCAGATTTTGGCTTTATTTCAGATCTTATCTTGGGATCGTAAGGTCCAGATTTTGCATGAAAGTAAAGACTGTTTTCTAGTTTTTTTATCCTTATCTTTCTTAGAGTTTATACAAATTTTTTACTTGCAGAATAAGTATAATTTCCGAATACTATTTTGTTCAAAATAAAAGTTAGAAGTTAACAGTTTACATTGTTGAAATAAAAACAAACTCTCTTAAACTCCATAGTGAAATAAGGTATTGGAAAAAATCCTAAGACATTCTGAAATGAAAGATCATTATCATTGTTGTGATATTAAGAAGATAGAAGATGAGAAACATTTTCTCTTAAATATTTTATATATCCACCTTAAAATTTCAATTTCAAAATATTCTTACCTTACCAAAATTTAACAAAATTTATTTCCAATCTCTTCAATCATAAAAGCACAATATTAAAACAAAACAAATAATTATTTATTAGTTTTTTCAAAATTCCAAAGACCAAAAAAATCAGTCAATTTATATAAAATAAACCTAATAATATAATAATTATAAAAATAAACACTAACAAAGTTTCCTATGACCTTTCTCAGGAAAAAAAGGAGTTTCCTATGACCGCTCAAAATATACCAATTGACACCACAAAACTCTGTCATTCACATGAATAGATAGAATAATAAATCCCATTTTAACTGTCAATGGGATGAAAAAATTTCATATCGGCCATTCAGAATATACCATTTAACACAACGAAAATTGTTTTGTATATTTGATATTTTTCAATGAATATATGATGAGAGAGTCTCTACATAAATTCCAATTAAAAAGGAAAACATACATGAAAAGAAATGGTTTCTTCTATATATATAGTTATTTAGAATATTTCTGAATGTCTCCTGAACTATACAAATCTTGTCATGCACTCACACAATACATAGTATAATTGCGTTGTTCTATTACGTTTCTTAGATTTTATTGCGTAAACACGTTCTGCATAAATTTGTTGAAAATAGATGCATGTAAGATGAACTGTCAACCTGCGCTACAATTTATTGAAGCTAGGTCTGCAGCAACAACTTTCAACAAGCACCACCAATTATGGAAGAATATAGCTTTGAAATACCATTTCTGAGGACAATCTCTGAAGTACTATGTATGTAAGATTGGTCTCCGAGAGCTAAACTATAGATCATTTGTATTTTTGTGGTTTACATTTGAGGGTTGGAATTTTTGCTGAGATTTTGGTTGCTGAAGATGAAGTTATAATTTTATTTGCAAAGATGGACCTCTGGCAACCTTAATTATACAATTTCAATAAACTGAAATTGCAATTTTAAAGATTTCTTTTCCTAATTTTAATCCAAATTTCCCAATTATACAATTTCAATAAACTGAAACTGAAATTTTAAAGATTTTTGCCTAATTTTAATCAAAATTTTCGCTGAAAAAATGGTTTAACAATTTTAATCAAATTTTTTGCCGAAAACATGGTTCAAATAGTTTAGAGTTTAACTCACTCCACTTTAGACAGGCCGGGCAGCAATGGTGATCGTTTCTTGCATACTCAGTCTAATCTTATTAATATTAGCGGTATTATCTGAAGACACGCCGTGATATCCACTAAAAATATAACTAAAAGAATAGAAGATGCAATTGCCATATATTATCCCAGATGCCAACCATTATCTATCCACCCTTGGAAATTTGATCCCCTAATAATTGCAATTGGAAAGCTGAGGTACAGACTACCCATGTATTGCTGACAAAAGCTGTGAAGTAAGTGTATAACTAATACATTTCTAAAAACCCCTGATATAGCTCTATACCAAATAATATTGAACTTGACAAATAATATTGAACTTGACAAAGAAGAAAAGAACAATTTAAATGGGATTACGTGAGGACACAACTTGTAATTTGGCTATACTTCTGTAAAACAATTTCAAAAAATAATAAACATAAGACCCATTGCTTATTCCTCTGACAAGGAGGTTTCATTTAACTTCTAGATTCATCATTATCAGAATTTTATTTTACAACAAAAGATGATCTTAAAAGAAAATCCTGGTTACAAGAATAGTTTACCTCCAATGGAAGAGTTGCAATCAAGGGTGCACATAACTCAGCCGTCAGGGACTTTTCAGTTGGGACAAATACTGACTTAACCTGCACAATTGTGATCAGCAATACCAATTTCGAAACATGTTACCACAGTGAAGATCCAAAGCTAACTGAGACAAAGTAGAATGATATAATCAGTAGTTAATGGTAGCTACTCAGTACCCAGAAAACTCATGTACCTATACAAAGTTCCTGATCAACAAGAGAACAATAAATTATAGCAGTACATTTGCAAGAATTACGCTACATAGAAATCTAAATAATATAGTAGCTATTAGGGTACCTTGTCCCAATTTTCTGAAAAGCTAATGGTTGAACCGAGGCGCTCTGACATGATCCACATATAAAACTCATCATCATGAGGTACAAATGGCTCTACAATGAATGTTGATATAGGTTCCCTTGCACCCCCCATCTCAACCTGAAAAACATCAAAATATTTTATGGCTAAATACATGTTTATGTATATATTATCAACAATCACAGTTGAAAAAAATGACAATCCATTACCTCCTTTCCTAGGCATTCCTTGACAAATGCAATAACCTGGGCTAGGTCGAGATTCAAGGCTACCAAGCCACTCTTTCCTCGCTTTCCGAACAACATGCCAAGCTTAACTACGAGTCTGCTCAAGGATAGCCATGGTTCTCTGTCTGCTAGTTCATTGAAATCAGTCGATTGTGTTACCTGTAACATCAAGAAAATTGGAATGAATTCAGTATTGGACTCAGATTTCCCAATAGCTTGGGTGTAAAAGTAGCAAAAAGAAGAACAGCTCAAGTATGCCATAGTCTGTATATATTGATAATTTTAAGATGTATTAATCTCTCTAGCTTTGAAATGGAATCCTTTGTACCATTGCATTTCCAGTTGCCTCCAACAAAGAACTTCCCGGTGCCCGTGATGGTGACAACTCCGCGACAAGCATTGCCGATGGCTTGAACATTCCTCTGCATTTGAGCAAATAAGCAATGCCTGGAATCCTGGAATCCTTATCAAACATAGAATCCAGGTGTCTCAATCCAGCAAACTCAGATCAAACCGATGGTGAGCGTTTGAGAAAATAGACTTCAAGTAGCCAATGTGGATTGTCGCGGAGCTAGAGCTGATTGCCATGGATGCCAAATCCTCCCAGGCTCTTAAATTTTCCATATCTTACCCCATTCACATGATCCATAACGTACGGTCTAAAAAACGAAGGATTAGATCAAAAAAATTCCATATATTTTCCACTTACAAAGAACAGTCTGCAAATTTGTTTAAGGCAGCATATAACGTGCTGAAGAATATCACACATTTTGCTAAATATAGTAAGATCAAAAAATTACTAGAAAGCAGGTAGACCTTTTGCATGACATTTGGACAACTGACAGCTTCAACTTTAAGAAATTGAATAGACTATTTCGCTGCTTTCTAATCTTGAAGCTTTATAACTGCTCACGACATTACTGTATAATTTTTTTTGCGAGTCACAAATCCTAAATCACTTGGACCGGGGACATCTATTTCATGATTTTTGCAAATAATTTACCGTCAATTACAATATAGACCCTAAATCACTCTGACCGGCGACATCTACTTGGTGATTTCATTGCAAATACTCATTTTTTGCGTCAATTACTATATAGACCTCACTGTTGAAACCTAAATGATTGAATCAATGAATAAATTCAACACCCACAACTCAATGTAAATATACATAAGACGCACAGCAATCCGCTATGATATATATTTACGTGAATTTACACGACAAGGAACAGTTTTGGGTTCAATTTTCGACCAAATTCAACTGAAAATACAGTAATGTTTTTAACTTTACCGAAACCATTGTCAGAAAGAGCAACACAACTGCCCTAAAAACAATCAAGAATTATCCGTGTTAGTAACAAAACCCAGCCCATAAAAAGTATTCGAAAGCCAAAATGAATAAAACAACCAGAATAGGGGGTAAAAATGAAAACCACAAAATCCGTGATAATCTTACCCCAATACAGCAATTCCATCATGCTCGAAAATTGATCGCAGGTTTCAGAAAGAATCAATGGGTTGGGGAGGTCTGCTATTATTAACCCCCCCCCCCTTTCGTTCCCCTGCCGTCTCTATTTTCAGAGATATAAAATTACATTTTCCTTGATTCAATACCCCGTCAAAGTATAATTTCTCAAAAATTAAAACGTTATTAATACGAAAATAGAATAAAAATAAAAGTTGAATAATTTTTGTTACACATTTACTTTAAGTGTCCTCTTGCATGAATCCCTCCCAACATGTAGTTCACGTGGCATCCATCCACTAGCACCTGTGGGAGGTAAGGATACACTAAAAAGACAACCTACCTCTCTCATTCATTTTTTTCCATCGATAGTTTGGAGTGGTGGTTGCTCAATGCCCCCTCTTCACTCCCAAACATGAGGAGCCCTGGGGACTGACGGATACACATCCCACAACTCACATAGCTCACCCTTTTTCTCTTCTGTCTGCCCCAGCTTTGCAGTCCATCTCCTCTTGTTAACGACAACGACAAGTTTCTTGTAACTCTTGACAATTGTTTGGAGAGGAAGTATTCTATGGTGAATGTTCAGTGTGAAGACAGGCCTAAGCTTCTCTTTGATATTGTTTGGACCTTGACGGATTTGGAGTATGTTGTATTTCATGCCACTATAGACTCTCAAGGCCCACACACTTTTCAAGTATGGCTCCAGCACCCACATGAAGGGACTTGATTGATTTTTCAGAGGGTCCTTTTTTTTCAAATCTTTCTTTCATTCTTTGATTTTGTTTAAATAGCTCTACATAAATTAGATTTAGGTAGTTTTAGGTCACATTGCTCATGGGATTCAGACTAATTTTAATTAAGTTAATAGGAGTTACAATATTTATTTTTGTTTTTGTTTGCTTGGTGACACAGGAATACTACATCAGGCATACTGATGGATGTCCTGTGAATTCAGAAGCAGAGAGGCAGCGTGTTATTCAGTGCTTGGAGGCTTCCATTAAAAGAAGAATATCAAAGGTATGAGTCCAATAAGCGCATCAATAATAGAAATCTATTAAAGTCCTAAAAGCTTTGGGTTCCCCATGCATTCAAATTTGTTCCTTCTTTAATTTTACATGCCGATGATGTTTTTATGAATCCAGGGCATGACATTGGAACTCTGTACCAACGACCGTGTTGGGCTTCTGTCGGTCGTGACTCGCATATTTAGAGAAAATGGGATGTCAGTTACAAGAGCAGAGGTGTCAACGCGGGGTGATAGGCAGCTGATGTGTTCTATGTGACTGATACAGCTAGAAACCCTGTTGATAACGAGACTATAGAAGTTGTTCGTCAAGAAATTGGACAAACAATCTTGCAAGTACACCCCTTGGATTGATGATGATGGGCTCTGTGCACCTAACCTGTTCAACGATCAACGACTTTCTCTGAGGCGTGACGGACGAACAAATCGAAACCTTGCGCAGACAAGTTTGCGTTTATTCAACACTTTGCAGGCAGTTGCTGGAATGTACCTCAATGTACAGCGTAATAACCTGATGACTGAATGATGCAGATTATCGAAATCGTCGAACGAAAAAAAATCTACGGATGAAAAAAAAATGCATTAATTGGGGGAGTCGACTCCCACTTGTTAAACGCCTTACAGCATAATTATGAGAAAGTCTCTTAAATTCAGTGCTTGAGTCAGTCATATTATTGTTTTATCAAAGATAAGTAAGCAAGGTTTTCCCTAGCACCAGTGTTATAGTAATATCCATAAGTAATTTACAAATGCGGCATATATCTCATAGTAAACACAATATCCAAGCCAAATATTAGTTATAAATCTCACATTCAATCATTATATTTTTCAATTTGAAACATAAAGGCATTTAATAATTATAGATTTCACATAAACGTTTACCTAGATCCCTTCCTGATCGGTCGCACGATGGGAGAAACAGACTGGGCGAAGTCTGCAACGTGAAGAGAATAGGGGAGGCTACTGTATTGCAGCGACAAGGAGAGCATAGCAATGAAACCTGATGAGGTTGCAGATGGTGCAAGAGTGAGACGAAAGGAGCAAGCTAAAACCAGTCGCGTGGAGGAGGGCGTTTGGCTGAGGCTGGGAGGAGGAGAGGAATGAAAGTGCACCCAAGTGGAGGGACGCACACGGTGGTGGTTGGGCAGCGTACCTGCCGGAGATGGTTGTGAAGGCGTGAAGGACGATACTGTCATGGCCGCGAGGTAGTGAGGATCGATGGGCAGAAGGGATGGAAATGAAAGTTAGCGACGAAGGTTGCAGGAATAAAACACAACAACAAAGGCGTGGGGTGAGGTATGCACCAGTTTGTGTGGGTGGATAAAGAGAAAGGAGTATAAGGTAGGGGCCACTACGACAGCAGGCCCGTGAAGGAGGAAGGAGTGACAGGACAAGACGCGGGTGGATATTAGCAGTGGGAGGAACCAACACGGGAGGAGGAAGAGAAGTGAGGTGGAGCAAGGGTTTAGGGAGACTAACTAACCCTAGATTTAGTTTAAACTATCCTAAGACTAACCTAGAAACTAACCTAACCTAAAAAAAAGCTGGGATAACTTAATACTAACCTAGAACCAAACCTATACCAACTAAACTTAAAGACTAATACTAGATTAGGTTTGTGAGAGGAAACAATGTGAAAACCTAGGTAAAACTCTATCAAAATCCCTACCTAACCTAGGGATTCTACGGAGGATGACCTACCTAGAGAGGAAGGAATCTTAGGCCTGCAACTATCCTAGAAGAACTAAGGAAAAACCCATAGGACTATCATAAGAAGACCTCTCTCTACTTGCTAAGGTGACAAGAAGGCTAGGATTGGCCTATCCTAGGAGGAAATGAAGCACTAGGGAAGCCACTTAGTCAAGAACATGCACTAAATCCAACAATCAAAAAAAGAGATAAGAAGCCATACCTCAATGTGCTCGTCTTTATCCAACAAATCATATCATCACCTTGCAAAGACTTTCACCAAAGAAAACCAAGAGCATCTTGCATAACCAGAAAACTTTCTTCCTCAAGAGAGGCATATTACTCCACAAAAAACCTTAGGTAGCGTAGAACAGATACATAGTGTATTATCTCGTAAGTTTCGATTTAAAAATGAAATTGAGGAGAGATACTTATAAGTCTCACTCTCACTTTTACAAATAAAATCCAGGATGACATGCCTTAAAACAAGTAAATTCACAATTATTACATGTCAACTTAAAATTAAAAGAAAATAATAATAAAATATAGACTAAGGTAGGCTACCTGGGGGTATTTGCATCCATAGGTGCCAAAACACGCTCAAATGAGCAAATCACTCCAAACAAAAGGACGAAGGGGGTTGGAGGGAGGACATTATGCCCCATATAATCTCTAGAATACTGCAAAATCCCACAACGCCCTCCTCAAAGCACGAAAATGAACTGGCGTGGAGGATTCCTTCCTCTGAGGAAAGAAGGCCAAGGAGAGCAAGGACCCACTAACTGAAGGGCTAGGAAAGTGTATGAAGTGGTTGCGACTGAAGGTTAGAGTCTTGTGGCTGAAACAGAGGCAACCCGAGTGTGCTAGCATGATATGGTGCCATGAGACCCAGTGGTCAACCCTTAAGGGCCCCAAACACCAACCCTGAGGTTAAAAACCTCTTTAGAGGGAATTCAACAATGCCATTAAGCCATAGTACCCATAAAGGAGGACCAAAGGGTACAACCATGACCTCCATCGCTCAATAAAACTCCTCCTGGTCAAAAAATTGGCCCTCTCTCCCTGGGGCACGCCTAAAGGTGTGTTGGGTACAAGTGTAGCGTAACACTGGCTCCAACTACGGGATGAGTGCTCTTCCCGAGAGTGCTCAAGAACCTATGAATATAGTGGTACCTATATACCTACACACATATCAAATGTCCGGGAGATTAAAAGCATCTAAGGGGAGACACTTTCTTCCATCCTTGTTCACTAAATGAGGGAAACAAACTAAGAACAATAAAAACTAACTAAAGGATGAAAAGACATCAAATGCAATGCAGAGAAATATTCCTAATGCAACTAACCTGGGCCTAAATCCGTTATCCAAAATAGGTTAACTGAAATCATACCACCAATGTAACCATTGAAGTAGGCAATTCATACCTATCATCTTACATTTGTCCTTTAGTGAAATCCAAGATAGTACCTCATTGACGATATGTTGAGTTTGTACTAGGATCTTATCTTGATGAGTGTAGGAAACTAGACCTTCTCAAGGACCTGGAAAACTTGAAACTGGTGTCATGGAGAAGGATAACTTTGACAAGATTTGTTGATCCATTCTTCCAATGAACTTATGTATTGGACACCTCCACCATACCCATCTTCTAAATATTTTTTCCTGAAACTCGCCCATGAACCCTGAACTTGGGAGGCTACTTGTGGGGTTGGACTTTCCAAATCTTCATATGAGATCCACAACCTGTCTCTACATTTACTCAAGCTTTTTTTTGTACATACAGGTATATCGCTTATATTTTCCACAATCATGTTAGTAACCCCAATAATGTTTGAACTTTTGAAATTGTCAACAATATAATCCATACCTTCATGCTTCAAATGAAAAAATAAACAATAAATATTATGAAATAGAGGGGTGAAAGTCATGCCTGTCCACCTACCTTCCTTGGCCTTGTTGAGATGTATCATTAAGGGCTTGTCAATGTAGGGTAGAGCAGGTTGAACAACTTCTTCTATGCTTCTTAAGGGGAACAACTGAAAGTGATAACCTAGGTTCATCATGTTGAATATCTACAAAAGATTCCTCTATGTGACATGCTTCCCTGCTGCAAGATGAATATGACAGTGACTTCATGGAAGAATCATCAGAGATACGAGGTTCGAGGTCTTCGAAGTTTTCATCATAATGGCCCATCTGCATATAAAAACTATCTGCAAAGTTTGTTGTTGTTCCATCTTCAATTATGGTGGAAAAAGAGTTGAGCCACTCTTCGTCATTAACCTCATAAGGGGAAGGAATGATCGTATCTATTTCTACAGGGTCTTCATAAGTTACGTCTTCAACATCCTCGTTGGAGGTGACTGAGCGTTTTTTGTCCCAAATAGTGTCAAGTTCTGGCTCTTCCTAAGTAACTTCATCAAGATGCTCTTTCTCACTGCAATATATGGGAACAACGCTACCTAGTATTGAGGAATCATAGAGAGGTGAACCCATAAATGTCCAATAACCATCGTCCCAATATTTTTTATCATTATGTTCCGAGAGATCTAGTATGTCGTCAGGAGTTTTTGTATATTGGAATGGGGAACTCATGTTATCTCAACTTCTTCAACTAGGACTTCTGGATCTTCATATATAGGACTATCGCCATATTCATCTGTTTGGGAATATTCATCTATCGTGCTGAGGATATCATTAGTTAGACCTTGAATAATGATTTCTTCAACCTGATCATTATTTTGGGATT
Source organism: Pseudotsuga menziesii (assembly GCA_001517045.1). NCBI lineage: Eukaryota > Viridiplantae > Streptophyta > Pinopsida > Pinales > Pinaceae > Pseudotsuga > Pseudotsuga menziesii. The sequence goes on from LPNX010648419.1 coordinate 234,811, forward strand.
CCTTACTGAAAAATTCCTTCGCATGCTTTACATGAGGTATCCATATGTTATGGTGCCCTACATCCCAGTGGTTACAAAATGTTCCACCAATTCTGCAAATGATGATATATTTCCCTTATCTAGGCCTGCAAACCAAGCAAGGGCCTTTCCTCCCAGGTGAAGGACAAATGATCACATGTAAACATATTCTTCTTCTTTAATACCATATTTTGAATCCATATTCATCAACCATTCCACATGATGCACGAAATTATCATGGTCACCCTTGAAAGAATGCTAGAATACTTTTGGTAACTCATCTGAATATCCTAGGAAAGTTGATAAATCAAGAGGAGCATAACCAATTTCCATTTCTGTAGCAGTCGGATTATCAAGATATTCAAACTCGAATGGAATATCATCGTTGGTTCCTTATCTTGAATCGTCTTGAGTATGGCTTCTTCCCTGGGTTTCTTCCCATATTCTATCAATCATGGCCTTTCTTTCTTGTTCATCGAAACCATAATCCCAATCCATGTTGAATGCGATAATGAACTGCTTGAGTGAAGAAACAATTTTGTGAGGAAAACCCTCATACCAATTTCTGAATGACAAATTGTCCTCTAGGTGAAGAGATAAAACAAATAGCCTCATCCTGATATATTCATGCACGATGTTACTTTCCTGGATGAATTGCATGACTGCTTTCACATGGGATGTTGCATGGTTCTGATACTTCTAGAACAATGGGAAAATGCCATACCACCATCTTTAATGGCGTACTTCTGTGAGAAACCTGGAACGCCTGAGAAGTTCAATATGTCCATCCATAATTGATAATTGGATGTCATCTCATCGGGATTCCCTGTCTTTATAGAGTACTTCTTTTTTTCTTCGACTGGAGTCGCCAGTAGAAACCTTCCAGGTTACTTAATAAAATCTCACCAAAGTACTAAATAAAACAAGGGTGTACCTGATAGATGGAACGGGTTGATCTCTTTGTGGTGTCGTCAGGTAAGCTTGCAGGTTAGTCCTTAAAAAAATGTAAGCAATCATATATAACCAAGGATTTCAAGACTTACCAAAATGTTGCTTCTTTCCCGGATATATCACTTTAATGAATTTGACTCCCTGACAACGACAGCAAAATGTTACCGGTTGAACTAGCAGGCTAGTCGTCAACAAGTGTATGAAGGAGGAAGTAACCACTGTCACCTTAAACACTTCTCCAAACTTCTTTGGAAGTCGGAAAATCCTAGGGGAGAGCCCTAATTGCAAATCTGTAAGAATGCTCAAACACCAAATAACGACTTAGTTTGCAAAGGGTTAGTGACCAGTTCCTTAAGTGGATTAGTGCAAAAACAAAGACGATATATAATACGTATGGAGTAGATCATGTATATGCACTAAGAGTACAAAATAGAATGTTCAAGATATTATAAAGCACCAACACATTATGGATGAAAACAAATATCGCTTGAAATACAAGTCGTAAATATCAACTTATTATTAATTATAAGAAATTCTCTTAAATTCAGTGCTTGAGTCAGTCATATTATTGTTTTATCAAAGATAAGTAAGCAAGGTTTTCCCTAGCACTGGTATTATAGCAATATCCACAAGTAATTTACATATGTGACATATATAACATATTAAACAAAATATCCAAGCCAAATATTAATTATAAATCTCAAATTCAATAATTATATTTCTCAATTTGAAATATAAAACATTTAATAATTATAAATCTCACATTCAATAATTATATTTCTCAATTTGAAATGTAAAGCATTTAATAATTATAAATTTCACATAAACAAAGTCTGTAGTGTGAAGGGGAAAGGGGAGGTTGTTGTATCCCAATGATGAGGAGAGGAGAGAAATCTGATGAGGTCGCAGATGGTTCAAGAGCGAGAAGAAAGTGGCAGGCTAGAACCAGCCACGTGGATGAGGGATTTTGGCTAAGGCTGCAAGGAGGAGAGGAATGAAAGTGTGCCCTCGTGGAGGGACGAGCGCGGTGGTGGTTGGGAAGCATAGCTTCCAGAGATGGTTTTGAATGCGTGAAGGAGGAGACTCTGGTGGCCGCGAGGTAGTGAGGATCGATGGGCATAAGGGATGGAAAGGAAAGCTAGCGACGAAGGTTGCACGAATAAAACATAGCAGCAAAGCCATGGGGTGAGGACTGCACCAGTTCGCGTGGGTGGAGAAAGAGGGAGGAGTATATGGTAGGGGCCACTACGATAGCAGGCCCATGAAGGAGGAAGGAGCAACAGGCCAAGCCGCAAGTGGAGATTAGCAGTGGGAGGAACCAATGTGGAAGGACGAAGAGCAGCGAGGTGGAGAAAGGGTTTAGGGAGACTAACTAACCCTAGCTTTAGTTTAAACTATCCTAAAACTAACCTAGAAACTAACTGAAACTAACTTAACCTAAAACAAGTCAGGATGACTTAAGACTAACCTAGAACCAAACCTATTCGAACTAAACCTAAATACTAATACTAGATTAAGTTTGTGAGAGGAAGAAGTGTGAAAAACTAGGGAAACCTTAGCACAAGCCCTACCTAACCTAAGGCTTCTAGGTAGGATGACCTACCCAGAGATGAAGGAATATTAGGTCAACAACTATCCTAGAAGAACTAAGAAAAAAACCTAGAGGACTATCACAAGAAGACGTCTCTCTACTTGCTAAGGTGACAAGAAGGATGGGATTGCCCTATCCTAGGACGAAATGCAGCACTAGGGAAACCACTTAGTCAAGAACATGCACTAAGAACCAGCAATCAAACAAAGAGATAAGAATCCATACCTCAACGTGCTCGTGTTTATCCAACAAACCAGAACATCACCTTGCAAATAATTTCACCAAAAAAAAACCAGGAACAACTTGCATAACCAAAAAACTTCCTTCCTCAAGAGAGGCACATTACTCCATAGAAAACCCTAGGTATGGTAGAACAGATGCATAATTTATTATCATGTAAGTTCTGATTTACAAATGAAAGTGAAGAGATCTATTTATAAGATCTCACACTCTATTTTACAAATAAAATCCAAGCCCACGTGCCTTAAAACAAGTAAATTCACAATTATTAAATGTCAACTTAAAATTAAAAGAAAATAATAATAAAATATAGACTAAAGTAGGCTACCTAGGGTTATTTGCATCCCAGGTTCCAAAACACTCTCAAATGAGAAAATCACTCCAAAAGAAAGGACAAAGCAGGATGGAGGGAGGGCCTTATGCCCCATCTAACACCTAGAATACTGTAAAATCCCTCAACTCCCTCCTCAAAGCACGAAAAAAAACGGGCATGGAGGATTACTTCCTTTGAGGAAAGGAGGCCAGAGAAAGCAAGGACCCACTGACTGAAGGGCCGGGAGGGTGTATGAAGTGGCCACGACTGAAGGGTGCAGTATCGTGGCTGAAACAGAGGCCACTTGAGCGTGCAAGCAGGACATGGTGCCATGAGACCAAGTGGTCAACCCTTAAGGGCCCCAGACACCAACCTTGAGGTTAAAAAACTCTTTAGAGGGAAGTCAACAGTTCCATTAAACCATATCACCCATAAAGGAGGACCAAAGGGTACAGCCTTGAACTCCATCGCTCAATAAAGCCCCTCTTGGTTGAAAAATTGTCCCTCTCTCCTTGGGGCACACCTGAAGGTGCATTGGGTACAAGTGAAACATAACACTGGCTCCAACTGTGGGATGAGTGCTCGAGAACCTGTCAATCTACTGGTACTTGTAGACCTACATACATATCAAGTGTCTGAGAGATTGAAAGCATCTAAGGGCAACCACTTCTGTCCTTCCTTGTTCACTAAATGAGGGAAACAAAATAAGAACAATAAAAACTAACTAAGGGATGAAAAGACATCAAATGAAACAAATTAATATATTCCAAATGCAACTAACCTACCCTAAACCCGGTTTCCAAAATAGGTTAAGTGAAATAATACCACCAATGTAACCATTAAGTAGGAAATTCATACCTTTCATCTTACATTTGTCCTTTATTGTAATTCAAGATAGTACCTCATTGATGATATGTTTATTTTGTACTGAGATCTTTATCTTGATGAGTGCAAGAAACCAGACCTTCTCAAAAACCTGGAAAACTTAAAACTGGTGCCATGGAGAAGCATCACTTTGACAGGCTTTGTTGATCCATTATTCCAGCGGACTTATGTATCAAACACCTCCACCATACCCATCTTCTAATTTTTTTTCCTGAAACTCAACCATGAATCCTGAACTTGGGAGGCTACCTGTGGAGTTGGACTTTCCAAATCTTCATATGAGATCCAAAACCTGTCTCTGCATTTACTCAAGCTTTTCTTTGTACATACAGGTATATCGCGTATCTTTTCCACAATCATGTTAGTAACCCCAATAATGTTTGAACTTTTGAAATTGTCAACAATATAATCCATACCTTCATGCTTCAAATGAAAATATGTGGAAAATATAAACAATAAATATTATGAAACTGAGGGATGAAAGTCATACCTGTCCACCTACCTTCATCGGCCTTGTTGATATGTATCATTAAGGGCTTGCCAATGTAGGGTAGAGCAGGTTGAACAACTTCTTCTATGCTTCTTGAGGGGCACAAATGAAAGTGATAAAGCTAGGTTCATCATATGTTGAATATCTACAAAAGAGTCCTCTATGGGACATGCTTCCCTGCTGCAAGATGAATATTACAGTGACTTCATTGAAGAATCAGCAGAAATACGAGGTTCCAAGTCTTCGAATTTTTCATCATAATGGCCCATATACATATAAAAACCATCTGCAAAGTATGGTGTTGTTCCATCTTCAATTATGGTGGCAAAAGGGTTGAGCCAGTCTTCGTCGTTAACCTCATAAGGGGAAGGAATGGTCATATCTCTTTCTACAGGGTCTTCATAAGTTACGTCTTCAACATCCTCATTGGAGGCGACTAAGTGTTCCTCGTCCCAAATAGTGTCTATTTCTGGCTCTTCATGAGAAAATTCATCAAGCTACTTTTCTCACTGCAATATATAAAGACAACGCTACCTGGTCTTGAGGAATCATAGAGGTGGACCCATAAATGTCCAGTAACCAACGTCTTGATAATTTTTGTCATTATGTTCCCAGATATTTAGTATGTCATCAGGATTTTCTGTATATTGGAATGGGGAACTCATCTTATCTTCAGCTTCTTCAACTAGGACTTCTATATCTTTATATATCATACCATCACAATATTCATCTGTTTGGGAAGCTCCATCTATCATGCTCAGGATATCATTAGTTAGACCTTGAACAATGGTTGTGATTTAGTCTTCCTTACTGAATAAGCCCTTCACATGATTGACATGAGGTATCCATTCGTCATGGTGCCTTGCCTCCCAGTGGTTACAAAATGTTTCCACCAATTCTGCAAATGATGATATCGTTCCTTTATCTAGACCTGCAAACCAAGAAAGGGATTTTCCTCCCAGGTAAAGGACAAATGATCGCATGTAAACATCTTCTTATTTTTAATACCATATTCTAAAGCCATAGTCATAAACCATTCCACATGATGCGCAACATAATCATGGTCACCCTTGAAAGCATGCCAAAATACCTCTGGTAAACCATCTGAATATCCTTGGAAAGCTGATAGATCAAGAGGAACGAAACCAATTTCCATTTCTATAGCAGTCAAATTATCAGGATCTTCAAACTCGAATGGAATATCATTTTTGGTTCCTTCTCTTGAATCGTCTTGAGTCTGCCTTATTCCCTAGGTTTCTTCCCATATTATTTCGATCATGGCCTTTCTTTCTTGTTCATCGAAACCATAATCCCAATCCATGTTGAATGCATTAATGAGCTGCCTAAGTAAAAAAAAAAATTACGAGGAAAACCCTCATACCAATTTCTAACTGAAAAATTGTCCTCTAGGTGAAGAGATAATAGAAATAGCCTCATCATGATATCTTCATGCACAATGGTACTTTCCCGGATGAATTGCATAAATGCTTGCACATGAGCTGCCGCATGGTTCTGATAGTGCTGGAATAATGGGAACATTTCCTTGCCACCATCTTTAATGATGTACTTGTGTGGGAAACCTAGAACGCATGAGAAGTCCAATATGTCCACCAGAATTGATAATTGGATGCCATCTCGTTGGGCTTCCCTGTCTTTATAGATTACTTCATTTTTTTTCTTCGATTGGAGTCACCAAGAGAAACCTGCCAGGTTAGTTAAGCTCACCAAAGTACTAAATAAAACAAGGGTGTACCTAATAGATGGAATGGGATGAGATCTTTGTGGAGTCCCCAGGTAAGCCTGTAGGTTAGTCCTTAAAAAAATGTAGGCAATCATATATAACCAAGGACTTCAAGACTTACCAAAATGTCGTTTCTTGCCCGGATATATCACCTCAATGAACTTGAGTCCCCGTCAACGATGCCAAAATGTTATTGGTTGAACTAGCATGCTAGTTGTCGACACGCATTGAAGGAGGAAGTGACCACTATCACCTTAGCCACTTCTACAAACTTATTTGAAAATCGGAACCTCCTAGGGGAGAGCCCTAATTCCAAATCTGTAAGAATGACCAAATAACGAATTCTTTTGCAAAGGGTTAGTGACCAGTGCCTTAAGTGGGTTAGTGCAAAAACAAAGAAGATATATAATACATATGGAGTAGATCATGTATATGTACTAAGAGTACCAAATAGAATGTTCAAGATATTATAAAGCACCAACACATTATGGATGAAAACAAATATCACTTGAAATACAAGTCGTAAGTATCCACTTATTATTAATTATGAGAAAGTCTCTTAAATTCAGTGCTTGCGTTAGTCATATTATTGTTTTATCAAAGATATGTAAGCAATGTTTACCCTAGCACCGATGTTATAGTAATATCCACAGGTAATTTACATATGCGGCATATATATCATATTAAACACAATATCCAAGCCAGATATTAATTATAAATCTCACATTCAATAATTATATTTCTCAATTTGAAACGTAAAGCATTTAATAATTATAAATATCACATTCAGTAATTATATTTCTCAATTTGAAACATAAAGCATTTAATAATTATAAATTTCACATAAACGTTTACCTATGTGATCGATCGCAGGCTGGGAGAAACAGACTGGGCAGAGTCTGCATCGTGAATGGAATAGGGGATGTTGTTGTATCGCAGCGACGAGGAGAGGATAACAGTGAAACTCGATGAGGCCACGGATGGTCCAAGAGTGAGAAGAAAGGAGCAAGATGGAACCAGCCGCGTGGAGGAGGGAGTTTGGTTGAGGCTGCGAGGAGGAGAGGAATGAAAATGCACCCGTGTGGAGGGATGAGCATGGTTGTGGTTGGGAAGCATAGCTTCCAAATATGGCTGCGAAGGCGTGAAGGAGGAGACTCTGGCGGTCGTGAGGTAGTGAGAATCGATGGGAAGAAGGGATGGAAAGGAAATATGGTGACAAAGTATGAGGAATAAAATACAACAACGAAGACACGGGGTGAGGTCTGCACCAGTCTGCGTGGGTGGAGAAAGAACGAGGAGTATAACGTAGGGGCCACTATGGCAGCAGGCCCGTGAATGAGGAAGGAGAGGCAGGCCAGCCGTAGGTGGATATTATCAGTGGGAGGAACCAATGCGGGAGGAGGAAGAGAAGCGAGGTGGATCAAGGGTTTAGGGAGACTAGCTAACCCTAGCTTTAGTTTAAACTATCCTAAAATTAACCTAGAAATTAACCTAAACTAACCTAATGTAAAAACAAGCTGGGATAACTTATGACTAACCTAGAACTAGACCTATACTAGCTAAACCTAAAGACTAATACTAGATTAGGTTTGTGAGAGGAAACAATGTGAAAACCTAGGGAAAACCCTAGCACAATCCCTACCTAACCAAGGGCTTCTAGGGAGGATGACCTACCCAGAGAGCAAGGAATATTAGGTCAGCAACTACTGTAGAATAACTAAGGAAAAAACCATAGGACTCTCACAAGAAGACGTCTCTCTACTTGCTAAGGTGACAAGAAGGTTAGGATTGGCCTGTCCTAGAAGGAAATGCAACACTAGGGAACCACTTATTCAAGAACATGCACTAAAAACCAGCAATCAAACAAAGAGATAAGAATCCAAACCTCAATGTGCTCGTGTTTATCCAACAATTCATAACATCACCTTGCAAATAATTTCACCAAAGAAAATCAAGAACAACTTGCATAACCAGAAAACTTCCTTCCTCAAGAGAGGCACATTACTCCATAGAAAACCCTAGGTAGGGTAGAACATATGCATAATGTATTATCCTGTAAGTTACGATTTACAAATGAAAGTGAGGAGATCTATTTATAAGATCTCACACTCACTTTTACAAATAAAATCAAGGACGACATGCCTTAAAACAACTAAATTCACAATTATTAAATGTCAACTTAAAATTAAAAGAAAATAATAATAAAATATAGACTAAGGTAGGGTACCTTGGGGTATTTGCATCACCATGTGCCAAAACACGCTCAAATGAGGGAATCGCTCCAAACGAATGGCCATAGAGGGTTGGAGGGAGGGTGTTATGCCCCATCTAACCCCTAGAATACTGTAAAATCCGTCAATGCCCTCGTCAAAGCACAAAAATGACCTGGCATGGAGGATGCCTTCCTCTGAGGAAAGAAGGCCAGGGAGAGCAAGGACCCATTGACTGAAGGGCCATGAGGGTGTATGAAGTGGTCGTGACTGGAGGCTGGAGTCTCGTGGCTGAAACAGAGGCCACCTGAGCATGCAAGCAGGATATGGTGCCATGAGACCTAGTGGTAAGCCTTTAAGGGCCCCAAACACAAACCCTAAGATTAAAAACTTCTTTAGAGGGAAGTCAACAGTGTTGTTAAGCAATAGTACCCATAAAGGAGGACCCTTGGTTGAAAAATTGGCCCTTTGTACCTGGGGCACACCTGAAGGTCCAGTTGCTGCTACAACCATTGCCCCAATTTTTTTTTTTTGGGGGGGGCGCCCTTTTTAATTTTTGGCCTTTTATACTTCCCCGATTAAACTTTTCTCTCTCAAGAGTTTTCTCGACTTAGTTTATTTTTGTGCAAATCAGAAAATCCTTTTGTTGAAAGTTGAAACTCAAACGTTTTACCCGACAAATCGGCTAAACCCATCGAGTCGGGCCAACACGTCGAGCAAACTCTTGCTGGTCATCCGATTTTCTTCTTGTTCTTTACAGAGTTTTGGAAAAAAAAATTGAGTTTCCTGATACGTCAACGAAACTCGAGTCTTGGAGCCGATATTCTCGGTGAGGTTTTATTTTTGTCTCCAACGGTTTGTTTGTAGCTTTGCAGAATTTTTCTTGGAAATCTTGTTTAATTTTACCGACAGTATCGGGCCAACTCGGAGATCTGAACCGATTCTATCGGGAAGGTTTGTTTTCTTATCTGCCAGCCTCTCATCGGAATTTTTTCGATGGGCCTTTCGAAAGTATCTACCGATAGCATTGGCAGGACTCATTTATGCAAGCCTATACATTCAGATGATTTTTATCATTTGCGACCAATGTTTTTTTTTAGGTTTGCAAGATAAAGTTTGCGGTAGCTTTGATTGAGTTCCCACTATGGTGTCAAATGAACTCCAGTATTGGAGCCGATGGCGTCGCGAGTGATCTTTCTTTTCACCACCAATGAATATTGAAATGATCGTGCTGATAGTTTAATCATCAATAAGAGTGTTGAATGCTATCTGATAACCTCGTATCTGCTCCATGAGTCCACCCGACATTGTCAGATTCTCCTTAGTTTTGTGTCCTGATGGTTTTTCCGATAAGGCTTGTGACCTTTGGTGCTAAATGATGTTTTATCCTTGGGCATTTAATCACCCATCTACCGCATTAATTCCTTTCCATGGTTGTTTTCTATTTAAGCATCGAAGAAGTTTGTTTTATGGTTAATTTCCCCTACCATTTGGAGCGCTCTGAGCTATCAATCACCACCCGAATCAAGCCAACCGCACGAGTTGTTTTCCTCACCAACTGTCAATATTTTCTACCAGGTAGGATTCAAGCTCTATCCTAATCACGGCTTGTTTTTTCTAGTGGGGTAAATAAGTGTTTGTTAATGTTTCATGGGATTAGGGTTTTCCCTAGTCTATGGTTTTTAAAGTCGTATCCAACCCCTTAGGTATCCTTCACGTTTGTCTTTGGGGTTCTCAGAACTCTGAGGATTTTTCAGGGTTTTTTCGCACCATGAATCCTTGGCACCTATGCTCTTATTTTGCTTGCATTATTATAGGGGGTTTTCCCATCCGTTCCGCTCCACTCAACCTCACCGCTCAAACCATGTCAGACGTAAGCATTGGCGGGGTTTTGGCCAATCGAACGTTTCAGCGACTGTGCCTCCCCTTGTTGATGTTTTTATGGGTAAAGTATCACCGTTGACTGAAGTAGGGTTGAAGAAGCTTTCCTGTTTGATTGAGAGTAAGGTTTAGACTGGCCCTTGCTCCTGAGCCGCTGTAAGGTTTTCCATTGGTTGTTGAGGGGAGGTTTCCTGGTTTGTTCCTTAAGAGTAAAGTGTGAGTGTCAAGCAAGTAGAAAATCCCATTCATATGGTGCGTAGAAATATTTTGGAAGAAATCCTCGAGTGGTTGTTGTGTTTCCAAAACTTGATTTCTAAAACCCGTGCAGCATGAGAAATTTGCTTCTGGAGCGATCTAGCCGTGACCTAGTATTCACCTTCTAGTTTTTGGAATAATTTAATAACATTTTCTTCATATTGCAGAGATGCTTGAAGATGAGTTGGTAAATACATTTTATTGATTTAAATCTCATGTTTATCATCTACATTTTCGCTCATTATCTTAGGTTTTCTTTTGTTCATCTCAGTATTTTATTTAATGATACATGCATGCTTAAGATTAAATAATTCTAAGACTTGTTTTGGTGTGTTTATTACAATCTCAATCCTTATACAACATCATGCCTAAGAAAGGGAAAAAGAAGGTCAAGACCATAAGAGATGATTCAGATGTAAAGGTTTTACCCAAGAAATAAATTATCTATGAAGATACAAAATCCTCTATCAGATCTGAACCATAATTCAAATGGGGCCAGATGTATCAGATGATCAAAGATCAGGTTGTTCCAAATGTTGGTTTAGAGGACATACCTGTATATGTAAATATCTTGATATCTTCCATAATGAAAGTATATACGCACCCCAAAATTTTCCCATGTGCCGAGGTAATCAGATGGTTTCTACCACTGGCAGATACGAATAATATGATCCTGTCAAACATAGAAGGATGGGGTTTTGCTTCTTATAGTCCTGTGTATATAACTAAATCATGTAAGCTACCTACTCCTCAGGTTTATATGACAGATAAATGGATAAAGGACCTAGATTTAGATGTGTTTGACTATGTGAAGAGAATGATGGTATCTGGGAAGTAGTTTCGCCAGAATCCTTCAGTAGAATACGAAACTGCCAGCGTACGCATCCCATATCGTTTCATAGCCCTGATATTAAATCGGATATTAGGTCGGTAAAATGGGAAGTTTGATAAGATAAGTTGGGTACCATTGATATACTATGTAGCCATGCAGGGTACTATTTCCCATTGGGGAGACATTGTGGCAAACAACCTATCTTCATGCATAGTGAGAGCACTTGGAGGTCTGACTCAAAGGAAGTCAGAATTTTATATGAGCTCTTTCTTAATTGACTATATCTTATGCACACATTCTTTCTCAGCGCTAAATTGTAAGTGGGATCCTACCAAGACCCCTGTGTACTCCGCATATCAACTCTTGTGGGAACATAAGTATTATAGTTTCTACAAGAACATCTGCAAAGATTTTCTGATACCATTATACAAGATGATTTTCCTTGAAGAATGCAATTGTATGTTCAAGCAACACTGAATATTGTAAGTGAATATGGGGATTATTTCTTCTCCAAGGAAGGTTTTGTACTTAAGGATCTCTGGAGGTTCCAGGGCCCCTTCACTATTTCCTAGATATGCCAATGATTATGTCATCCATAAGGAGGTGGTAAGACAAATATACATAGACGGTCTCGATAATTTCTTGTTTGATATGAAGAAGGATGTCTACCCACCGCTTCCATTTTGCATTGGTGGCTATAATTTTACCAAGGTAAAGAGTGCCCCTGACTTTCTTAAAGAACTAGAAAAGTTTCATTTTGGGCAGAAAAGATTCCATGGAATCGATGCTTGGGACAAAGTTTCGAAGTACTATGCATCTGTAGGAGTACATTTCGAATACTCCGATCACTTTGACAAGGAGGAGCAGGTATACCGAAATGCATGTAGCATGACTTCTTTGAAAAAAATTTCAAGAAGAAGATCACAACCACGGGAGGAAAAGGAAGTAGTAGTAGCACCTCCGAAAAACAAGCACAAAAAGAAGAAGCTTCCAAGAAGAAAGAAGAAGAATCCCAAAGGTTAGTTGAGGAAGCCGATAAATTAATAGTTGAGGAGGAAAAGAAGTAGAAAGAAGAAGAACAACAAATGCCATCAGAGGTTACAGAACTTGTGTAAATCCAGCTCACTTAGATCAGAACAAATTCAGCCTTTCTGGATAACATGCCTCAGAAGACTACAGGAGGATTGAAGATGGAATTGGCACTATTGAATTTCAGCAACAAATCAACAACAAGTTTGAGCACAAAAATTGAAAAAAATATTGAAAAGTGTAATGAGTTCTACAAGAAAATGTGCTCAACTCACAATAAATGCCAAGTTTTAGCAACAACTCAAGTCCAAGATTTCCCAGATGAATATCAACATTTAAAGAACCTCGAGGACAAGCTACAAACAGACGAGGAAAGCATTCAAAGGATCGAAATCATTGACGAGGAAGCAATCAGATTTTGGGTTATACAAGCTTCAGTTCATAATTATCTCTTTGAGGATTTGTTGATGCAGACCTCACCAAAGATGAAAGAGATAAAATCCCATCTATCCAAACATGATGGCTACACACTTGCTTGATCCAATAGACTATCGATTCATTAGGGAAGAAGCTCTGAATGCGTGGGACATTTTTATTAAGAAACCAATTGGGCCCACATAAGAATTTGTTTTATCTCCATGTGGCAAAATTATATTTTTTGTTTTCCATTTTCCTAGTGTAGTACACTAGAAGACAAAATTTTGTAATCAAAGAGTCAAGGAATCTCAAAAGGAAGGTGGAAACCCAAAAGTCATCCATAAAGTATAAGTAGAGGTAGAATAGAGATTAGGGGGACTTTTTCCTAGCACACATATGTTGAATCTATTTGTATGAGAACTACTTCTTTTATAAATAAAGAGAACCAAATTTTCCAGGAGGAAGGACTGTACGAGTTTCCAGATGGATTATGTGGAATGTTGAATGTGAACTATTTTTGTTTTAGCTTGCTACATAACTGTGAGATCGTTTCAACCTGTTGAATTATTTCTATAGTTTATGAATGCTTTTATTTTCTATTAGGAATCTCGTGCAAATGAATGAGTAATGAATGTGAAAATAAAACAAAGTTGCATTTGTTTATCTTTTATTGTTGTAATTATGTATGTAGAGTTTGACAGCTACCTATAGAATTCTACTAACAACATTACAGTACATTAATCAAATTAAATATAATCTCTTCTCCCATGGGGATAGGATAGATAGAATAGATTAGATGTTTCTTTGATTTTGTAGAAGTGATTGTGAGGTAAGAGCGGTAAGAAGGGAGGTAAGAACTTGTGCATCTCTAGTGAGGCTCGTACTCATCAATCACTTGCATTTAATCTAGGTACTTTGGCATTTCATCTTAAAATAGAAAATTACATAAACGGTGGATCAAGATGCAACTGGTAAAACATATTTAAAATGTTCTTTTAATTCTATGGTAGCTGGACCACTAACCGGACGGATTTCCCATTCCAAATAGTAAACGGTCTAATTGGGAACGGTTATTGGGGAGAATCCCTACTATCGGTACCTGGAATTTTCAAGGCATCAACAGGTTTGGCGCTAGAAGGAGGGCCACCGGTGCATGGTTGGAAGAGGAAATCCATTCATTAGAAACTATTCCACTGGTGATAGCTCTGAGAATAGGTTTCTTAAATATTTCATTTCCGAAGAAAGGGTAAACCCTGAAGTAGAAGTTCCAGAACGCCTCTACCCTGTTCCTTTTGAAGTAGTTAACCACTTGAGGAGACACACAAGGTATTATGTAAAGAATCTTGGAGGATTGCAAACAATCTCTGAATTACCGAGAAGGCGGGCTCCCAGAAGAGTACTTACTTACACAAAATATTCGATTTTGGTGGGAAATTTGGAAGAGTTAGTGAATTTGTCCATACAAGAGATTGTTCAACCATTTGATTAGTTAGCACCAGATTCCCCTGTTTTTCAGTCTCCATTTCATTCAACTGTTCAGTCTCCACCACAGACTCCTCATAGAATCATGGATGGAAATGTACCCCCAAATGCTAATCAACCCATGAATCCAAATCCGCCACCATCTTGGAGAGACAAAACACCACTCAACCTGGCTACTCCTTTTCATGCTTTGCCTCAGAATGCTGAAAAAGCATTACCTAAGTTTGACCCAAGAAAGGGCATTTTTGTGGATGACCACCTACAAAGTTTTTATTTGGCTTTGAACTTTTAGCCGTAGAGCATGAAGATGTGGTATGCAAACTCTTTCCACATACCTTTGAAGCTAAGGAATCTGCTTGGTATTTTGGTTTCCAATCAAATTCTATAGCATACTAGGATACTTTTGTAAGGTTGTTTTGTGGAAATTGAACCCAGGTGTTAGAACAATTACACTCACAAAAATTGCCAATTACACATGCAAATTACTCACAAAGGAGACTGAATATGGAGCAGAACACTAATCTGTATTGAATAAGTGTACAATAGCCAACCCTGTGAAGTCATAGGCTACCACAATAAATAATTACATGAGAGATTCGAATGCATAAGGATTCCGTTCAAATTTGGTCAAAAGCAGGCTTACTAAATCTAAGCAAATCCCCCATAGGTGCATAAAGCACTTTCCAAATATGTCTAGGAGCTCACGAATTGGAAAAATCAATTAGGCAAGCTAATAGATGGTGGAAGGACAACTCATACATGCTTTTCATAGGAGAAAAGAGTGGAGGATGATGAGGACAAAAAACAAGTTAACTTCACCTAGTCAAACTTTTCCAATTGCCTTAAAACTCAGAAAAAGCAGACATGCACTAGGAAGGATAGGAATAAAGCAGATTTGATTCCAAGTGGTTTCCCAAGCGCTCCATGACTCAAATTTATCAAGTTTGACCACTATGGATGTGTGGAGGACAACTTGCATAAGGTGGAATATGGGAACTACGCAAATAAGACAAAAATTGGATTATTTAATGTCTAAAGTAGCTAACTATGGGTTGATTATTCTAACACCCCCCCTTAAGCCTGACTTATGAGTAAAATATCAGAAAATTATAGGGCCTAGCAACAAGGCTTAGTCACCCTTTACATACTGCATGTGCATTTAACCAAGGAAAGAGGCAAAAACCCAGTGGGAAAAATCCTCCCTTAAACATGGACAGTAAAACAAAATTTGGAAATCTTGTCATCACTCATGCTTCACAGCATGATCAGCAATCCCCAGCAGTAATTTGATATTGCTGAATGTCTTCTCACAAAAAACTTTGGTGAAGATAACTGCTACTTGTTCTGAATATGAACAGAAGAGTAGGTGAATGGTGCCATCATGCACAAGTTGTCTGATGTAGTGCATATGGATCTCAATGTGTTTGGTTCTCTGCTTCTGAACTGGATCATTGCAAATTTGAATGGTACTCTGGTTATCACAATAGATAGTAGTTGGGTATTCTGATTCGAAGCCACACTCTCCAAGTAACCCCTGCAAGCATAAACATTGAGTTGTTGCATTTACAACTCCTCTGTACTCTGCTTCTATAGATGAGAGTGCAATGGCACTCTGTTTCTTACTTGACCAGCTGATTGGCCCTTCAGCAAGCATGAACACATATCCTAATGTTTACTTTCAATCTGTGCTATCACCTACCCAATCACTGTCAGTAAACCCAATCAAATCAAGATCAGATTTAGCTTTATAGAAGATCCCATGAGTCCTTGTTCCCTAAACAAAGTTAAGGATCCTTTTGGCTGCTCTCCAATGGATCTCATGAGGCTGATCCATGTATCTTGAATCCACACTTACTGCATAATAAATATCAGGTCAAGTATGTGTAAGATACAGCAAACATCCAATCAATTTCCTATATAGTGTATTGTTTACCATAGGTGAAGAATCAGCTTCTTCAAGCTTAACTCCTGAAAGGAAAGGAGTCTTTCTTGGCTTGCAATCTTTCATATTGAATTTGTTCAGCAAATCCAAGGCATACTTAGACTGATGTACTTTGATTCCTTCTTTGGTTTGAGAAATCTCAAGCCCCAAGAATTGGCTCAATAAGCCCAAATCAGTCATTGAGAAGGCATGGTTCATTGCATCCTTCAAGGAAACAATTTCATCCTTTGAGCTTCCTGTAATGAGAAGGTCATCTACATAAAAAACAATGATCATTAATGAAACATGAATCATCTTTAGATAGACATTTGGATCTGACTTGCATCAAACAAAATTCAGTGATAGCAGAAAGCTATCAATCTTGGCATACCAAGCCCTGGGGGCTTGCTTAAGCCCATACAATGACTTCCTTAACCTGCACACAAGAGATGGATTAGTAGCAAATCCTTGAGGCTGCTGCATGTAAATATATTCAGTGAGATCTCCATTCAAGAAAGCACACTTCACATCCATGTGGTGTACCTCCCACTGCTTTGAAGCTGCAATGGCTAAGGCTAGCCTGATGGAGTCCATCTTTGCCACTGGTGTAAAGGTCTCATTGTAGTCTATGCCATGTACCTGTGAGTAGCCCTTGGCTACTAATCTGGCCTTGTACTTTAGATTTGAACCATCAGCAGCAAATTTGGTTTTGTAAACCCACTTACACTGAACTAGCTTCCTCCCTGGGGGAAGATCAGCCAACTCCCAAGTGTTGTTCTTCTGGAGTGAGCTGAACTCTTCTTTCATGGATGTTTGCCATCTTGGATAATTTGCTGCATATTCATATGTCTGTGGGTCTGATTCAACCATCAGATAGAATTTCTTAGCAAACATAGGATCTTTCATGCACAGAGCACTCTCAAATTGAGATCTAGTCCTCCTAGGATCATTAGGATTTCCAGCTAGTTCTCCAGCTGCATGAATGGTCTTGGCTGCCAATTTTGGTCTTTTAGGACTGTTAGGATATGCAATTAAATCATCATTATCAGACATATCAGAATCAGCATGTTCAACTATCTCTTCACTTACATTTGGAGGTTCTGGTGGTGAAGAGGATTCTCCAACTTCCACTGCTGCTAGGGGTTCTTCTTGAAACTGAACACACCTTTCAATGAAGGATTTGTTTATGCTCAAATTGATCAGCTTGTACCCTTTTGAATCTTCGGAGTACCCAACAAATAGACACTCTTGGATTTGGGGCTGCAAAGCCTTCCTCTTTTCTGTTGGAATTCTAGCCCAAGCCCTTGAGCCAAAAATCCTGAAATGGGTCACATCTGGCTTGTGCCCACTCCATGCTTCGAAAGGAGTCATACCATCAAGATGTTTATGAGGCACCCTATTCTGGATATAGGCTGCACATTTTATAGCTTCGGCCCAAAATTTTGGTGGCAAAGTCTTAGCCTCCATCATGCAGGTTGCCATCTCTTTCAGTGATCTGTTCTTCCTCTCAACAACACCATTCTGTTGTGGTGTGTAAGGGATAGAATGTTGCATCTGAATACCTGCATCTACACAATATTGAATGAACTCAGACTTGACATACTCACCACCATTGTCAGATCTAAGGACCTTGAGTTTCCTCCCATACTGGTTTTCAACCAAAGCCTTAAAGACTTTGAAGAGGCCAAAAATTTCAGACTTGTGTTTCAGGAAGTAAACCCAGCAATACCTGGAAAATTCATCTATGAATGTCAATGCATATTTGGCCTGACTCATTGACATATGAGGAAATGGGCCAGCAACATCATTGTGGATCAACTCAAGAGGTGCAGAGGTTCTCTCATGACTAGCTTTCTCAAATTTATGCTCTGGGTGTTTTCCTAAGATGCAACCTTGACAGACTCCTTTGGAAAAATTAATATTTGGTAACCCTATGACCATTTCGTTTTCACTAAGATCAGAAAGATACTTGTAATTAAGGTGGCCAAATCTTTCATGCCAAAGCTTGCTTGCCTCATTAGCATGAATTAGAAGAGCAGAGGGGGTTGAGTAGGGTAGGAAGTGTGAGAACATGTATACCTTCAAAGTGTGATTTGCAATTCCTTTTGCAATGACTTTACCACTTGAGATCTCTGTGATCTCAACTTCATCAGGGGAGAATATGACCTTCTTTGGAGACCCTGTGTGGGTCATCCGATACACTGATAAGAGGTTAGAGGCAAGACCTGGAACATACAATACATTGCTGAACTTACCATGGTCAAGATCAATCCTCCCTTTTCCCAAGCTTTCAGTGAGAGAGTCATCTTCCAGTACTATTGGTGGACCTTTCGACATGTCAAGTGAGGTGAATGCCTCCTTGG
Organism: Pseudotsuga menziesii; assembly: GCA_001517045.1. Classification (NCBI taxonomy): domain Eukaryota; kingdom Viridiplantae; phylum Streptophyta; class Pinopsida; order Pinales; family Pinaceae; genus Pseudotsuga; species Pseudotsuga menziesii. The sequence continues at coordinate 253,430 of LPNX010648419.1, forward strand.
TTGAAACCATATGTCTTGAAGCTCCAGAATCAATGATGAAACTAGGTGAGCTTGATGTGCCAGCAACCAATGCATGAACTCTCTCTCTGTCTTCTGAATTTGATATTCCTTCCCTCTTCTTTGAGCTGTCAGGAAGGGAGATGCCATTCTTCTATAGGATTTGGGTCAGCATGTCAATTTGCTTCTTCATGCAGGAGCTTTCAGGATGATTTCCCTTACTGCAGTATGCACACTTGATCATTTCTCCTTTGTTCTTCTTCTTCTGGGGGTTCTTCTTGGAACCTTGAGGCTCCTCTGGAGACTTGTTCTTGTCTCTCTTTTGCTCAGGTGGCTTCTTAGCTTTCTTCTTGCCTTTTGAATCCACCCTCGAATCTCTAGCAACCAGAGCTTGGTCTTTGGAAGGTTTGATGGTGCCCATCATCACCAGTTTATCTTGTTCTTGTGTGAGAGATTCCATGAAATCTGCAAGGCTAGGCATTTTCCAGGCTCTAGCTGTCAACTTTGTGGCATAGAAGGTCGAGACAAACACTGAATAGTCAGGGCCAAGCTTCGAGAGTATGTCCAAAACCATTTGCTCATCCTTCTTTTCCATCCCACATTGTTTTAGCTACAAAACAAGTGCTTTGAACTTGGAAAAATAGAGTTGCAGGGATTCAAAGCTATTGGGACTCAGGGAGATCAATTCATTTTCAATTTGATGTCCCCTCATCTCATTTGTCTTACCAAAAAGCTCAAAAATCTTCTCCCATAATTCATTTGGTGATGTTAATCCATCAAGATGGAAAAGGAGGTCTCTGGATATGCTCAAACACAGGAGACCATAGGCCTCATCCCTCCTGTTGTGCCATTTAATTTTCTCTGCAGCTGCATTGGGCTCTGCTTCTGTTGCCATAGTCACTCTGTAGAGGCCTTTCTCTCTCAACAGTATCTCCATCTCTTCTTTCCATTCAAAGAAGTTAAATGGATTCAAGATGATCTTCTAAGATTGATCCATAGCTCAGAAATTGTCCCTTCAGTCAGCAGAATGCTCCCAGTCAATGATGTCAACCCTGCAAAACAAATTGGAAGGAGATAATTGATCTACAAAGGCTCTTATACCATGTGGAAATTGAACCCAGGTGTTATAACAATTACACTCACAAAAATTTCCAATTACACATGCAAATTACTCACAAAGGAGACTTAATATGGAGCAGAACACTAATCTGTATTGAATAAGTGTACAATATCCAACCCTGTGAAGTCATAGGCTGCCACAATAAATAATTACATGAGATATTTCAATGCATAAGGATGCCATTCAAATTTGGTCAAAAGCAGGCTTACTAAATCTAAGCAAATCCCCCATGGGTGCATAAAGCACTTTCCAAATCTGTCTAGGAGCTCACAAATTGGAAAAATCAATTAGGCAATCTAATATATGGTGGAAGGAAAAATCATACATGCTTTTCATAGGAGAAAAGAGTGGAGGATGATGAGGACAAAAAACAAGTTAACTTCACCTAGTCAAACTTTCCCAATTGCCTTAAAACTCAGAAAAAGCAGACATGCACTAGGAAGGCCAGGAATAAAGCAGATTTGATTCCAAGTGGTTTTCCAAGCGCTCCATGACTCAAATTTAGCAAGTTTGACCACTATGGATGTGTGGAGGACAACTTGCATAAGGTGGAATATGGAAACTAGGCAAATACGACAAAAATTGGATTAATTAATGTCTAAGGTAGCTAACTATGGGTTGATTATTCTAACATGTTTAAGGGCAAGTTTGGGAGTCAATGAACCACTGCTAGTATCATGAAATAATTGTTAGCTCTCAGGATGGATAAGAAAGAAAAAGTGCAATGTTTCAATCAAAGGTTTGCTACCCATATAAATAATTTTAGTGCTACAATAAAACCTGCTGAAGAAAATTTAATAGAATACTACACTTCAGCCCTTAGTCCCAGCATAGCAACTTTTGTTAAGAGGTCAGTAAAACCTTCTTTGGTATAAACTTATGAAGAAGAAAATAAAGTAGAAGATGGACTTGGAAGCATAAACAAACACACTACAAAACCAAATGTAAGGACTTTTAGCAGTAAGAAACCTCTGCTTTTAACTAGACCTAAAGAGGAACATTCAAGTGAATTGGAAAATGTGGTTAAAATGGTACAAAAGCTATCAAACAAGATTGTCAATTTAGAAAAGGCTAAAGAAGCCAGTTCATCCAAGAAACAATTCAAACCTTATTTCAATAAAAGAGAGGAAGGTGGCACATCTCAACCACCTGTATATAGTTCTTCTGTTTTAAATTTTAGTGAGGTAGGAATGGATCATTTCTGCACTTTTCATCAAGCACCCCATTCTGAAATGAGTTTCCCTCAATGGATTAACTCAATGACTTTTGTTATGAATCAAATTTTAGATGTTCAAATAATAGAGCTTGAAGTGGAAGAAGGAAAAACAAAGGAACTAGAAGAATCACATGAAACAACGATGGTCTTATGGGACTGTGCACCTACACTTGGGTTGGATGAAGAGAAACCTATCGAAGAAATTCAACTTTCAGCAGTTACTGTCACAACCAAAAGCAAAGGACCAATAATGGATGAAAGCCTATTACTGCCTAAGATTAGGAAGATACAAGAAAGTATGAAGAAGATTAGCAGTAATACCCAAATGCCACCTAAGTCTAATTTGGTCATCACAAAAGATAAAGTTACAGCAGTGAGTAAGCATATGAATGTTGTGGAAAACAAAGCAGAAAACAATAAGAAGGTTCTAGCAAAATGTGATATAGGATATGACATAATAGAAGACATCAAGAAAACAAAACAAAATATTTCTTTTTTTGAAATGTGTAACTTACCTCAAAAAAGAAAGAAGCTCCTAGAAGCTTTTGATCAACAACCCAGTAGATCCCAGGATGACATTGAATCAAATAAAGAGACCAATGAATCTAGCATTGGAGGGAAGTCTAAATCTCAAACTTTTCCATTTTTACTATCTTTTGAGATTTTCAACCATAATGTGCATAATTGTTTGGTAGATTCTGGAGCTTCCTGTAATGTCATGCCTCTTTTAGTTTGTAGAAAGATAAATGGTCAACCTACACCCTCTTCATGTAAGATCATTCAGTTGGATAGATCAACAGTCTTGGTAGTAGGAGAAATGAAAAATGTGTTGATTCGATTATCTACATATGAAAGGGTCTAGCAGTTTATAGACATCAGAGGGAAGCAAAGAAAAATAATTCTATGGCTATGGAATCCATCCTTGAAGGCATAATAGATATCCAAAATAAGAAGATAGGTAAGTGCATCTCAGCTAAGGAACTATGGCTTAAATTAGAACAAATCTACTCCAATAAATAATAAGAAGCAGAGGTTATGGAATTAATGCTTCAAAATACATCAGCGAAACTCATATGAAGAACAAGAAGAAGAATACATCCCCATCAAAATGTCAGTACAAGATCCAGGTAAGTATGAAGGTAAGTCCCCTAAACACTTTGTTTGTAATTCTTTTAAAGAGATATGTTTATCAGGTATAGAACATAAGAGCCATTTATTAGAATGCAATACCTCAGATTGTGATAAAAATTCTTTCTCTATGAATTGTGATATAAATTTAACAGATACTATGATAGACAATGAAATTACTAATGTTTCGCGAGAAGTGAAAAATCTTTCTGAACGGAATGAGGTATTGCAAGAGAAATTGGACAAATATGAGAAGAGGAATCAAGAAGAATCTGAGAAGGCCACACAGACCATAATTGATCTAAAACTCCAAGTCGAAGAAGCTACAAGAATCAAAGAATCCATATCCAACTCTTTGAAAGATCAACTTGAGAATTCAGCTACATAAATTGAAAAGCAATCACAAGAAATTGTCAAGATCAGAAGACTGCTAGAAGATAAGGAGAAAGAATAGATATTCAATCTATAAGACAAAGACAATGAGATAAGTACCTACAATACTAAATAAATATTGGAAGAGAAGTTAAGAATAAAACAAGAACTTGGAATCAAATACTTGAAGGTAGAGTTAGAGAAGGTATGTTTGACAAACTTTTAATTTGAAGAGGACCTCTCAGAACTCAGAAAGGAGAATCATGTACTAAAAGGTCAACTGAAAAAATCCCATAAGGATGATCAGAATTCAAAAGGACAGATGGAAGACAATATCTTTAATATGAACAAACAGGTAAAAGAAGTTAAGAAAATAGAAGAAGATCTAACAAGACAACTCCAAGAAAAGATAGAAATTTGTCAAAAGCAAGAATTGAAGATCCTCTCTCTAAAAGAAGATCTATATAAAACAACTAGTCAGTTAAAGACAAATTCAAAGATCAAGAAGAACATTGAAGAAAGTAAAATTTATATGAAAAGGAAGAAATACTAACAGTTATACATGCATTCTCAGAAGATCCCATTATCAACAAGAATCAAGAGAAGGTACATCACAAAGAAGATTATTTTCTCAGATATACCATATGATGTTCAATGGATACTGTTACAAGTGCAATAAATATGGTCACAAATTCATCCATTGCAGAGATCATGAAAAAATCATGCCAAGAAGAAATCAAGGTGAGTTTTTTGTTTAGTGTTACAATTCCTATCATTATGGTCATTTCGCAAAACATTGCAGGATGCAGGGACAAGTTAAAGTTTGGAGAAGAATGAAAGTCCAATCAAATTACATGAACAACCATCTGTATACTAAAGTATGGAGAATAAAGTTAGTAGATTCTACCATTGATCAAAACATAAATGCTGAAAATCTTGGGAAAAACCCAATACCATTTTGAAGACTATCGACCAGTGATATGAAGTGTACAAAGAATGTGTAAAAGGAGCTATGTACCTGATTATCATATTTGAGATTAATGGTCATACTCTTTTCTATATCATATAGTACTTGGTTCCAGCAGTATCCTTGTGATAGAATAAAAGTTCATCAAACTATCAATAGTTTCTAATGATAGGGGGAGCAATATTTCCAAAGGAATATCTTATTGCCATTAATGCAAGCAATGATAAAAGTTGACAAAGGAAGAGAAGTTGATGGCAAGGGGATCATGCCCTGAGGGGGAGAAGTATTGTGAAAGGATGTTCCCTTTGTCATTGATTCCAAAGGAGGAGATAATTTTTGTTGACAGGAGGAGCTTATTCTGAAGAGGAGTTATGGTGTTGTCATCAATGAAAAATGGGGAGATTGTTGATTAAGTTGTCATTGATGCCAACGATGTCTGTTCATTGATGCCAATTGTTGAGTCCTTGGTGCCCCTTGTGGAACCTCTTAGGGTTAGTGTTTAGTTTGTGGTTGTCTATGTCAAAGGAGCCCTTTTTACCTTGTCCAGTCCCAAGATTGAAGCCCTTGGAGGCTTTAGAACAATGGAAAAATACCTAGTTACCAATTGACTTCGTCAAGTTCCCCTAATTTGTATCATGGTCCCATTTGAGTCCATTGTTGAGTTCCTTGCTCCTGTTTGATCCTTGGTTGCTAGTCGTTGTGATTCTTGTTATGCTTGTACTTTTTTTTGGTCTCTTTATTGGTTGTTGGATGGATGATGTGGCTCATGTCTATAAGTCCATTGATGTGTTGATGTTGGAGCCCATTGCTTGCATTGGATGGTCTTGAGTTTGTTGAGTTCTTGTGGGGTCCTTGAGTCCACAAGCTTAGATCTTGATCCTCTTACATGTTTAGACTTAGGTCTTGGAACCCACACTTATGGTGGTATGTTGGAACCCATTCTTATGGGGTCCTTGGTGTCCTTGGAAGTTTGGGTCTTGAACTTACACATATGGTGGTTTGATGGCCCTTGGATGTTGTATGGTCATTGACATGTTGTAGCCTTGTGATCATGCATATGAAGCCCTATAGATGCCTCAGTTGTGTAAGTACTGGAATGGTGTCCAAGGAAAACAACAGGGGATGAAAACCCATCAAAAGGATTCAGATAAGCCTACGCAAGTATTACCCTATCCTCGAGTTGTTTGGTGTGGTTAACACCTACAGATATTTAGCCTTCGCTCGCACTCTTTGAGTTGGTGATTTTTTATCCAAAAGGATCAATCACCCTATGAAGGAAAACAAGATATTGTATGTCTATAAAACAACAGATCTACCTAGAAGGAAATCTAATCTAAGTTAGAACTTATTCTAAGAAGGTGGCTTGTGTATGTGCAGGTCAACTTGATGCAGAAATAGATAAGTGCATTTATCAATTTAACAGAAATGTTAAAAGGTCAATTACTTATCTGCACAAGTTACTATTAATCAACACTAGATTGAGGATTGCGTGCATTCAAGATCAACCTGTAACTCATATGTTAATTGAAAAATTAACATGAATTATTGTTTAATAGTTTCTGTGAATCATTTGTAGAAATAGATAAATATCTTAAGCAAAGAAATTTAATTAAAATATAAGTACACAAAGACTCATGAATTAAGAGAAATCCAAATCATAAATCAATGCGTTAATGATTGGTTGCAAAATCAACAGTATTCATTGATAATTAAGGTGAAGAAATCAGACATCATCAAAGAAATTTGATAATTTACCCAAAAATATGCCAAAAGAAACCAACTTTGATTCATTGTTCTGCAAGAAATTACATGATCACAAATGAAATAGTGTTTCTCCAGTCCTTCTCTAGCAATTTTCTTCCCCACGATGGCGCCTCCAACTCCACTCTTTGAAGTACAATAAACTGATCTCAAAAAAGTCAGAGAAGAGAAAAGAAGAAATTATATTCTCCCATATGTAGATATCAACCACCCCCCGGTAACAACGAAGGATCTACCCTTTAAATAATAATTAAAAAAATATAAAATTCCCATAAAACCAGGGATTACAAAATCAGACCCTTCCCCTCTTATCTCCATAGAAATTGGTATATTATACTAAATGTTTCACAAAATCTTTCAAGATATTCACCAAATATTTGCAGGAAAAATCCCGTAACTATCCCCTACGTATAATGAAGGAGACAGATGGTCTGTCTTAAAAGATTCATGATGATCAACAATATCCTTAAAAACTGAAAAGTCATCCACTTGTTCCTTCTTCAAAGGAATTGATGGACAAACAAGTTCTTCATTGATTATAAGATCCCGGATAATGGTCTGGTCTTGATCAACCATTTTTTTAGTGAACTTCACTTTCTTCTTTTGAGGAGAGTGCATGCAAATAGATATAGCCTCAAGTTCTTCTTCACTACCATGGCTTTCATAAGGAATATTCATATCAAAAGGTGTTGATAAAGTTTCTTGATAAAGAACGGGATAAAGTTCCTTTTCTTTATCAAACCTGACCAAAGATTTGTGACCCCCCTGCATATTGCACTCAGTATAAGCGTCAAAAGGAAAAATTATGGAAACTAGCCAATAATACTTACCTATTATAGCATGGAAAACAACCAATTACTTATGTCGAATCCTGTATTTAATAGGGAACAAACGGAGATTTCAGAAACGACTAAGCATAATAGATTGTCATAATTAAGATCTTACGGCCTAAAATTTGCAATTATCACTTATGTCTTGTTTTGACGCACAACATGTATTGACGGAAATTGAGTTAAGACAGAATAAAATAGTAATAATCATACACATGATTTACATCAAATCTTAGCGCCCAATACATTACAACTTAGTCGAATCAATGATTACCAAATCATGAGAGATTACAAGTGAAAATTACAATTTTGAAAATCGAATCGAAAACATAAGAATGGAAAATCTGAATGATCATTGAAAACACAAAACAATCCCAAACATCGGATCAAGAAGAATCCATGGCATAGATTTAAACTTACAAGCTGCATCTTCCCCGCAATCCGTAATTGTGGGATGCGGGAATGCAAAATGCTCTTACATTTTAACTAACCTTTCTGCAATCCACAATCTGCAATTGTGGGATGCAGGTTGCGGAAACACACAACACAATTTATTAACCCAGCTTCTTTCCGCAATCCTCAATTTTCGGATTGCAGGTTGCGGGATGAAAAGTTCAAAATATTTACAAAGCAATCCCACAATTATGGGATTCAGGTTGCGGAACATAAAACACATCACGGATTAAATACCTTCCCGCAATTTGCGATTGTGGGTTGCGGGTTGCGGGAAAGACAAAGTTTTGGGAAAAAATAATTCTTTCCGCAACTCACAACAAATACAAAAAAATATATAAATTTCAAAAATGTTAACTAAATCAATCTCGAAAAAGACATATAAATCACGATGAATAGCAAGGGAATCCCAAAATGACTAAGGAACTTAAGCATCACCTTTTGCATATAAAAAATTGGGCTCTCATGTTTTGGATCAAACATGGGATATACTATAGCTACAACAAATGGTGACTGGCTGGGAAGAACCAGTTATATCTGAATTACAGTATTGAAATCTATAAAAAATAAGAGTGAAAATAAACTGCTTTCACTTCCTACATCTCAAATAATCTGAATAGCTTTATCATTGAATGATGTATTATTGGTCAGAGTTCAAAACTTTTAAAACATCCAAGTCATTATCATCATTATCCAAAAACTTTTGTAAAGATAAACTCATTTTTTAAAATAAATGTAAGAATCAATAACTTTACCAGGAATTAACCTCGGGAAATCAACCTAATCATTAAAGACATAGCATTAGTAAATGACTACAATACCACAAACAGGACCCTAGTTCCAGCCAACGTTTATATTCGTAACACGGATGCCTTTTAACCTCACCTCCAAGCGCTTTGTTCCCAGTTTACTGATTTAGATGCATAGCTATATAGTAACTCAATTTACTAATAGGTAAGCAGCATCATGTGACTCTCTACGAGTGTGAGATGGCAAAGGATTCTTAAGGACTTATATATATTATCTATGATTTGGAATCCCAAAATGCCACAAACGGAGCCATTGCAACCCGCAGCAATCCACAACCTCGACAGGGACGTCTTTTAACCCATTTTTCCCGATGGCTTGTATCCCAAATAGCAAGTTTAAAGAAATATGCAAACTATGTGTAATGTGTTAATCTCAATTTGAGTTAGCCTAGTAAATGGAGGAGTAGACTTACAATCTCCTTAAGAGGAAGGATGGCATAAGGAATCTATAGATTACTAATATTTACAGATTGAAACTTCTTTCCTGAAACTGATTCCCTTAAAATTAATTAAATTCAAACTCATATGTTCATATAAAGTTCTAAGGATAATGATGGAAAGATTCAAATAGAATTAGTAGCATGGTCTATTATTGATTTTTCACAATAAGAGATTAACTAATCAAAACATTTGATTTCTAGCAAGCAGAAAACATTTATAAAAATTTCCTTAATAGATAAGACTTCGAGACTGTAAAAGAGTGATAAGCTCTTTTATTTTAGAAGTGAAAATCATGAAAAAATCAAAACAAACCAGCAAGAAAAGAAAATGTAAGAATGATAAAAGTAAATCAAAATCTCACAACTATATCACTCACTAAAAGAAAAATTAGAAATTAAGAATTTTGTCTTTAATAGATCATGAGATATCGGGTTTAATTAGGTCTTTATTACAAACAAAAGAAGCCTAAATTAAAAATGTAAAATAATTTGTAACAACAAAATATGTAAAGCCCCCTTTCAAGTGGATATCCATAAAAGATTAAAATTCACGAGTAATGAACATGTTCTAATTTTAATTACTTTCTCTCCTGTCAAAATATTCTTGCTCTTAAAACTTGGAAAGAACCAATTCAAAACATTTAACGACACTTGTTATAGTTTAAAACTAAAAACATAATTCTAACATGGATTCCTTGAACAAATAAAATAATAAATGAGAGCATGAATAATAGAAAGAGAAAGAGGATAAAAAATACTTCCCTAGATGCATCTGGAGAAGCTTCATTTTAACTTGCAATTGGCTTGTTGTCGCAAATATTTTATTGAAGAAAACCAAAAGAGTAAACTAAATTATTAAAGAAATAATAAAATAATCTATTCTACACCTACTCCTACACTACTCTAAAAAAACAAAAACTAAGTATAATCAAATTTCCAATGCAGCCATGAAAGCATATGGAATCCTGCTAAAAGGAAGAAGTGAATAATTCAAAAGCATGATATGAATGCTTGCAAATAAAAATGAAAAAAGAATGCATTAAAGCAAATAAGATGAAATTTATGTACAAATAAAGAGAATGTAACCTTACCATCTTTATATACAAATAAGGAAAACAGAGTTTTACCATAATGAGGAAATCTTGTTAAAAAAGATTTCTCAAGCATATCAGCAACCCAATCATGGTATGTACAATGAAAATCAAAAGAATGACATAAAGATTTCGAAAGATTAATGCAATGAAAAAGATTATTTGAAAGGAAACCAACATTAGTATTATATAGATCCAAAACTTCTTCTTGAACAATTATCTCCTTGGGAACATTTTCTTGAATAAGATCAGCAAAATAACATCCAAATTGTTCCAACTTATTATCATAAAAAACATCATAAATTGGTTGACTAAATTGGATGTTCTCAAAGAGATCAAATTGCCTTTGGTTATTTACTTGAGAAGAGTTAAAGATATTAGATGTTATAAGTATAGGACTAGTACCATTAACATCCTGGTAAGAATCCTCTCCATCAAGCCAATGCTTGTAAGAAGAAAATGTTTCTTCATTGTATGATGGATCATAAAAGGAAGAATTCTAAAAATAATCATTATAAATAGTATTCATTTCCAGCAAAGAAGAATGACAAGAAGGCATGGATTGATGACAAGGATAAGAATCTTCTTTGTCTGCTTCATGCATTCCATAATTAACCTATACCTCTTTAAGACCTAACAATGGAGAATTAGAATATGTAATATATGATTGAATTCCATTGTTATCAAATAGATCAGGATACAAAGAAAAATATGAAGAGGAAATAAGTGCATGAAATTCATCTCTTTGTAGAATATTTTCATATCAAGATTCCTTAGGAGGGATTTTCTCTTCAAAATAGATATGTATGAAAGGTTTCAAATCAGAATCTTATTATTCTTCTAATGTAGTATCATCATCTCGTGAAATATGCTCTCCTATAAAATCATTTAGGTCATAAAATGGTAATTGGGAAAACATATCACAAATTTCAGAACAATTAGTTGATTCAAGATCTATTAAAGGATTAACGGAATCATTAATATCAAAATCTTGAAGCTCTTTACTTATGCTAGAAGAAGATGGTTCAATATCATGATTAGAACTATTCTCTTGTACTTTAGAAGAATATTCTATAGAAAAATGATCTCCTTCATGATCAGTTAGGATTTGAATTTCATGTGAAATAGACATGGGCATATTAACATTTAATTCATCCAAATTATCATATTGATTATGATCCATATCTGAAAAAAGAGAAAAAAGTCATTTCTACAATTTTTAAATTCTTAGATTCTTCATGCAAATCTCAACCAAGAGGTAGATGGTTATCAATGTATAATTCAGATTTATCATCTACTAATTGATCAGATTCATGTGTAATAGAACTAGTGTGCTGAAACCATTCATGTACCATAGGACGATATGTTAGAGGGAATCTACAATAGAGATTAAAAATTCTAATTGCAAAATCTTCTAATTTCACCCTTTTTTATAGTGAGTTGTTTACATTCATCACATAATCTAACAAAGTCATAGTGTCCAAAAGAAAGGATGAAAAGATCTAGAAAATGTTTTAAAAATGGACAGAGGAAAAAGGTAAGTTTACAAACCACTCTTTGACTCGTCCTTCGAATGTGAAGCTTAACAATCTACACAAAACATCTTGATCCAAAATTTCGTTATCAAAACAATTATAGGAAAATTTAAGAACATGTTCTTGTGCTAAAATTTCTCCCTCGCCATCGAATTTTACTTCTATCAGTTGCTTCAACAAATATGTTTGAAAATGAAAACTAATTTTCCTAGAAAAATAAATAAATACAGATTCATGAGCATAAAAGGAACTATATGCAGATTTTCGGGGTGGAGCCATTTTAATATAATCTTATTAAGATAGCTCAAATGACCTTACATGTTCGATGGCCCTCCTTCTAGCACCATTTGTTGATGCCTTGGTTTTGTAAGTGTTGGAATGGTGTCCAAGTCAAACAACAGGGGATGAAAATCCAGCCAAAGGATTCAGATAATCCTACGCAAGTATTACCCTATCCTTGAGCTGTTTGGTGTGGTTAACACATACGGATATTCGGCCTCCACTGGAACTCTTTGATTTGGTGAGTTTTGATTCAAAAGGATCAGTCTTCCTATGAAGGAAAACGGGATATTGTATGTCTATAAAACAACAGATCTTCCTAGATGGAAATCTAAGCTAAGTTAGAACTTATTCTAAGAAGGTGACTTGTGTATGTGCAGGTCAATTGATGTAGAAATAGATAAGTGCATTTATCAATTTAACAGAAATGTTAAAAGTTCAATTACTTATCTGCCCAAGTTACTATTAATCAATTAAAATTAATCAACGGTAGATTGAGGGTTACATGCATTCAAGATCAACCTGTAGCTCATATGTTAATTGAAAAATTAACATGAATTATTGATTTAATAGTTTCTGTGAATCATTTACAGAAATAGATAAATATCTTAATCAAAGAAATTTAATTAAAATATAAGTACACAAAGACTCATGAATTAAGATAAATCCATATCATAAATCAATGCATTAATGATTGGCTGTAAAATCAACAGTATTCATTGATAATTAAGGTGAAGAAATCAGACATCATCAAAGAAATTTGATAATTTACCCAAAAAGATGCCAAAAGAAACTAACTTTGATTCAATGTTCTATAGGAAATTACATGATCACAAATGAAATAGTGTTTCTCTAGTCCTTCTTTGGTGATTATCTTCCCCACATCGGCACCTCCAACTCCACTCTTTGAAGTACAATAAATTGGTCTCAAAATATTCAAAGAAGAGAAAAGAAGAAATTATATTCTACCATATGTAGAGATCAACCCCCCCATTAACAACAAAGGGTCTACCCTTTAAATAATAATTACAAAAAAGATAAAATTCCCATAAAACCAGGGGTTACAAAATCAGACCTTTCCCCTCTTATCTCCATAGAAAGTGGTCTATACTAAATGTTTCACAAAATATTTCAAGATATTCACCAAATATTTGCAGGAAAATTCTTGTAATCAAACGTAGAGACTAACCATAACCCTCTAATTATCCCCTACGTATGATGAAGGAGCTAGATGATTTGTCTTAAAAGATTCATGATGATCAACAATATCCTTAAAAACTGAAAATTCGTCCACTTGTTCCTTCTTCAAATGAATTGATGGAAAAACAAGTTCTTCATTGATTATAAGATCTCGAATAATGGTGTGGTCTTGATCAACCATTTTTTGAGTGACCTTCACTTTCTTCTTCTGAGGAAAGTGCATGCAAATAAATATAGCCTCAGGTTCTTCTTCACTACCACTGCTTTCATCAGGAATATCCGTATCAAAAGGTGGAGATATAGGTTCTTGATAAAGAATACACTGAAGTTCCTTTTCTTTATGAAACCTGATCAAATATTTGTGATCCCCCTGCATATTGCACTCAGTATAAGCGTCAGAAGGAAAACTTATAGAAACTAGCCAACAATACTTACCTATTACAGTATGGAAAACAACCAATTACTTATGTCGAATCCTGTATTTGATAGGGAACAAATAGAGATTTTAGAAATGACTAAGTGTAATAGATTGTCATAATTAAGATCTTATGGCCTGGAATTTGCAATTATCATTTATGTATTGTTATGACATGCAACATGTGTCGATAGAAATTGAGTTAAGATAGAATAAAATAGTAATAATTCACACATGATTTACATCAAATCTTAGCGCCCAATTCATTACAACTTAGTCGAATCAATGATTATCAATTCATGAGATTACAAGTGAAAATTGCAATTTTGAAAATCGAATCGCAAACATAAGAATAGAGAATCTGAATGATCAATGAAAACAAAAAACAATCCAAACCATCGGATCAAGAAGAATACATGGCAGAGATTTAAACTTACAAGCTGCGTCTTCCCTGCAATCCGCAATTGCGGGATGTGGGAATGAAAAATGCTCTTACAGTTTAACTAACATTTCTGCAATCCGCAATTGTGGGATGCAAGTTGCAGAAACACACAACACAATTTATTAGCCCAACTTCTTTCTGCAATCTGTAATTTGCGTATTACGCGTTGCAAGATGAAAAGTTCAAACTATTTACAAAGAAATCCTGCAAATGTGGGATTCGGGTTGTGGAACATAAAACACATCATGGAGTAAATACCTTCCTGCAATCCGCAATTGTGGGTTGCGGGTTGTGGGAAAGACAAAGTTTTGGGAAAAAATAATTATTTCCGCAACTCACAATAAATACACAAAAATGCATAAATTTCAAAAATGTTAACTAAATCAATCACAACAAAGACATAGAAATCACGATGAACAGCAAGGGAATCCCAAAATGACTAAGGAACTTAAGCATCACCTTTTGCATATAAAAATTTGGGCTCTCATGTTTCGGACCAAACATGGGATCTGTTGTAGCTACAACAAGCCCATAAGGTGTTGCAAACTAGTGATGAGGTCTTTGTACCCCTATTTTGGGGTGTTGGTACTCTTATTATGATGAATATATATAGTGGAACCATTGGATATGTTTTTAATGATATGGATACCTTAAATATGATGATGATATTCTTGAAAAAATCTTTGTTCCCACTTGATTAGTGGTGTTGGAGTCCTTGATACCCTTTATATTATGATATGGTGGATACCCCTTCCTTGTTGATGTGATGTCAGTGGATGTGAAGATCGTAAAATCCCTCATGCATTTTATGATTTCCATTGAATCCTTTTACCTTGGAACTTATGCATAAGGTAACATGGTCTTTGGCACCTTTATGTGTGGAATCTTTGGAGTCCTGAACACATTAACGAATTTAAGGGTATTAGACCAAGAGTTTGAAAATAAACCCATCATAGGGATATATTCTTCATTAATCCATTTATGTTGATATGTTGAACATATTCTAACTCCTTACGGTTGAAGAGATACGAATTTTGGAAGCTGGTGTACCGCACCTTTTTGGGTGAGCCAACCAAACAAAAAAGAATTTAATTATTTGTAATTTTGAATTGCATGTCGGCCCAATTTGAGGTACTAAATTTCCTCCACGACATATATATCAAACATTTCATTTGTTCCTTAATCATTTCTCTCTTTGTAATTTTGCAACTCTCGAAGAAAAGTGTGAAATTTTGTGGAAGATAAATTTTTGGGCATCTTCACTAAAATTGGCATAACTTTCTCATACGCAATCGAAATTACAAAATTCTTGGCTCGTTGGAAATATTTTTACTAGGGGGATGTGATGACATGATATAGAGTTTCGTTTGGTTTGTATACTATTTTTTCATCTTATTATCTTCAAAAAGGTATGACTCATGCTTCTGGGTTTCTCTTGTGATGGCACATGTCTCTCATGGATAGAGTTCATCTTTGATTTTAGTATGTGAGGCTATATATTGGTATATATCCTTAAAGTCATTTAATATTTTATGTAGGATATGGTGATGGTTATCTTGGAATATATCTTGATGTGATCTTGATATAAATATTGATGATTATCTTGGATATTGTTGGCATAGACTTTGGTGTTTATCTTGAATGTTGTATAGTGTAGTATTGAATGAGAAGTTGGCATGTAAGTAATATATCTTTTGAGTGATTCATTGATCAACCTAAGTGTTTTCTTTGAAAACTAGTTTGACAATTGTTGATCATTGTGTCTTTGACCTAAGTGGAGTTGGACTGCTATTGATTGTTAATGACAACCTTTGACAGTGTTATAGGTGACTATTTGCTTGATATTTGTTTGATCTGTTGACTTGATTTGAGTGGAGCATGGATCATTTTAGGGGCTATATATAGCCCATGGGATATATTAAGGGGATTACAAAAATTTAGTGGGTTATTTTCTTATATGGAAAGGATTTTTTCAGCTAAAATATATTCTCCCAATTTTATTAGAAAAAAATTAAATAAAAAAAGAATAGCCTTTTGTATATTAATGAGGAAAATGAAAAAAAAAATTGTTTTCTCCCTAGCTAAATCTTCCTACAATATATCTTTCGCCCCCAATTTCTAGAGAAAATCTAGTGAAATGACTCTTTCACCCCCAATTTTCAATAATGGGGGCTCCCAAAGGTTGTTTCGCCCTCCATTTTCCTTGTAATTTAGGCATATGGTTGCATTTTCCTGTATTTTTAGTTAATTTCATGTGATGTCTTCTTTCAACCCTTGATTTCCAGTATTGGAGGGAAAATCAGGGGCTATTGTTTTCTAAATAAAGGCTACAATGGTTCATTGTTCACCCACATCAGATTGTGCTTGCAAGGTGAAAGTTATGGTTGATGCGATACCTTTTTTCATTCTTATTTTTCTCGACATTTTAACCTTCGCATAACATCTCAATTGTTGAAAGATCAACTCTTGAAGGGGAATGCCACACATGCAATTTATCGAAGAATACAAACTCACATCACAATTTTCATTCAATAATTAACATGGTATGTTTTTTATCAAACTTTTATGTTTTTTATCCATAGTTACAATAGATTATTATATCGTAAATATACCTTTTATCATAGATTCTTTTTTAGGCCTATTTAATTCTAGGGCATTCTTGATTCTTAGGGATCATTCAATGTTATTAGGGTTTCATTCTATCCTATGAGTATTGGTTCTGTGAAAGTGTTTTAGAGCTCAAAATATATGATTTATTTTATTCCTTGTCATGTTTAAAATATAAACTAACATTTATATGTTGTTAGTGCACACTACTCTTGATGGAGAGGTGCCACATGGTTTTTAAATATTCAAACTGAATTTGACCCAGTTGTTTAAAATGTAGTTTTATTAGGATATTGCTTTGCAATTACTATTGGATCTAAGGCATTAATGAGATTGCATATGTTCATATTTTATGTATGTTATTGTTGATGTTTGGGAGGTTTGTAATATAAATGAATGAACACTTATTATACTGGAGGGGCTATAGTGGAATGGTCATTATTTTGGTTGTCTTCCTGTAGTGTTGTCCAAAGCATATTGGTAGATTCTTCTATTTGTGTTGAGAAGTTTGTGACTAGTATTTTTTTATTTGTATTGCAAAGTTTGTCAATTTTATTTGTGACCTAAATTTGTTGGTTTCAGTACCTTATTTACAAAATAAAAAAATTGTAATGGTCATTTCGAAGTAAAATATTTTTTGGTGATTTGTTTTGATGTGTAATTTCTATCATCATCCATAAATGCATCTAGTTATTCATGATAAATATATGATTTAGTTGGAACACAATGTTTCATTTCCATTATGATTGTATATAATATGTACAGTACATGTTTCACCTGAGATGTAGACATTATACCATTTTATATCTATTATTTTTCATTCAATGACGGTGATAAAACTATTTTACCACAATTTGCATACTTTCAAAAATTTCAAGGACGTGGATACAAACACCTCCTCAATTTAAATGAGAAAAAATAGTTTTTAACAGAGTAATTCTAATGATATGTGTGATGATGCATTAATGTGATTTCTATTATTGTTAGTGTATGCTCTTATTTATAATAGCCATTGCAAGTTTCTAACTAACTCTAAAAAATATAAATCAGTTGACATAATTCATATTTTGATTGTCAACAAAAGAAAGGAAAAAATGGCATTCGTATTTATAGACAAATAAGCAGGTTATCATTTTTTCTTAAAGGGTAGCTTAAAAGTGAAAGATTTGGAAAATTAGATAATTGGGAAATCATACACTATATTAAGGTTGCGGGTCTCAATAATACTCCATATTGTAATAATGGTTTGTGGGTCCCATAATCACTGCGCAATGTAAAGTGTTCAATTCTATCAGTTTGTCAATATGTCAAGATTTGGGTCCCCACATGTCTGTTGGACCATTAAGGGATGAGATAAAAAATGGAGGTCCCACTTTCCCTGAATATAGTTAGTGTAGTTGTGTTTCACCAACACCTTCAGTTGAGAGTGACCCAATACTTCTTTTGAAATGTATAAATAAATCCATCCTCTCATCATTTGTTTATTTAAGGGTCTAGGAGTTTTAGAGGTTCGAGCTCTGGTATATGCTCTTCTATTGCACTACCTTAGTAATCTATAGAATCAAAAGATGAGTCTTCCTAGCAAAAGATCCACCAAGACATTATAAGATTTTATAATTTGATGAAATATTTTCCAAGTTTTTACAATATTTTATAATTCAATGAAATATTCGCCAAGATTTTACAATATCTTATATTTTAGTGAAATATTCACCAAGATTTTACAAGATTCTATAATAGAACATTGAAAGATTAGCCAAAAAATTATAATACATATTATATTATTGATAGAATAGCCTTCATTTTTTCCTATATATTAGGGAAATTCACCTATTTATTATACATATAAATTTCAGGGGTGTTCTTAAAATTATCCCTGGAGTGGAGCGAAAAATCCTTTTGTGTCTACGAGTTTATGAGATTGATTGAGTTTGACATAGTTAGTTAAGTCTTTTATCTTCTTGGCTGAGGTTAATTGGTTGAGGTATATCATGTTTAACTGTCAAGTATTCCTTAACTATGATGAGGTTGGTTGTGGTGTCATTGAGTTGAGTGTGATTGGATAGAGTTTGTTTGACCGTACCTGTAGTCTCTTGGTTGCTCAAATGTGTCTCTTGGTGAACTAGGCCAAGTAAGAAGGGTTGGTTGATTATTAGATCACTTGATTAGATTAACACAAGTATATGATTGATTTGGAATGAGTACACAAGAATCTTGGTATAGGTTGGTTCAGTTGAGCAAGATTGGAACAGATTGCTTTATGTGCAGTTGGTTTGACTCAGATTGGCTAAGTTGTATGAGAAGTCGGTTTGACTCAGATGGACTAAGTTTGGTGTGTGGTTAGCTATACTCAAATTGACTAATTCAAATAATGTGAGCAACAAATTGATTGGTATAGCTTGATTGGACAAGTCGATTGTATAGGTTGATGAGTAGTGGTTAGTAATGACAGTGGTTGAGCAGTGTGATACAGTTGTGATGCAATGATCAGTGACAGTGAGTGTGAAGTGTAGTACAAGTGTTGATTAATAGGGCCGCGGGATCAATGTAATTGGTGGTTCAGTAGCTCAGTGTCTACCTTCTTATCTCGATGGCAGAACAAGGCAAGGAAAGGGGAACCTTGTATCCTCCTTCCAGTTGTAGTAGGAGAACTAGGGAGTGAGAGCTTCCTTTAGGTTGCATCCTGTAAATCAAGGGGTTGTAGCCTCCTAACAGTTGTAGCTAGAGAATTGAAGTCATTATAATAAGGGGGTTGTTGCCTCCTTCCAGTTGTTGTTGGAAAACTATTATTATAAGGCTTCCATGGGTTTTCCCTTGGGACTTGGATTTCCACGTAAAATCTTTTGTACTATATATCATGCTATGCTTCTTATTTGATGATGATATGATGATGATAGTAATGTTGACGATGATGTAATGATAATGTGATAATGCGTAATATTGAATAAGTTGTTAAATGTTAAAATTGAAAAATTAATAAAAGCTGCACAACGATTCAGCCCCCTCTCAGTGTACCTGGTGTGTCCAACATACCAAATCCAAAGCATTAATGCAGAAGCTCTGGAAGATGACCTTTCCAAATAAGATTCTTTAACAAAAATATGATCTTTTGCAGGAATGCCATAATAGGAATGTTGTCTTTGAATTTGCATTGTCATTTAAACCCTCAATTCTTGTAAAATGCACTTTTCTTACAGTAAAAGAAGTATGAGGATCGATATCGGAACTTTCTGGTTGGGCGGGTCATTGGTTCATTACTGTGCAACTACTAAGTCTCGACCTTTTCCCTTTGCTTCATGTGGATCTGGCTCTTAAAATGGATTTGAATCTTCAGTCGCACAAGAAATTTGAAAATATGCTACAACTCTCAAAATTAGGTATGCTGCTACAACTCAATATTTCATTCATTCCACCACCACCCCGTCGGACGTAGCATTAGCCTTTCTTTGGGATAATTTTAAGCCCATGCAGTTTGCCACATTACATTGAACCATGTAACCATGCTCCTACTTCATGCAAGTCATCGATTGCACAGTTCCATCGACTGGAGTGATTATCAGTGCAGTGTCAATGCAAGTTACAAGTTTGTCAGGATGTGATTACAATATCAAAGCCCAGAGAAAATGAAAAAATAATTCCGCAATAAGACGGTGGATTAAAAAAACTTTGAAAAATAAGTTATTTTTTGTGTGAAACCATAGCATAAAATATCGCAATGATAATGGTACAAATGTCAAATACGTATTTCCGTGCTTGAAATAATAAGTGGCCCATTACATGTTGGGTTGTAAATCTTTCTTTTGTGAAGATAAAAGCCAAAGATGAAGCAATGGAGGGAACATTAAAATCCAAAAGTTGAACATAATTTTGATGGTGTGGATAGGCTAGAATTGTATGAGAGAAGTTTTCAAATCCAAAAGTTGAGCATAATTTTGTTGGTGTGGATAAGCTTCGAAGTTTTTAATATTAAAAATAGTGGGTACAAGAAAGTTTCAAAAAAATTTACATGCTCGCCAACACAATGCAATGCAAAGTTAAAAGATAAACAAATTTTAATTTTATGCATAGCTTTAAATTTGTAAATATAATTTATATATAAAATATATATCTTTGATTTATTTATTTTAACTAAAATTATAGTTTTTTAATATATTTAATTTTAAAATTCATTATTTATTCTACCACAAGTTAATCAATCATAATTCATAGTAGTTAAAATTGTAAAATTATAAAAGTATCAATTTCTACGAACAATTTTGACCAATTTTTTATTAAAATTGGCTTGAAAAAGCCGGGCGTTTTAGTTGTCTTTTATACTACCCGAAAAAGGGTATTTAGACACGCAAACACGGAGAACTCGCTACTAGCTAGAATCTCATCGCTATAGAAGGTCCGTTCTTGTCCGCGTGCCTTAGTTTTAAGGGCCCCTTTTCGGTCATAATGTTACGTAACCCGTGACTTCATTTTCAGCTTAGACAGACATTTAAAGGATGGTGCAGCTGAAACGGATTACCTTAACGCCTGACATGAAAAGATGTGGGACCTCCTTACAACAACTAATAGATTAGCTAAATATGCCAAACAAACTAAGACCTACAACTTCCGGACAGGTAATTGTAAAATGAAGTTGAAGCTATATATGTTAACAAGTAATTGTAAAACAAACTTTGAATATATATATATGTTGTCTCTCAACGGCCGGACAAACAATAACCACAAAATCAAAACAAGATGAATCGCAATATACCATATCAAATGAAATCATTCCAGGTGCAAACGTGTATATCGCAGCTCGCCACAAGAAGTCGAAGTCAACACGGAATGGGCGGTTGCATCCAGTTTCTTCCACGCTACTTCATTTTGGGCCGAGTCATCTTCCGTTTTATTTAACCAGCAAGCCCTTAGCCCTTAGCGGTGCCTTTTCTCAATTGCATTCCCAGAACTGTTCTTGCTCTTTCTCTTCACTCTGTGAGCTGAAGTAATTCATTACATTTATTGTCCAAAATTTGTAGGGTGAGATGGAGGGTGCAGCTGTAGCATTGTTGAGCGCACTTATTCCCATTTTCTTCTTCATGGCGGGCGTGGTTGGAGGGAAAGCTCAGCATAGCTCAGCCCCTGCGCCACCTCCCATTAGCAATGGTAAGAAAAGTGGAAAACAGTAGCCTATATCAAGCATCTTCGATGTGCTTGTGCTAATTAATATTGACTTACTCTTTCTTTATAAAAAAGCCGATACTATGCCCACTTGTTCTGATTTATTAACATTGCTCTGTTGTTGTTATGATTTATATGCAGCTGGTATGGCGATTGACCAGGGAATTGCTTACATTCTAATGTTCGTCGCATTGTTGCTCACTTATGTGCTCCATTAATTCTCAAGATTATCAAATTTTCATGGACGCCATCCATATATTTACTATTAGTTGGCACCCACCCACACCCAGCTTGCTTGGACGGATTCTTCCCTTACGTTGCTGCAGTTCAAAATACTTGATCTAAAAGAATTGCTAGCTATCTGGCTTCCACTGCGATACATTTTCTTGTAATAGATTTGCAGGGCAGCGTCTTATATACGTTTGCTTATATAACAACTCTGTACATATTATTGGCATTCAGATCGTTATCATTCATTCTATAATCGCAGCGGCACATCTATGTTTTCTCTTTAAACAAACTTACAAATTTGAGTAATTAAGTCATTCACTCTTCTGCCAGACAGCTTCTTAAGCATAGAAACAATCCATTTGCCAAAAAACGGCATTCCGGTGTTACTTCACGAGGTTGTTCCGGAAATAGTAAATGGTCAACATCTTTTCCCAATCCCTTCTCCCACTGAGCTTCCTTGCTAGCTTGGAGCCTTGCTGCAAACTCTTATATAGCGAACTCTTCCATCTTGGAGAGATGGCTGAGCGGACCAAAGCTGCGGATTGCTCCACGGTTCGAATCTCTCTCAGTTGGTCATTATTGATTCTGAAAACTAATAACTCTGAATTTTTTTACCAAAATGATAGATCATAACATGATATCAGATTGGATGAAATGAACTATGCATAAATTGCTCGGTTGCTGAAATTGAACTTATAATTTGTGGACTCTTCGAAATATTAATTACTCGTAGATCTACACCACCTCTTACCTCATGTTGGAAGAAGCCCAAATATATTTCTGAAGTTAAGTTTGTAGGTAGAAGTTTCTTTTTAAATAAAAGATTGTATTACTGCAAAATTCACGAATACATGGATGTCTAAAATATAGGCCAGAGCATAACCAAACCAAACCCTAGCTTAGCCAACTATTATAGTCATCTTATCAAAAACCTCTACCATCCCCAAAAGAGGGAGAGCCCCAGCTATGCAGGTCTCAATCCCGAAATAAATGTCGAACAAGCTAAAGTAAACCCGCTTAAAAACCACCTATTCCTATTGACAAAGACGAGCTATCAGATAGACTGAAATACATAAAAGAGACATAGACATAGACTACATCCAGAATCACAGGAGAATCTTGCAGTCTGCACCGAATCATCCCCACTCTGTGGAGGATCGCCTCCACTCCTTTCCATGCCTCAACCACCAGCGCGTCGGTTAAAGCCTCCTCCTAGCTGTTGCTCCATCCCTGGGCGATAGAGGGCGATTCCCACGCACAAGGCAATTTGATCAACTTTGTGATGCATCAAACAACAGTCATTGTTGTGGACTTCGAGCTTCCTATGCATCATCCGGAAATCTTCGTTGTGGTCCTTCCAAGCTCTAGCAGGTTCCTCATCCCCTTCTTTTTTTGCTGCAACCTCTTCCTTCTTCACCTCCAGGATAAGCGCCGAGTGTGTCACTAGGTTCATAATAACCCAGTGAAGCATGATCAGACAGTCATGGACCGATGCCCTTCCAGCCGTAGAGCCCGGGTCCACGACCCAGTCCTCAACCTCTTGTCGCACTTCCTCAATTGGCATAGATTTTACTTGCTCCCATAATTCCTTCTCCATTTTTTCGTGGCCTTACGGGCAATCAGAGGGATGCGGTCTTTAAAAACTTCATGACCACCTGAGCTTGCAATTGAGCCTGGGTAGCAATTCTATTGCCCTTCCTTGCCACGCCCTTCCCCTTGTCCCAGCTTAGAGTTGTCGCTTCGCTTGCACTAGACTTCCCATAGCTACCCCGGGGAGGAGCCATCTCACTCTTCGCTTCCCAATTCCTCACCAAACTTCTCTGAAAAATCCCTCAAGCACTCACCACACCCAATCACCACCAGGCCAACGACCTCATTCGAAAGGAAGCAGATGGAAATCCGCAACCACCTCGGTATTAATAGGAGGTGGGGCGTTGGTTGGATTAATGATTATGTACTGATCCGCGATCTCCCAGATCCGATGATCACCTTCTCCCATACCTAGCACGAGCTGAGCCATCATTCCCTTCGTCACTTCTAAATCTCTCTCCTGCAGAAAATATGTCCCTCCTTTCCTTTCTAGCTGGGCTCTGTACTCAGGTTTAACGCTGGGAGGACTGACCCGGATTACCATGAACTTTTCTTGCATGATCACGTGTGTTGATAGTCTAGATCCGTGGAGGACTCCCTCCGCCCCCTGTCACTACCTTGATTATCCCTCATGTCTCCCGCCATCTATCCAACTACGCCGGCGTCTTGTATGGCCAGTTGTCGGCACCTTAGCACCCACTGCTCCACTTCGAAGTCCTCAACTCGTCCCATCCTGCATGCCCCATTCCCTTCTGCACCAATGTTTTCCATCATGTCCACCACCTGGTTCACCTTCCTTCTAACGTGGTGGAAGGAAACAACTGGATGTGCCATTACTAGGCTACGCAGGGTATCCAACCCACTGGCCAAACGCCATCTAGACAAGACCTTCTCTATTGTCTTCCCATTGTCGAGCTGCTTTTCCATATGTATGAGGATATTCAAGTCCCCTTCCACCATTTTCGGGAGCCAACCTTCCCTGAGCATGAGATCGAGACCCTCAAGCATACATTCAAGTTCTGCGGAGTTGTTTGTGTTAAAACCTATTGAACAATAAAAAAATTGAAGAATTTCTCCTTCCGCGTCTTTGCAGACTCCCCCATAACCCACCGCTCTGGGGTTGCCTCTACCTCCCCCCTAGTCTCATCCTAGGACCCATCTGCCCTTTTGACTCTCAGGGATCTTCGAGCCAAGCCTATTGTGGACCACCGAGTTATGGAAGAATTTAGTGTTTTTCCCCTTCCTGAAGCCATTTGACCCTGGACTTCTGCTTCTAAGATATCTCTTTTGGCCTTTCTAACATCTAGTTGGTTGTGAAGGTCTTCCTCCTTCTCTTTCATCTCCAAGTCTCAGCCATATTCCATCCCTTTCTACTGGATGAGGTCAATGTCCTGGATGAGCCTCTTTTTGTCCTCAAAGATATTGCCAAAGTCCTCTTTGTTCCACGTGCGAATTTTGGCTTTCAAAGCCTTGAGTTTCTGCTGGAAGTTATACATTCTTATCCCCCCGAGGTTGTCCAATTCCTGCCACCATTGCTCCACCAGGCCCTTAAAGTCCTTGTGCTCCATCTAGAATTGATCTAAGCGAAAGGGTTTGGTTAGGAGGACAGTCGACCAATCCCAGTTGAGACTGATTAGCCAATGATCAGAGCCTGCTGCAGGAAGGACGTTTTTCCTAATTTCCCTAGATCCCCTAACAATATTTTAAGACACCAGGAATCTGTCTATCCGAGATGCGACAAGGTGTTCCCCTCCCCTTTTGTTATTCCATGTGAACAATCCATCTCCAGTCTCCAGATCCGCTAGGAAACTGTGGGCCAGTAGCTCCCTGAATTCCTCTTGGTACTTGTCCAATACTCTTCTCCCCCGGGCTTTTCCCTAAGAGCGGTGATCAATTTAAAATCCCCGCCCACGATCCAATTCCCCTCCTGGTCCAAAGCACTCAGGCACTTCAGATGGTGGAGAAAGGCCCGTTTCTAAGGAAAGGCTCTAGGTCCATATATATTAACCAGCATCCTTCTGATCCCTGATCCTAAAACCTTGAATTCTGCCATTATAGAAAAATGACTGGCTCGCCATTCCAAGAGTTCTACTATCCTTGGGTGCCATAGAATAGCCATTCCCCCTACCATACCCTCTGCGTCTATTGCCATAACATTGTTGCTTTTCCAAATTCTCTGTCCCACTATCATTGGGGCTTCGAAGCTGCATTTGATTTCTTGTAAAAATAAACCATCTAGTCTTCCCTGATTAATCTTCCTAGGTAAGGTATTAATATTTCTCGGGTGGTTAAACCCCCTAATATTCCAAGAGACTATCTTCATTGAATAACCTTACTTACTTTAGAGAAGGCCGCCCTTATCGTCGGGTACTAGCCTGATTCGATCAACTTTTCTCCAATTTCTGCAATCCTTTACTTGTTCAGCTTACAGCCTCTTTTTGGGTCCTCCTTCGGAGACTTCCCCTTACTCCCCTTCTGAGGCTCTTCATTGATCCGCAGATCTTGGTTAGCTTTGGATCAGATGATGGATTTCTAGAGGAGTTCTATCTGCTCCCGAGAGACATAAACCCTACCTGTCTTTTCACATTCTTTTTCAAGCGCATCCAAGTCCAATCCTCCTAATTCCATTTCCTCCACTTCATCCTCTTCCATGACATCCAACAAACTATTTTCGTTAGTTCCATCCATGAGCATCCTCATCTTGACTTCCTAAGCTTCGATCTGCACTTCTTTCTCCCCCTTCTCTTTCCCTTCACCCTCTTCCTCCAATATCTGGAAGGGATTTGAGCTTTCTAGGGTTTTTTCTATCGTTTCCTTCCATGATTTTCACCCTTTGTTTCCTTTGCCTCGTTTCATGCTATTAACCTGCATAAATCCCTCGTTGGCATGCTTCTCTTCCCCCTCTTGACTTGAGGCCATCTTCTCCTAGGCCCCTTTTGGGCAGTTCCTCCAGAAATGACCATAGTCGATCTGTTGGATCCACTCCTTGTCCTCCCAGTTCAATCTTACTGCCTCCAGGAGATCCTTTGATAATTCCATGTAGACACAGATGCGAGCATAAGTCGTATACCTATGGTCCCTAGTTTTCTCGGGTACCTTCACAAATTATCCTATCGATTTACCAATGTCTCTCAAGATTTCCAGATCCCATTATTCTCCTAGGAGGCCTACCAATGGGATCCACACCGGGGAAACTATCATATCCTCAGTTTCCAGATTGAATCGCTCCTTCTAGGGTCTGAGGTATAGCCCCGCCAAGAAGAAGAAGTAGGGACCGCCCTCCAGAACTCTATCCCTGTCCTCTTGGTTGAAGAAGATTATAGTAAAAAAACCTTTTGATCCCAACTGGAGATCATAATGGCCTTTCGTTTCCAAGTGCCCTGGATCCACCATACCAAATCTCTTTCTTTAGGCCATACCCCCACGAACTTCCCGATGATGGATTTCTCCTTTCGCATCTCAATTTTCTCTCGGATTGTTTCCGATCAAATCTGGATTGCTGGGGTTGTCCAGGCCTTCAGGTGGCATCCCCCTTGGCCCAATCTCCTCCCCATGCCTAGCCCATCTTTCCCTCCGTCCGAGTCTCTATTGCCACCACTACTCCCTTCCAGAGCATTGCTCTAGGAGGTTGTTGTTACCATGGGCCGCTCAGGGGGATTTTCATCCCCCACCATCAGCACAAATGCGTGCACAGTGCCCACTATCGTCTATCCCGTGCTTACGAAACCCTAAACTCTCTGCCCTTCAAGGTCACCGTAGACATCCGTCTGTTCTCACTGCCTTGGGTCTATCTTGTAGGTAGAAGTTAATTATAGTTTTTCATGTTAATTGGTATCTTCCAATAGAAGAAAATTTTTAGTTTCTTATATATGTAGAAGAAGAAGAATAAAAAAATGTAAGCGGAGTAGTGGGAAAAGAAGAAGAGTCAAAGCTTTGTAAAAGGTGAAACATCCAAGTGAAATTCCAAGTATGTAAAGTGCACTACACAAGTCATACTTAAATATTTTGGTTATAGGATATTGTGAACTTGTCGCAATATTAGGGTTTGGTGAAAAGTTTTTTTATATTATAAGTTAATAGACATAAGTTCCATTAAAAGTGGTCATTTCAAAGTGGAAGTTGGTGGCAACCAAAAGTGTGTCATGTCCATGACTTGTTGTCACAATAATCCCCGTCACAACCCGTCACCCCTTTAAAATTGATTCATGTTGGAGTATAATTAGTCATAAGTTTACTTAAGCTAGTTTAGAATGATGACTTGTCAGTATTTAAGAGATTTAAGTGGTTATTTAATGTTGATTTTCATTCATTTATTAATAATAATTAAATTTTAAGGTTATAATTTAGTTAGATATTAAATTGTTTTATAAAACTTGTTATTCATGGAATATGAAATTTTTTCACGTTAAAAAGTAGTAATTAAAACGGTGAGACTTACATTCTTTTTAGGTACATTCAAATTTATGCATCACATATTCTCCAAAATTACTTGTATGAATGTTGTTTACATTTACTGTTTGTGAAAGACACAAAGAATCCACAAATATTCCACCGTGTAAAAGTTTGAGTTTTAATCGCAGAGTCCTCCACACAAGTCTTACCTAAATATTTTGGTTATAGGATATTGTGAGCTTGTCCCAATATAGTTGTGGTGAAAAGTATTTTTTATATTATAAGTTAATAGACAAGAAATCTCATTTT
Organism: Pseudotsuga menziesii; assembly: GCA_001517045.1. Classification (NCBI taxonomy): domain Eukaryota; kingdom Viridiplantae; phylum Streptophyta; class Pinopsida; order Pinales; family Pinaceae; genus Pseudotsuga; species Pseudotsuga menziesii. The sequence continues at coordinate 281,768 of LPNX010648419.1, forward strand.
ATAAAGTTTTGTTAAAAGTGGTCATGTTGAAGTGGGAGTTTGTCGCAACCAAAAGGGTGTCGTGGTAAAAGGCCGTATGATCCGAGTGCCCCAGGTGCACGACGAGGACAACGATTTGATTGAATGAATCGAGTATTGTTATGGCGGAAGCATAATAATAATAAGCAAAGCATACACTACACACATAAACATACACACACACAGACGATATGCAAGAATTTAAACCAATCTCGGTTACTTTATTACTGCTCTATTACTTGCTTTATATTACAACAATGTGCATGCTTAAATAGAGTGTTGAGCATGCTTGCGTTGTATGCTCGTTACGTTCAGTTACAAGAGAAGTTGGAATGGTTCCATAAGTTCAATTGTCATTGACAACTAGAATACAAAGAGACAATCTGTCGTAGTTCGTCGATCGTCGATGTCGACGATGCATGTCGAGGTGCTGAATCTGTCGAAGTCGACATTGAACCTGTCAAGGTGCGGAACTTCTTGAATTTGATGTTGAACCTGTGAAATTCGATGTTGAACCTTTCTAAGTGTGGAACTTGTTGAAGTCGATGCTGGCATCCATCGTGTCCAACAAACAATGCCAACTGCTAGGTGGATCATACCTCATTCCTTAAGAAACAATGGTCCCCATTGTTTGTTCATACAAATAAGGAAAATTATTGGTTAGTTCAGTAGCAGAGTACCATTTTCCTTGTGATGGGAGTTGTCCGTCTTTAGCCACCTGAAACAAGGGAAATGCATTCATCCTTGTATGGCGTATTTGTCATCCCATAATGGTGTTGCAAGGAAGAGGATCCTAAACATCTAGATGGATGTCTTCAGGGTTCTGATATTTGCAAGTCATTATGTTCCAACAGTTGTGTGTGGTATGGTCGAAGTAGATCCACATTAAATACTGGATGTAGACCCAGGCATGAAGGAATGTCGAGCTAGAAAGAGTTTTATCCAATCTTCTTAAGAATAATGTACAGATAATATAGCAAAGGCTTCAGCTTCCTAAATGGTCCAGTGAAGCGTTCCTTCTTGAGATGCAACCAGAATTGATCCCCAATTTGAAATGAATGAGGGATACAATGCTTATTGTGTCAAGCCTTAGCTTTTGCATTAGCTCATTGCAACATTTCCTATGCTTCTTTCTGTATATCGCAGATTTGATCTCGAAACCTCAATGATTTTTCAACTTCTCATTGACCAGAGTCAATGTCGTTCGACTGTGTCGATGAACTAATCAAGTCAATGGGCACTGAGGGTTGAAATCCATAATAGATCTTGAATGTACTCTTTCCCATAGATTTGTGTTGAGAACGGTTGTAAATGTATTGTATATATGGGAGACTTTCATCCCATGTCCGACGATGCTTGTGGTTGTACATGTAGAACAGTTGTACTAGCAAGAGATTCACAACTTCTTTCTGTTCGTCTATATGAGGATGGAAATTTGTCGATAAGGAAAGTCTCGTATTGAGTTATAGCCAGAGAGTCTTCCAAAATATGCTGACAAATATGGCATCTCTGTAGGAAATGATGGTCATCAGTAAACCATAATGTTTCTAGACATTTTGAAAGAAGAGATGAGCAATTTGTTGTGTTGTCGTAGTATTCTTGCATGGAATGAGAATGGCCAGCTTGGAAAATCTGTCAACTACTACTAAGATCGTGTTATGCTGATGTTTGGTAATAGGATATCCCGTCAAGTAGTCCATAGAAATAGATTCCCATGGTCGACTAGGAATCAACAAAGGTGTGTAGAATCCTTGTCATCAATTTAGCAATGGCACAAACCACGGATGATCGAATGTACCTGTTGACGTCAAAATTAAGTGAAGGCTAATAAAAATACTTTTGGAGGGTGGAAAGGGTCTGTGCTACTCCAAAGTGTCCTGCAATCTTGTTGTAGTGTGCGTCCCAAATGAGATTTTGTTGGAGCTCACATGTCAGTACACAAAGTTGTCCAAGCTTGTATAGCAAGGTATATTTCAGGAAATAGTCAGTAGTTGATGGTGGGTCAGTTTGAAGTTGTTGATAAACTACATAAACGTCATAGTCTACCGAATACAATTGAGGCCAAGTGGTGGTGTCACAGCCTTGCATACTCATCACTGTAAAAAATAGAGTAATGGGTGGTTAAATCGGACAATCGATTGCAGTATTGGATTTACCTTTCCAATACTTTAATTACCAACTATAATTGTTGTAAGTATTAATCCACTTGAGTTGTTGACTTGTTTGTAACTTCGACTAGGATAGGGAGAACTATAAAGGCTTGTGGTTAGTAAGAATGATTGTCTCCTTGCCAATACAATAATGTCTCCATTGCTTAAGGGCTTGCACAATGACATACAGTTACTTTTCATACATCGAATACCTTCAAAATTATTTGAAAGTATTTATGGTGTCTTTAAAAGTTTCAGAATGAAAAGCGACTAGGTGACTAGACTGAGTGATCAATGCACCTAAAGCATAGTCCGAGGCATCCGTCTCAATCTCAAAAGGCTGATGCAAATTAGGTAACACAAGTACCAGTGTAGTACAGAGGTTGTGTTTGAGTTGCTCAAAATATTTTGTTGTGTCAATGTCCATTTGAAGACAGTTTTCCCATTTCCCTTAGTCAATTGATTCAAAGGCCAGGCTATGTGACTGAAGTCGAGTATGAATCATCGATAAAAATTCACCAAACCAAGAAAAGTTCTTAGTTCATGAATGTTTTGAGGAATGGGCCACTCTTTAAAGATTTGTACTTTGTTTGGATCATTGTGAATGCCTATAGAGTTGATTACATACCCCAAATATTTGATGATGTTCATCGCAAATGAACATGTGTCCATGTTCAAATAGAGTTGATGTTGTCGAAGAGTGTCAATTAATTGTTGAAATTGTCGGACATGTTCTTCCCATGATCGACGGAAAATAAATATATTGTATAGGTAGACAATGATACAATTGCTGATGAAAGGTCAAAGATTGTCATCTATATATCACATGAAGGTCATGAGTGCATTGATTAAGCCAAAAGGAATCACTAACCATTCAAATAATCCTTCCTTGGTTTTGAAAGAAGTTTTCCTACATCGACAGGCTCGATCAAAATTTGATGATTTCTCGATTTGAGGTCGATATTAGTAATGAATTTAACAACTTTCACACAGTCAATTAGTTCATCTATCCTTGGCAGAGGGTATCTATTTTTACTGAAATCTTGTTGAGGGATCGATAGTCAATGCATATGCGTCAAATCTCTCTTTCTTTTGAACGAGGATGACTAGACTTCTACGATGAGAGGAGCTGGGTTGGATGTGACCTTTGTTGATCAAAACTTTAATCTATTTGCAAATCTCTTCATTCTTGATAATGGATCTTCTGTAAATAGATGTGTTAGGTAATGAAGAACAGGGAACAAGTTCAATGGAGTGCTTTACATTGCAATGTAGAGGTACTCTATCTAGCTCTTGAAATGCGTTTCAGTATTCATCAATAATTTTTTCGATTTGTTGCTACTGTTGGGAGTTGCACTGTTCGGTGAGTTTTCTAGATGTTGCAGTCTTCCTGGGATGTTGAGGGTTAATCATGATCAATATGAATCTCTGAGCATGGTTGGTGAGCTTCTTTTTTTGTTTAGCATATATCATCGCAATAGTTGGTGTACGACATTGAGCCTGGTATACCATACCATTGGTTCTGTATTTGTACAATAACCTTCTGAGGCCATGACTGATGACCCCCATGTTGATCCCATAAGTAAGGTTTCCCAAACAGGGCATCGACTACAGAAAGCGGTGCCACATCACAGAGTACTTCATCTTCAAAAGGATTAATGATGTAAGTGATTTTCCATTATCGAGTGATCCTCAATTATTTTCCATCCTTCATACAATCAATATTATAAGGTTAAGGATGTTGAATGGTGATAAGACCTAGTTTCTACACGACATATTCAGAAACAAAGTTCTTATGGCTGCCATTATCCACAATCAAATGCAATGGATTTTTTAAAACCCATATATGTGTATGGAACAAGTGCTCTTGTTCCTCCTCGTCAACGGTATTCGAGGATGTTGGAGCAGTCGATGTCGATGTTAAAAGGGTCGATGCTTCTATGTCAGATTCTACCAGGGTTTTGTCGAACAATTCGAAGGTAGACAATTTTTTCAAAAATTTCTTTCGAGCCTTGCATTCAGACATATCATGCAATGATGAATTGTGGTAATCACACCATTTCCCAGCAAGGGTTTGTTTGCTGCATTCCCTCTTGTATTTTATAGAGTGTTTTTTGCCATGTTCTTGCTTTGGCGGAGTCAGTTAAGAAGGGCGTCTTGACTTGTTGAAGTCGGCTGGTGACTTCTTGTCAGATGTTTGTCATGTCAGCTTAGTCATGAAGCATGCTTTTCCTTTCTATTTTACTTCAATCTTAATGGAATAGTGGAATGAATCTGCAAGCGTACTGGCAGTCATAAAATCCATCTCTTGCTGAATGTACAGGGACAATCTGCTAACGTACTTCAAAACCAGCAATTTCTCTTCTTCTTAAACACCAAGTTTAGCCATGAGCCGGTATAACTCGTTAGTGTAACTCTACATGGACTGGTATTTCCATTACCTTAGTTGTTGTCACTTATTATACTGTTGTTCAATGTACTTCGGCGAGTAGAACTCCTTTTGGACGTACTCGACAATTTTATCCCACGTATCTATGGGGTCTTTTTCTTTCTCCATATTTGTCGATAGCTTCTGCCACCAACAGTGCATAGAGGTCGATATATTTAAGTATGCAATGGTGATATTTTCATTTTCTGATAGTTTGTTCGTAGAGTAATAAGATTCTAGTTGTTGTACCCAATTGTCTACGGATTCCACGTCAATTTTCCCTTCTAGATTTGGTACACCCAAGTTCATTTGCACCTTGAATGGACTGATTTTTTGGGGGTTCGATCTTGTCAAGAATCCTTCTGATGTCAAGGAAAATCGCGTGAGAATCTCATTTAACTAGGTAAACATTTCGGTTCGTTGTCGAGTCAGTGCTTTCTCTATGAGTTTCTCTATCTCGTCAGTTACATGTCTATTGTTTGTTTCTCCAGCCAGCTTCGGTCTAGTGGTGTGAGTAGATAGATACTATAAAGTCGAAGGTAGTGTCTACTTGGATTGTGGAGTTTGCGAGCGTGTTTGAACAAGCATAATTCAGGTAACCTCGATAGAAGTGCCTACACAAGACTTAAGCATGAACAAGGTCTGATACCAATGATCTGGGTGCCCTAGGTGCACAACTAGGACAAAAATTCGACCGAATGAATCGAGTACTGTTATGGCAAAAGCATAATAAGAAAAGTAGGAAATACACTACACAAACAATATGCAAGAATTCAAACCAATCTCTGTTACTTTATTATTGCTCTATTACTTGCTTTATATTACAACTACGCACATGCTTAAATAGAGAGTTGATAATGCTTGGGTTGTATGCCCATTTCGTTCAGTTACAAGAGAATTTGGAACGGTTCCAGAAGTTCAACCATCAGAGACGACTGGAAGACAAAAAGACAATTTGTCATAGTTCGTCGATCGTTGATGTCAACGATGCATGTTGAGGTGATGAATCTGTCGAAGTCGACATTGAACCTATCGAGGTGTAGAATTGTAGAAGTCAATGTTGAAGCTGTCGAAGTCGATGTTGAACATGTCGAAGTGCAGAACTTGTCAAATTTGATGTTTGCATATGTCGTCTCTGACAACTAATTCTAAATGCTAGGTGGATCACCGTAGAAGTCAAGTGGGTGTCCATCAAGGTAAAAGTGTGTCGGGTTAAAAGTTTGTAAAAAGTGTGTCGACCAAACGTGAAATTTGAGTTGTATCACAGTGTATTCTGTCACAGTAATAGTCCATCGCAGTAAATTCATGTAGTGGGGTTTCCAAAGGAAATGTTACTCAGCCCCAAAAGTAAATAAAATAAAATTCTTACTACACAGTAACTCAAGTTGACTGGCGCATCCCTCTCCTCTCCACTTTCATGAAGATCTAGTATCAGATTAAGTTTAGGAAAGAAACCTTGTCTTAGAAAGGGAAAAAGTAATTTTATAAGGAAAGTAAAATTAATAAATGGCTTCCACTTCGGGTACACACATGTTGAGTTTACAAACTCCAATTTTCTCAGGAAAGAATTATGAGTATTGGTATATAAAAATGAAGTCTTTGTTCATAGGTCAATATGTATGGGATATGGTCCAAAATGGCTATACCAAACTAGCAGATCAAGTGACATATAATAATCTCACACAAGCTGAGAAGGATTCCCTAAGGGAACATAGGAATAAAGGATGAAAGGCTATCTTCTACATACACCAAGCCATTCATGAAAGCACACTCCAAAGAGTAGAAGCAACAAAGACCGCTAATAAGGCATGGGATACATTGTAAACCACCTATCAAGTCTTGGACAATAGTAAATACTTATGGATTGCATATTCTTAGAAGATATTTTGAATCTCTGTCAATGAAAGATAAATAGACAATGGAATTATTTTACACTAGAGTCATTGTTCTGAAAAATCAATCGAAATCTCATGGAGAAAATATAGAAGACATAAGGATTGTTGAAAAATTCTTAGAAGTCTTCCACCAAAATTTGAATCCTTGGTCATGACCCTAGAAGAAAACACAGACCTGTATCAGTTTACCATTTATGAGTTATAATCCTCACTCATCAATCATGAACATAGAATAAGTAGATCAAATGCATCATTAGAAGGTGCATTTGCAAAACATTCATCTATAAGTCATGGAAGAAGCAAGGGGGATATAATTCTAGATGCAGAGGAATACGTTTTTCCAGAGGAGGACACAACAGTAGTCCTACAAATGTCGTTGGTAGAGGATAGAATCAGAAGCCTAGTCATCCAAGTGGTCACAGGTTTGATAAGTAAAAAATATGATGTCATTACTACAAGAAATTCGGTCATTATGCATATGAATGCAAGAAGAAGTAGTATGACCAAGGAAGGAAAATCCAAAACCAGTCGAGCAACACCAACACTTTGTCGAGCACAATGTTAATCGCATGTGCATCCCTAATTGAATGCAATGTGGTTCAAGAAATTCCATGTGACATATGGTATTTAGACTCAGGTAGTAGCAATCATATGACTGGTAATTTAAATTTATTTTCCAATCTAGATAAATCAGTTCAAACTGATGTCACACTTGGAAATAATGTACAAGTTATTGTTTTGGGAAAAGGTATTGTTGGAATTCTAACCAAACAAGGGGAGAAAAATATTATGGCTGATGTTTATTTTGTCGAAGGTATCCAACACAATTTGTTGAGCATTGGACAACTGATACATTCAGGTTATAGAGTTTGTCTAGAAGACAATCATTGTGTGATTAAAGACTTGCGTCCAAGCAACTAGTTGATAGCAAAAGCACCAATGACAAGCAATCACCTATTTCCTTTAAGGATAACGCCAGACATAAAGGAACAGAAAATTCAAGAGTTGCATTCAAGGCATAAATCAAAGAAGACAACAAGCACTATTACAAGGAAGAAAAGGACGACGCTCAAATTCAAGGAGATAAAAAAACCCATATCGATCTTCCATAGATGTCAAGGATATCATTACACATACAATCATAATCTCTCCAAAACTTATCTTCCTACTATATATAGTCTTGCGCCTTTACAAAATATTCCACATTAGCTGACTCTCTAATGGACTTGGACCAAAAAATACACAACCATGACCAAAAAGTACAAAACTTATGACCAAGCTAACTCTTTGTCGACTTCTCCTCCTTGCACACGATTATTTATCTTGCACACCATCCTTTGTCTTACGCACCTTGCTTCATCTTTCACACCAAAAACATCTGCCAACAATCCCCCAACACAATCTTGTGGCTCGTCCTCAAGCCACGTCAACTGGATATTGTATACTCATTGTTTTTTATCTTGAAGTATTCGTATTGTTTCTTGACTTCCTCAACTGCAACTTTTGTCTTTTCACTGATCGTCGTGCATTCTTCCACATCCTTCTCAGATGGATGTTCAACAAGTTTCGCGGTCACCTCCTTCCAACTATCTTGTGCATCTTGAAGTGCATTCACTGCCTTAAGTGCTAACTACTCACCAATGTCTTGGAACTCATCCAATTGGGATGTGCGACGTTGATGACGCTCTCTTGCCTTGGTTGCTCATTGCTACAATGCTTTCAATTTCGATGCCTTTGTTACTTGCATGATGGCGGGAATCGCTCTAAGTGACTCCCTCATCATTGTTAATTGTACCTTTTCTTCATTCAACTACGTGCTCAACTGTTACAACTGCTTATCTTGAACCACGCTGGCCAAAATTGCACGGTTTCATCAGTGATTAAATTAGCTTCCTTCTCGCTTTCTTCCAGTTGTGTTACCACATCCTCGATGGTTCCTTTGCATGCTGCAACTTTCTCTGGTGGCTTTCTCGGGACTGCACGTGCCTGCAATTATTCATTGTCTCTTCTTAAGTCCGTGATAACCTGCCCTAACCGTAAAACTTTGGCCTCTGCAACCATTTCATCTGTTATATTCAGGATTTCTTGACAGGAAAATGCAACGGCCTTCTCTAGCCATGCCCTATCATCCTATATTTGTGTTTTTTCCATAATGATTACGTCCTCTGCCTTATTGAGGTGCTCTATCTCTCACTTCGCCAATGATTCCTACTCCTACAACTTCAATAAGTGGTCGCTAATGATTTGTTCTCGGTCAACAAGTTCCTGACTCGCCAACTTTTGCAACCTCACCAAAGTGTGGTTTGGTAACTCATTAACATCCATCGCAATTGTATGGAACTACTGAAGTGATGTGTCAACATCCTCACTGCTAATCTCCAATATTTGCGATAGAATATGTACTATACAGACCCGCTTACCTGTGCTCAACTCACCAGTTCTCTGCAACACATTGGCTTCTGGTACTTTCTCCAAAATAATGTTAACCAATGACTATAATTGAGTCTTTACCTTCTGAAATACTTTTGTTGAATGTTTCTGTAGTTGCACCTCACTTGTAGTGGTCATCGTGGTGATCACCGCTATCATGCGATTTTCCTGCTCATCACCCATCTGTGCAGTGTTGCTACCTTCTCCTTGCTCCTACCTTTGCTTCGTCCTCATCTCTTCAAACTGTCGATCCATCTCAAACTCCATTGGAGTCTTTGATGAGGCCTCTTGCGAATCTTGCTTGATCTCTTGCACTTGCGCTTGATCTACTCAGGCATTGGGTGGAGGAATCGCCACAACGTATGACAACTCTTCAGCATTGACCGACATTCTCCACTCAGCATGCCAATCATCCACTATCATATCAAGATCCTCATCTGTTAACTTGTATTGAGTAGTCAGCCACTTCTTTTCCTTGTCTCTTCTTGCTTGGATATGAATCGCGTGCTGGCCCATTAAAAACCTCGCGACCCGACGATAGTTTGTGGATGCCCCTTTAGATAGGCACAGGACCTTTTCTGCTGTGATCCACAACGCATCCCAATAAATCCAAAACTGTATTGTGCAATCAGTCAACCGGTCCTTCTGGTTGAGATACCATAGATTTTGGTATCTCACGCCCTTACAAACTTGGGCAATCTCAACTTCAATCCCTTGATAGTCTCGGGGCTCCATCCATGCAACTAATTTGATCAATGTCAATAAACAAGAGTAAGTGAACGATCGCTTATCCTCCTGAACCAACATTGCATCCTCCGTTAACTGGTTGAATAAAAACAACGACCAATTCATCTGCACGCCCTCTGTGCACTACTCCGCGCATGCAATCACCCTAGATGTACATTGATTAGGGCAGTTTTTGCGCACCACTTTAACAGCCAAAATCTTCATCGCAATGCAAATGACATGATCATTTATAGTGTTGATGACATATGCTCTCTTGTCGCGGTCCACTCCATATTTTTGCTTCAACTTAGCGGCTAACCGCTTATCATTATCCTTTTCGCAAAAGTATTATTATGGATCAGGCCCATGCATGGGAAACCCAACGATCTGTGAAATTAACTCCACCGTGACTGGTACCTTGGTATCCAATCATAAGTAACCTTCGTGAAAACATGCCAATAGATGCTTTGTGCATGCATTGGATTCCACTATCTTGCCAAAGTGCGGCATGTGTGTGAGGCCTGACAACCCCGACCTTTGTAGTCCCATTGCCCACTGCTTCTGTGTGCGTACAACTGGTCCATCATCCTTTCGATCTTGTGACTCAAACGACTCTGTTGTGCATTCATTATATGCCAACAGATCATGATCGTTGTATTTCATCCTCGTCAGACAAGGCACAATATTGAATGTGCAATGTATTCCCATGGGCAATGCCGACATCCGAATTGGGTACCTTTGATTCTTTGTCAACTTAGGCTAGGTTGTGCCAGGATTACACAGGGGAATAAACCTAGGGATTTTTGTTGTTGTCACCCCATTTCTTTTCGTGGATCCTTTAACTCCAATTGTCGATGGCCTAGCCTGTGCCACCACTTCTGCTTCTGCTCTACTTGAATTTTTGGTAGTTTGTTTCTTCTGCGAGGGCGACATGGGCCGATTGGCCCCCCTCTTCTTTCACATAATCCGTGGATATTTCATCTGCATGTTGACCCCCTCTTCCACAATAATCCTGGTGATAGGTGGAGAATCATGGATGCTGCCACTCAAGATTACCTGCGCCATTGCTATAGTTCAATCACTCGCAACCTCACAACTCTGCTTTGTTATCACTCTATGCTCTCTATGCTATGCTCACTCAACAACAATGATGGTTCATCCCATTTGAACTCTGCCAGCTCTTATATGGCAGGAGCACCTGTACAAAAGATTTTCAATCATCACGACCAAAATCTGCCACTCATCGCCCGAATCCGCCGTAGATCCTCCTGATCGAATGGCCGAATTCGCCATAAATTCACGTCTTGTCCATCAACGTTGCCACTCAACTAGTTTAATTAATGCATTAACTTCATGATTTGACCATATCACATCCCTGTAGATGTCGCCAAACTCTCTCCTTTTTGTGACTCAATCCATTTCCTCTTGCACTCCCACTAATTTCCAATGCGCCAACTTCCTCTGTACAACCTCCTACTTTTTTTTAGCACAGTTCCTTAAACATTGTGCCACACCCGGCTATCCTGGTAGGGATTTAGCTGAATTCCATTCACTAACTTAGGCAGCATCGCGCCATCTAGCTACTGCAACTGTATCGCACCTTCGTCGGTAATGCAATTGATGACATAAGGACCTAACCATTGCATTTGTAGCTTACGTGGGTGTTTTGCAAACTTACTATCATAGAGCAACACCATATCACCTTGCTGGAAGTGCTTGGTTTTGATGTGTCGATCATGCCATGCCTTCTGGTGATCCTTCTCAACTTGCTGGTGGAATCCTGCGATGAACCAATCTTATTCAAGCTACAACAACTACGTCAGACATTCTTCCAACGCTCCTTTGTCATCCATTCCTATCGCTGTTGTGATGTGCAGACTTGGAACAATATATTCCATTGGCATCACTGATTCCTGACCATATACCAACTTGAATGGCATATGCCCTGTCAACCATTTGCAGGTAGTTCGATAAGCCCATAAGATTGTCGAAATCTTCAAGTCCCAATCGTCGCGACTCGCATTGCAGACCTTTGTGAGTGCATCCTTGTGCATGATAGGAAGTGTTCTTCTTATGCTAAATTTGGAATTCCTCTATCAGTGCATTGATGGTGTGATTGATGAAATGACTCCCCTGATCGCTCATCAAAATATTCAGACAACCAAATCAAGTGACGCCATTGTCGAACAGAAACCTTGCTGCAGTCACAGCAATGCAATTTGTCACTGGTGCAGCTTTCACCTGCCTCATCAAATAATATGTTGTTGTGATGATATACTTCACAACTTTCCTTTTTCCTAGTGGGTTGATGGGGCTCACAAAATCCACTTCCCATTTATCAAATGGGTGCAGCGTTACCTGAGGTACTAAGGACATCTCATCCCTTCTTGAAGGCTTCCCCGTTCTTTGGAAAACATCGCAACTGTTCGCATAATTCGCCACATCATTATGCATAATTGGCCACCAGAGGCCCATGTGGAGTATCTTCCTGGCCATTGCGCGAACTCAATAGTTGAATGTTTCCCACAGTTGATTGCAGAATGGAAAGTGAAGAATTTTCCGCCATCACAGAACCAGAATCAGAATATGAATCAGAATGCGAACCAACCTGTGAATCCACCACAAAAATAGAACCAAGGTCCAACGGTTGGGAAGATCTTAGCAAAACCAAGGAATCAACCTGCTGATGTTGGATTCATTACTCACGTAGGTGCAATAATAGGGGATGATGGTCTGATCCCGCGAGTTGGTCTGACGAATCGAAAAAATGTGCAATTTGATGTCAACGCTGAGAGGGATACGTTATTTGACGCACATGAGAACCTACGATATGTATGATGAACATAATCCATTTTGCAATCAGTTGTGGGAAATATTCAACTATGGAGGTCATGCAACGGCCAGGAAGATACTCCACGCGGGCCTCTGGTGGCTAACTGTGCATAATGATGTGGTGAATTATGCGAAGAGTTGTGATGTTTTCCAAAGAACGAGGAAGCCTTCACGAAGGGATGAGATTCCCTTAGTACCTCAGGTAACGCTACAGCCATTTGATAAATGGGCAATGGATTTTGTGGGCCCCATCAACCCACCAGGAAAAAGGACAGGTGCGCAGTATATTATCACAACGACATATTATTTGATGAGTTGGGAGGAAGTTTCACCAGTGACAGATTGGACTACCACAACTGCAGCAAGGTTTATGTACAACAATGTTGTCACTCAATTTGGTTGTCTGGATATTTTGATGAGCGATCTGGGGATTCATTTCATCAATTACACCATCAATGCACTGAGAGAGGAATTCTAGATTCAACATAAGAAGAGCACTCCCTATCATCCGCAAGATAATGGAACAGTCGAAGTGTTCAATAAGGTATTGGAGCATGCACTACGACATATATGATGAATGGAATCCCTATGAGCATGAGCAAGATGCTATGGGGAAAAACATCCAAGTTGGAAATGCTGACACAAAGTCTAATGGAAGAATATTTCAAGAGATTTCGCCAGACATTGTAGCTACCATGAGAATCCTGATTAAAGCTCAGGAAGAGTAGCATCAACTGAATGTCGCCATGTTGCAAAGTTTTCCAGACACCCAAAGGAGGATGAGATCTAGGCGTCATACAGAGAAACCAGAAGGTAGAAAGAGTAGTGCCAGAAGAAGGAAGAGGTCTTCTAGTGGGTCTTCTGACTCTGAAGAATCCACTGGGGGATCGATCTTTTCATCTCACAGAGATAAGAGAAAAATGCACTACATGAACAGCTCACACGATGAGTTTAAGAAGGCAAGGCCTCCTACCTTTAATGGTGAATTAAAAATTGGTTAAGAAGTTGAAGCATGCTTCTTGGGATGAAGAAATATTTCCAAGTTCAATACTATTCAGGAAATATGAAGGCTAGGGTTTCCATCTTCAACCAGAATGGAAGTGCATCCATTTGGTGGGAGCACCTCAGTCAAGTAAAGAAGCTCAATGACAGAAAAATTGTGTGGAAACAATTCAAGAAGTATTTCAAGCAGAAATACCTCTCTGGTAGGTCTTATGATGACAAGATCAAAGAGTTCCATGAGGTAAAACTGGGACAGCAGACCATGGAAGAGTATGAAAACAATTGCTTGGAACTTTTGAGGTATTTCAAGCACATCAAAGATGATAAAGTAAAAATCCAATGTTTTTTGAGTGGGCTACCTCAATATTATAAACATATAATTGAGTTTTATGTACCTAGAACTCTAGAAGAGGCTATCAAGAAAGCTAAGTATTTCTATGAGAAAGCAAGGACAAACCTAATTATCATAAGGCTTGGAAGGACAAGAGAAATGATAAGTCTGACCAAAGGAAGAAAGGTTTCAAGCCTTCTAACTTTAGGAATCAGCAGAAGCAACCATCTCAAGCTGCGAGTAAGCCAGCTAGAGCAATGGGAGAAAAGCCAATAGATCCACGATAGAACAACGAACCACTCCAATGTTGGAAATGTGGAGGACCCCAAATGCGCAGGAATTTCCCACTTGAGGATGGGTTTGTAAGCCAAGCTCATAACATTCAAGAAGCAAAAACCGTGGGTCAAGTTGTAAGGGTTGTCCCTAGGATTTATGAGGCACCGAAGGACCGCCACGAAGATCATCAGTCAACGGTGACTGAATTTGCAGGTAAGATTGCTGAGCAATCCGTTTCTGTTTTAACTGACCCTGGATCTACTTACAGTTACATTACTTCTAAAGTAGTTGAGATTTGTTCTTTTAAGAAGTTAAAGCACAGAAAATCATGGTTAGTTTAGCTAGCCAATGGGACTAAGAGAAAGGTTACTAAAGTGATAGAGAAATTTCCATTGGTTATGGATGGATTGGTCACATATGCATATCTAAATGTTCTGCGACTTGGTTCCTATGATGTTCTCATTGGAATGGATTGGTTGGAAGCACATCGAGTAAAGATTGATTGTTACAACAAGACTTTTGAGTGCATAGATGAAGAAGGCAACTTAAGGGTTGTAAGAGACATTGCAAAGGTTATTTCTATTAGGAAGATTTCAGAAATGCAACTGAAGAAGTTCTGTAGGAAAGGTTTCCAGTTGTATGCAGCCCATGTGTTGGAGGAAGTAGAGAATGAAACTCCTAGGTTGGAGGAATTCAAGGATGTTTTTCCTGATGAATTTATAGGGCTTCCTCCAAAGAGGGACATTGATTTTACCATTGAACTTGTGCCAGGAGTAGCACTAGTGTCCAAGACACCCTACAGGATGAGCACACTAGAAATGCTAGAGATGAAGATGCAGCTGCAAGAGTTGTTGGAGAAGAAGTATATCAGGCCGAGTGTGTCTCCTTGGGGAGCACCATTTCTGTCTGTAAAAAAGAAAGATGGCACACTCAGGATGTGTACTGATAATAGATAGTGAACAAGGTCACTGTGAAGAATAAATACCATTTTCCTATGATTGATGACCTCTTTGATCAAATGAGAGGAGAAAAGATATTTTCCAAGATTGACTTGAGGTCTGGTTACCATCAGGTAAGAATCAAGGATGAATACATTCATAAGACAACCTTTAGAACAAGGTATGGACATTATGAGTTTGTGGTGGTGCCATTTGGTCTCACAAATGCACCAGCTACATTTATGTGCCTTATGAATAGTGTTTTCAGCAGGTATTTGGACAAGTTTGTTCTTGTTTTCCTTTATGACATTCTTATTTATTCTAAGAATGAGGAAGAACATGAAGAACATCTGAGATTAACTTTGCAATTTCTAGGGGAGCATAAGTTGTATGCAAAGTTGACCAAGTGTGACTTCTATAAAGATAGAATTCATTATTTGGGTCACATTATCTCAAATGAGGATATATTTGTGGACTCTAAAAAGATTGAGGCCATTATGGATTGGCCTATCCCAAGAAATTTGACAGATGTAAGATCTTTTATGGGACTTGCAGGATACTACAGGAGATTCATTGAGGGATTATCCAAGGTTGCACATTCAATCACTTATTTTCAAAAGAAGGGGATAAAGTTTGAATGGACCCCAAGGTGTGAAGAAAGCTTCCAAGAGTTGAAGAATCTTCTCACAAGTGCACCCATTCTGAAAATTGCAGACTGAGGAAAATATTTTGTGGTGTGTATCGATGCATGTGGTCAAGGACTTGGAGGAGTTCTTATGCAAGACAACCACGTGGTATGCTATGAATCAAGAAAATTGAAGGATCATTAGAAGAACTATGCCACTCATAATTTAGAACTTGTAGCCATAGTACATTCTCTCAATATGCAGAGGCATTACTTAATGGGTGGAAAGTTTGAGTTAAGGACAGACCACTGTGGTTTGAAATATTTGTTTGATCAACCAAATCTAAATGCTAGGAAAGCTAGATGGCTGGAGTTTTTATGTGAGTTTGATTTTGAAATCAAACACATAAAAGGAAAAGGAAACAAAGTGGCTGATGCACTCAGCATGAAGGTGCATGAAATGCACTTGGCATCTCTTAGTATTTTCCAATTAGGTTTGAGATGACAGATTGTTAATCATGCTAGTGGAGATGAATTGTATGTGCATATAAAGGACAAATTGCAGTAGCAAAGTCTTGAGAAGAGGTATGAGGGATATAAATTGGAAGCAGATGGACTTCTTACTTATAAAAACAGAATTTATATTCCAAATGTAGTAGATTTGAGGAGAATTGTTATGGATGAGATCCATCAAGCTCCATATTCTGGTCACCTAGGATATCAGAAGACAATTGCTACAGCTGAAAAGTAGTATTTTTGGCCGGGAATGAAGGACACTGCTGAGTATATTTCAAGGTGCATGAAATGTCAACATGTAAAGTTTCAGCATCAACACCCAGCCGATTTGTTGCAGCCTTTTCCAATTCCAAAATGGAAATGGCAAGTTGTTTCCATGGATTTTATTACTTGCAGGAAACATGATTCCATCATGATTTTGGTGGAAAAATTGACAAAGGAAACACATTTTATACCTTTCAAGTCCACACATAAGACTGATGATATTACAAAAAAATTCACGAAGGAGATTTTCAGATTGCATGGATTTCCTAAGGCAATAGTCTCTGACAAGGATCCTAAGTTCACTTCCAATTTTTGGAAGGGTTTGTTTGCATATTTGGGTACAAAGCTGAACTTCAACACTACCTACCATCCTCAGACTGATGGTCATACAGATATAGTGAATCAGGTGCTTGAAGACATTCTTCGCATGTATGTGATGGACAAACCAAACAAGTGGGAGAATTATCTACACTTGGTATAATTTTCTTATAATAATGGATCGAAAGCATCCCTTGGGGATGAGTCCTTATGAAGCTTTGTGTGGAAGAAGGTGTAGGATACCAATGACCTGGGATAATCCAGTGAACAGGATTGTTCTTGGTCCATAATTTCTCAAGGAGATGGAGCAGAAGGTTGCAAAGATTAGGCAGAATATGAAGGCAGCCCAGGACAGACAGAAAAGCTATGCAGACAAGCATACAGTGCATAGAGAGTTCAGTGTTGGGGATAATGTTTACCTTAGAGTGAGGGCAATGAAGAGTTCCTTGAAGCTTGGAAGTTGTGCCAAGCTGTCACCTAGATAATGTGGGTTGTTTGAAGTGCTTCAAAGGATAAGGCCAGTTGCATATAGACTTGCATTTCCTGCTAGCACTAGGCCTCATAATGTTTTTCATGTTTCTTTGCTTAAAAAATATGTGCTTGATCCTAACCATGTGATAAATTGGGATGTGATTTAGGTGGAACCCGAGGGAGAGTTCCAAATCGATCCAATGCGCATCCTCAACAGGAAGGTCACCATGCTCTAGAATCAATCAATAGGACAGTGTTGACGGGCGTATTTGATTAAGCCCGCAACGGGGGAAAACGACCCAGTCCGGGACCCTTAGAACAGGCTCCAAGCTGTTTGGAATAGTCGCTCCCGACAGGTTTAAAGGCTCTGTTGGCCTGGGATCCTAGAGGACTAATGATTACAATTAGTGCTACTGATAGTTAGTATCGATCCTAGACTTATAATTACAAAGATTAACCCAAGTTATATATTACAAGTAACGGAGACTGTTAAGTAAATTCATTCAAAATAATTAACTCTGAATACATAAATAAAACATAAATCTGGATAAGATTAATATGCTACAAAGTCATGTTATATTTATATACAGATGTACAGTAATTACATAGAAGAGTAAACTGAATGTATTTAATGAAAAGGCTCTAACTCAACAAGGTTCTTTGGATAGTACAAAAAGCAGAAACTGAATAAAATATAATTATGATCTAATACCTATCCTGATCAGGAGCAAAAATTAATTTAACCTGCAACCAACTGATGTCGATAAAGGCACTGTATGTAAACATTTGCTGATATTTAAAGAAGTCCAAATATTGCAAATCATACAAGCATCATTACATGTTATGTATCAATAACATCAATTATTAAACACAAAACATGACATACCAACACAGTTAAAAGCAGGAATAGCCGATACATGATAGATTATATTCGCACAATTCATCAAGGAAATTATAACAAACATTATAATATAGGAAAGCAAATATCAAAACTGAAAGATATTATCAGTCACATAAAAAGTTTTAAAACTGTAAATGTGTGTAAAATATCACCAGTTCAAACATTGCAACAACCGGCAGATCACTGCCTAGAGGCACAGATAGAACGAACCAGCAGTTTGTTATTGCTTCCCCAGAGTACCGACCCTTATCATATTCACTATCAGCCCTTTAAATACATTTTGAGTTTTCCCAAAATAACATTATCAAAAGCTAATAATCTAGATCGTGATCCCTAACTAATATCGAATAAAAAACGACAAGTGGAACATGTCGTTTTTTCAGCGAACGCACAACTATTCCATCCATCACATGGGATCGAAAACAAAAGAGTGGCACCTGTAATACAATCCATTCAATATCGATCCGTCTCCAGAAATACAGGGATCGCCAATATACCCAAAATCCTCAAAATCGGGAAAAGAGATATTCATGTTACTATCTGCGATACAACACACAAGAATTATAATTAAAACATAATTGAAATAATAGTAAATGCACTCATCAACAAATAGAATCGAAATAATAAAATACCTGATCTTGATCAACAAAACAACATATCACCAAACACTAGAGATTGACTGGGGCGTTGAAAACCTGAATATTAACTCCACTAGGTTGACTTGGTGAAGGAGCTTTAAACTACATTAAGGCGATCTGAGCATTGAGCTCACGTAATTTTTCTTCGCTCTTTTCATTTTCATCCTGTAACTTAAGCACACGCCTGATAAGTTTGTTTTTATGGTTCCTCAGTCGCACAAGATGCTGATTACTTTCATCAACTTTTACTTTTAAACCCTCATTATCAGCTCTCAATAAGTCTCGATTCGCTACTATTTCGTTCATCTTATCTTCCATTCGACGAACCTTGTCCAACAGACAACTAATGAACATAGGGTGAATAGTTTCCCCAATTCTAGGAGAAACAGCTGAAGTTGTTTTAACAGGCTTTTCTTTTACAACTGAATCAGTCGTACAATCAACTAGGACCTTCTGAACTTTCTTATCCACTGTTGAAGGACTATCACGATCAAGAGTGATATCAACACCAGTCTCCACAGGCTGAACCTCTACAGACAGCGAAAGATTTTCAGAGATGTCTGCAGCAATTACAGGGTGACTTTGTCTAGCTAGATCAGTATTGAAATCACGATGAATCACCTCATCGTTAACAGGTAAAGGAGTACTGATTTCCTCTTCATCAATTACAACGGTTTCGACTGGAAGCTTAACATTCACAGGGTTTTGAGGCATCTTGGCTTTCGCCATACTCCTCGTTATCCTTCTAGTCAACTTGGACTTAGATAATTTCCCTCGACAGTTACCAGATTTGTCACTATTGTTTGATGGAGTGACGGGTGACAGAGCTGAGATCTTTTTTACACGCCTAGACTCTGGAGATGCATGAGGAGTGTTCATCGGATGACCCGAAGGCACTTGAGAAGGTTCTGCACTCTTAAAGCTAGGGTTTGATGTAGGTTTGCTCAGAGAAGCCGAACTTGAATTTTTATGTTTACTACAGTCACCTGGACTGTCGAACATACAATGACAAAACCTTGAAAAACCATTTGATTCTAAGAATTGCTCCCATGAGCGACCAGACTTCCTTAGTTCATTTTCAATCAACATACGGACAAGCCCGTGGTGAAACAAACTGTGGCTTAC
Organism: Pseudotsuga menziesii; assembly: GCA_001517045.1. Classification (NCBI taxonomy): domain Eukaryota; kingdom Viridiplantae; phylum Streptophyta; class Pinopsida; order Pinales; family Pinaceae; genus Pseudotsuga; species Pseudotsuga menziesii. The sequence continues at coordinate 301,652 of LPNX010648419.1, forward strand.
ATGTTTTGGTCCCTTCTTTATAGCGTTTGACGTTTTAAACAAACTGTGTAGAAGATAATAAGGGAGATTGATGGGAAATCCTATGAAAGTAGCCATCAAACGAAGGTGGTATACATAGGCCGAGGACAACCGACCTTCACAGGTTAAATACCTGTGAATTAACTCAAGCACTGGTCACCATTCTTTGAGGAAAAACTTACTTGCAACTCCTGTCCGAAAGGAAACCTCTTACGCCGGGTTCTTCAATAGACTCCTCCATTCTGTAATCTCCATTGTCTGATACTTGAACCACTTTTGTCCATCCAGAGACAGACCGGTTGCGTTCGCAATCGACCTCTCATCAACCCGAAAGCATAAATCTCCAACTTCGGCTTGATAGTTCACCAGGGACAAAGCGAATACTCTGGTGACTTCTGGATTAGAATCAGAGAACTTCTCAAGGAATGACAGCCACCCGACATCTTTGACCTTTTGCAAAAGCCCAGGGTTCGAATTCAACAGGGTTAACTCACAGGGTTCGACTCTCACAACAGGGGCCATTACTGATTGTTTATAAACGCGACACCATGCACATAATACATGCCACCACTGGACCAAAGACAGAAAGCCAGGTCGTGAGCGTTTGGAACCGAGACTCAGCAGTAGTAAATAATGCAAAGGATAAGCCATGAGTAATTGCAAGCGAAACCCCTGCGGGTTCGGCATGAGCAGAGCCATCACTACTCGGAGTGCTGAACGCAAATGACGGTTGAAACCCTGAAAGACTAATGTTATCTCAATCAAGCCTGAATTAAATGACAGGAAAGCTCGAGGTGTACGCAATAACAGGTGCTCCACTGGTAAACAGCCATGACAAGGAATAGGTACGAGAGCTGAGACGTGGACAGCAGGGTAAGAACGAGTGTCATAATAACACTCTGAATTCGTGATGAGTGAGACTCGTGCCATAGATCATTCGCGATACAACCATAATATATGCGTTCTCAACCCTACGTTTGACCCATTCATCAAGGTGGCGAAGAATAATATGATTCAATACTGAACCTTTGAATATCATCATATGCAAATTAATACCAGCGCAAGTAATGGTTAACAAACTTTAGGATATGGCATGCAAATCATGTATCTAGGCTTAAACATAGTCACAAGGATCAAAAATTTAATCACCATCGCCCTACTTGGCATGAAAACTATGGTAACACAACCTTATTAATACTTATAACCATGAAATCGACTAAACCATTGTCTAATATTCCAAGGAACATACAAAACTAAAATAGACAACAGCAAGCATAAAGACCATGAATACTCATAAATCAATCTTCCTAGTCAAAATTCATCCAGACCAGTAACTCAGAGGCAGCGATTTCATCGATCCAATATAACTTGCAAGGCTGATAAAAAAAAAATGTTGACTTCAATAAATCAGTAGCCAAGGAAAAATCTTCCTTTCAGTAGCCGAATTTATCCCTTTTAAAATTTAAACATTTCATCGAACAAAATGGGATTTTGTTCGATGAAATAATGATTTTAGAAGGCTGTTGAGCAGGGGCACAATAGACAGTTAAATGTGCAATGGGAGCATAGCGGTCCTGAGGAGGCTACTTGGGAGCTAGAGGATGCCATGCGATTGGAACATCCATTTTTGTTCAATTCTGCTGAGCACTGAGGTGATGCCAGTGTAGCATTTTTGTTTAATTTTGTTAACCACTGAGGACAATGTTGTTGTAAGGGGAATGGGAATGTAATACCCCGGTTTTGATCCCAAGGTATTGTACATGATGCATTTATTTCATTTTGAATCATGGAAAGGAGCTCAAGGCCAAGGCATTGCTAGTGATTGGTATTTTTGTGTATAGGTGATTAAGGTTGATTCCTATGGTTCATTGTGTTGGTTAAGAACAGAGCATTTTGATTATCATGTAAATACACACAATTTGATAAAATGCCACAGCTAGCTATGGAACTACAATGTGAAAAGAGAAGGGGGCATGATTTCACAGAGGAACAGGAATGGAGTTAGTCAGCATCAAAACCTTTGTTGTTTGGTCACCCAAGTCACCCAGGAGGACGCGAGATGGAATAAATCCTTTTTGGATATAAATTTCGTGCCCGCTAGCTGATGTTAAACCAATGCTAGTTAACCAGCGAAATGAACTAGAAACCATTGGATCTAAATCAATGGTGGACCTCAAATAAACTAAAGAGTATTTCATAAAGTATCGTGCTCGCCAAAGTTTTCCTTGTCTGCGCTAGTTCACTCAGTAAAATCGTTTTGCATCATGGATCTTTTTGATGGTTGATCTCAACTGTAGATCTATGTACACGATTCTCGTTCATTAGCTCATCCACCCTGGTTCATCCCTATGCTTGTGCATTCAATTTTCTTGTAGGAAATTGGTTGAGGTAGTTAATGCCTTAGGTAGAGCAACGCATGGCAGTCGATTTATTGACTAAACAATCCTGCAGGCTGCAGAATTTGCGTTCTTGCTTCTGAAGCAAGTAAAAGGTAAAATTACGTGCCCAGTATTTCAACCCAATCTTCATCTGAATGTTGTGGTCATTCCATTCCATACTACCATTCAAGGGGATCGATTATGCATTGTGGTTCACTCTCCTAAGTCACGGAGAATCTTTATGTTCGTGATTGTGCAGTGTAGTTCACTGTTTAGTGTGATTTAATCCATCTACATTGTGCTACAAAGTGTTCTGCAACCCTATTTCTCTGTGTTATAGAGTGGTGGTTTGTTTTACAGTGTCAAATCCTGTGTTGTTGTGTTTCCCCTCTGTTTTGTTGTGATTTTACACCCTGGTTTGGGTTTGAACTGTATGTAAGACTGAGGAGTGGAAGAGAAGAGGAATGGGATTGATAAACCTAGTGTAGAGAGGAACCTCATGAAAAGGTAAGAGTGGCTGGTAAATATTCACTGCATGCCCTGATGAGAACTAGAAGGGAAGGCATAGCCTGAGGCACTGAGGAGTAGAGAAGGGGATGTTTCCTTGTGTTGGGTATGTAGGTAATGTGGATCCCATGCTAGATATACCTTGTGGAGGTGTCCCTAGCTCTTGAATGAGCCACTAGCTTAGTCATTCTACCTTTCCACTACGTTAGCAGCCTGATAAACCCAATTGTATATTGGCTTGGTTGTGTCTTGTTTTGTTTTGGCCATGTATATTAATCCTTGGTTGGACAACCTGAGAAACCCACTGTGAATAATGGCTTGGTTGAGTGCCTGATAAACCCATATGTGGCTTGGATGGTCCTTATTGTGAAAGTTGGATTGAGTGTGAACAGTCTGATAACCCCAATTGTATGTTGGCTTGACTAAGTTCCTGATAAACCAAACATTGTTTGGATTGTAAGCCTGCAACCCGATAAACCCAACTAAGTGTTGGCTTGGATGGACAGTCTAATAAACCCAGCTAGAGGTTGGTTTGACTATGTGTGATGTGATCTAGGTGCGTGTAATTCTATTGTTCCCTAGTTCCTTGTGTTGATCATGCCCAGCTCGGGGGTGGCAGTGGTGTTGAGAGATTAAGGAACACACTGGCCTATGGTTGGGTGGAATGTTGCAGCCACATAGCTAGTTGTAGGATAACACCATCACCCAAGATAAGTATTCTTTGTCCTTCTTGGTTATGCAATGTATTTGCTTATGAATGGACATGCTGAATAAGATGAAATGATTATGATGAATGCTTGTTATGCCATTTATTTGTCTATGAATTGCTATGTTCATGTTGGATGTTTGTTGATGGTCAAGTAGAGGTTTACTTGTGTATGTTTTCCTGCATTTTACTCCTATATATGCCTTGTGTTTTGCAATGCATTTTGCTTAAGTCCTTGGAGGCTAAAGGCTTGGTGGTAGGATCAGAATGCATGTGATTTATTGTTTCTGCCCCTTAGAATCCGCTTAAACAAGGTAGAAAGTTAGTTTTCTGCACCCCAATATCTGCCTACAGAAGGAGGAAAGTGGAAGTGCAGAAGGCGAAATATTGGTCGAACGCTTCTGTCCAATGTTAAAGTTCCAATTTCTGAGTTTCGAGCGGAAGGTGGAATGTTGGTTAAACGCTTCCATCGAATGTTATAGTTCCGAGCGGAAGGAGGAATATTGGTCAAACACTTCCATCGAATGTTAAAGTTTCAATTTCTGAGTTTCGAGTGGAAGGCAGAAAGCGGAAGTGCGGAAGGCAGAATATTGGTTGAACACTTCCATCGAATGTTAAAGTTCTGATTCCCGAGTTTCGAGTGGAAGGTAGAAAGCGGAAGCGTAGAAGGTAGAAGACGGAAGAGTGGTTGAATATCTCCCTCACACATGTTGTTTTGATTTCTGATCTGCGTACCAGAAGGAAAAAAGCGAAAGTGAAGAGGGCGAAGTACGGAAAGAACAAGTTCAGTGCAGAAATGGTGTTTCTTATCATAGAAGGGATCTATGAAGGGAAGAAAGACTTCCATAGTTCTTTCTAAGCCTGAGAATGAAGGTGGAAGAGGGTTTCAACACCCATGCCTTGTGTTTTGAAAGGAGAACAAGGATTCTTGAAGTAAAAATTTTAATAATTCCGCATTTGGGGTATGGGGACGTTACAAGTTTGTGATGACTAGGTGGTGGAACTAGATGATACATGCTTTAAGCAGTGTTGTCTGATAGTATGATGTGCCTCTTATTAGACTACTTGGATAAAGTGTTGGACAAGTGTAAATTTGTAAACTTGCAAAGATTTGAGTGTTTCCATGAGGTTACCTCCTTATAATGGGTTCAAGAAGATGAATTGGAATTACTTAGACATAAGCTATACCCCAAAAATACTAACTAGATCTTATCTATTCATAAATGCATAGAAACTTTGGATATTGTTTTTCTAATGAATCACCCTATTAAGGTTTTTTTCCATTATAGAGGTAATCTCCTCCATTACCATATCCTCACCCAAGACCAACCTTATCTTTTTGTTCGTTTCTCTAATGCACTTCCTTTTGTAGTTACCTCCTAGGAACCCTATTTTTTGAAGATTCTCTCCCCCCATCAAGTTTCCTATATGCCTCCAAATCGTTCTTGTTTTGATAGAGCTCTTAACCCCAACCAAATGCTATACCACTCGAAAAACCTTCCCTGAAACATAATCCCAAAACCTCATTTGGTTCATCGCTTCTCTGAAACATTTTTTCCTCCATATCTACAATTTGAAATAATGAAGTCCCTACTTTAGAAGAAGTGATAGTAACTTTATCCTTTATAGCAGTCTAACTTCCTTTAAAATTTTAGCAAGGGGTAACACTTAACCTCATGGAGGACCTAACAATATATGTTGTCACCCTACTTAATTTGATTATCTAGTACATTTGTTTCCCTTGGAGCCTCCACAAAAGCTTTGTTAAGGTATTTTAAGTTGTGGTTTAGAATATTTTCCTCTTCAATGATCCCCTTGTCTCCTAAGGTTTTAGGTGTTTAAGGAAGATGAAATGAATCCTTACCTTTTCCCTTGCTAATTTATGTTTCTTATTATGAAATGAATACCCTAACCACTTTCCGTTTCTCAATTAGCTCATCCCTATAATTGAATATAAATTTTTAGGAGCATCTCCTCCCTTCCTTAGAGTAGTCAACTAACTCCTCCTCCATCCTCGATCTCCTCAAACTACCCACCACACCACCCACACACACACACACTCCAAGAAAAATGCCATAGGATCCTCCCCTCTTCCCCAAAATATTTGGATGGAGGGAAACTCAATTGTCAAACACAATCACGGTCGCTAATTGTTGAAATAGAACCAAAGACCTAACTATAGACACTGCCTTGAAACCGTTTGTTCATATTGATTAAGATAATCCACTAGGAAATTTAAAATTGAAGGATAGATAGATGGGCTTTGATCCATTTATGTGTGGACATATGTAGAGGAGAAACATGGGACAATCTTCGATCCACTTATGTATGCACAACTCACAAGATCATTTAATATAATCACTACTGGTGCAACCACAATTTTAAGCACTACCTCAAGGTAATCCCATATCTCCAAGAAAAACCCTCACAATAATTAAACCTTTCCAATGGTAAAATACACCTCACTCCCCATCATTAGATCAAACACCTTTATATATATATGGAAATGCACTAACCAAATTTATTTCTATCTTATGTATTAGATTTTATAGATCTCATCATTATAATATTAGGAAAAAAATGTTAATCTATACCTTCAAAGCACTAAATGAAGAAAAACTTTCACTCTAATTTAATTAAAACAAAGAAACCAACAAAAACTTAATCTCCTTAAAAGGTCTGAATTCTAACTCCAATGTATAAAGTTCAAATTCAATAATCTAGTTTGCATATGATGGGGTTCCCGGGAGCCTTGGAGTAGACTTCTTCCTCTTTGATGTTTGAAACATAAATGGTTCCAGTAAATTGTGAAAAGGATCCATAATCTATCACATCCCTCCTTTATTTCACACTCTTCAGAGTTGTCCTCTTGATTCCTTGTTTAAGCAACTAGTTACACCAATAATTTCACTATTTCTGTTGTAGGCCTTGGAAGGGTGAATCACAGTACACTTACATATGATTATTGAGCCTCTGATATTACATTTGTAGACCTGCAATTTTCCTTACATATCCAATCACTGAGCTTATGTGAAGTTAGACAATCTCCTTTGTGCATTAAAGTTAATTCAGGCAATTCTAACCTCATTGTAGTACCTAGTTTTGCTTGTTTTGGTGATTTGGTCATTAATATTTTCTTTGGTTGAGATAGTGTGCCTAAGTTAGCCTTAGGTTCATTACATATACCCCCAAAATACTAACTAGATATTATGCATTCATAAATGCATCAAAACTTTGGATATTGTTTTCCAAATGAATCACCCTATTAAGGTTTTTTCCGTTATAGAGGTAATTTCCTCCATTACCACATCCTCACCCAATACCAACCTTACCTTTCTATTATTTTCTCTAATGCACTTTCTTTTGTAGTTACCTCCTAGGAACCCTATTTTTTGAAGGTTCTCTCCCCCCATCAAGCTTCCTATATGCCTCCAAATAGTTCTTGTTGTGATAGAGATCCTAACCCCCAACCAAATCCTATACCATTAGAAAAAAAATTCCTTGAAACCTAATCCTGAAACCTCATTTGGTTCATCACTTCTTTAAAACATTTTGTCCTCCATCTCTACAATTTAAAATTATGAAGTACCTACTTTAAAACAAGTGATAGTAACTTTTTTCTTTATAACAGTCTAACTTCCTTTGAAATTTTAGCAAGGGGTAACACCTAACCTCATTGAGGACATGTCTCTATATCTTGTCACCCTACTTAATTTCATTATTGGGTACATCCCTTTCCCTTGGAACTTCCACAAAATTTTTATTAAGGTATTTTAAGCTATGGTTTATAATATTTTCCTCTTCAATGATCCCCTTGTCTCTTAAGGTTTTAGATGTTTTAGGAAGATGACATGAATCCTTACATTTTCCCTTGCTAATTCATGTTTCTTATTATGAACTGAAGACTCTAGCCACCTTTCATTTATTAATTAGCTCATCCTTATAATTGAATATGGATTTTAGTAACACCTCCTCCCTTCCTTAGAGTAGTCAACTAAATCCTTCTCCATCCTCGATCTCCTCAAACTACCCACCACATCTCTCTCTCTCACACACACACTACAAGAAAAATCCCATGGGGTCCTCCCCTCTTCCCCAAAATATTTGGATGGAGGGGAACTCAATTGTCAAAAGCAATAACATATGTTAATTGTTGAAATAGAACCAAAGACCTAACTATAGACACTGCCTTGAAATAGTTTGTTCATGCTGATTAAGCTAATCGGCTTTGATTTTTAAAATTGAAAGATAGATAGGCGGGATTTGATCCACTTATGTGTGGGCATATGTAGAGGAGAAACATGGAACAAGCTTTAATCCACATATGTATGCACAATTCACAAGATCATTTAATATAATCACTATGGGTGCAACCACAATTTTAAGCACTACCTCAAGGTAAGCCTATAGTTCGAAGAAAAGCCCTCACAATAATTAAACCTTGCCAATGGTGAAATACAACTCACTCTTCATCATTAGATCAAACACCTTTAGGCATATATATATATATATATATATATATATATATATATATATATAAACCAAATTTATTTCTAACTTGTATATTTGATTTTATAGATCTCATATATAATATTTAAAAAAAATGTTAATCTATACCTTCAAGCACTAAATGAAGCAAAGTTTTCTCTCTAATTTAATTTAATTAAAACAAGCAAACCAAAAACAACTTAATCTCCTTAAAATTCGAAATCCAATGTATAACTTTCAAATTCAATAATCTCCTTAAAGGCTTCGAATTCTAATTGCAATGTATAAAACTTCAAGTTCAATTGAAATATGTGAGCCACAGATAAAGTGATTAAGAAGAACATAAAACTTCGATGTGGAGTCTAGATTTGACGGTATAGATGGTTGAAATCAAATGATATGGTTATATGTGGATAAAAGTTCTTAATATAAAAAATAGGGTCAAGAAAAATGCATAATGTTGACTTCTCATGCTACCAAATCTATGCAAAGTTGATTGGGAAGAGTCAAGGAAATATAAAGTACAATCTATTTTCTTTGGAGGACCATAATTCATACAATTTCAAAGATCATAAACATAACTTTCTTTGATCATGTAGTTCTAGGCAATGCATGAATACATGTGTGTCTAGGCCTGTAAACCAAAAAACCAAATTTAAGAGATCAAGAACAACTAATAAGGGTGTGAAGCACGATTTGAATCTTGTGGTTCAAAATGCCTGTCCTCATTACAAATATACATACAAATAAAATATCAAAAAGACTTGTTAGGCATTCTATTTTACAAATATATAAACTAAAGCAAATACAACAAAGGTTGGTTGGTAGTGTGGAATTGGTGTTAAGTTTACATAAACTTTTATCTTTTAGTTATATAAACATATAAAAGTTTATAAGTAGTTATTATTAATCAATTACCACAAAGTAATAATTGCTATCGCATGTTCATTGCTGATCATTAAATTTTAGTATATTAAGATCCAACCCTCACAATAAGCTTGCCGCAAAGCAATGCCCCCCATACTGATTAATTTTTGCGGAAGTCTATACGCAACGGGGCGACGCGGCGACTCGAAATTGGAAGTCAGCCCCACACCGTGCGGTTTAAAGCGTGTTACACGTTAGCATAAATCTCTTTTAATTTTAAAGTAATGCTGATTGAACTTTGACCGATAGCTCTCCTTCACTCCGTTTTGGCACGCAGCCACGAACGAACCTTCTTTATTGAAAACTGAGATGCTTTGTTAGCTTCTACGCATCTTTCCCACACACCTCACCTCACCGCTCTTATGTTCGCCAAGTCAAACCCAACTCGGCAGAAAGTTCGATTGGCAATGGCTACTACAATCCATATTTATCCTCGATCCCCTCTCCTTCCTTCCTTTTCTGCTTCTTATTTTACCAACAGCCCTGCCTGCCATTTCTCCATCGCGTTTCAACCAATATTACTCCTACTCTCCAATCTTTGCTGTTGCTGTCGGTGTTTCCTTTAATTATATTGCTTCAACTCAACAGCAGCTGCTGAACCAGTTCTTTGCATTCATTCTAGATGGAGGGTGCAGCTGTAGGCTGTGGCACTTTTGAGCGCACTTATTCCCTTTTTGTTTTTCATGGCCAACATTGTTGGAGGGAAGGCTCAGGATAGCTCGGCCCATGCTTCAGTTCCCGCTCCCATTAATGTCCTCCATGGGTGAATTATATATATCAACCACATAATTCTATGTGTATGTGCCACTTAGTTTATCATGACTTGTTCTGATCGATTAAGGTTTATCTGTTTTATATGCAGGAATGGCTATCGATCAAGGAATTGCTTACTTTCTCATGTTCGTTGCACTGCTGCTAACTTATTTCCTCCATTAATTCTGAAGATCATCTTATTAAATATTCATCGAGGGATCCATAGATTTACTATTTGGGGGTGGGGGGTGATGTTGGGGCCATAGGGGTACCTAATTGTAGAGTTAGTGATTAAAGTTGTCTAAAGTTTGGCTATAAAAAAGACAGAAATTTGCCAGCAAATGACAAATGGAATATCACAAGTGCATAGAAGTAATTAAAATATGGTGGTAGGAGGAAATGGAAAATATCCACAGCAACTAAGGCTTCCTCATAATAAGATATAATCATGAGATAAATACAAAGTGTGAAACATTACAAATTATTAGGGAAAGCAAGAACAAACATTTAGTTGGCCCTGAGGAATATGCTTGAGACTTTGATTGAGGTTTTACTCATGTAGACAATGGTTGACATAGAGTTAGCAAAGGTGGAGAAAACATTCATAGAGTTTAGTTGGAAAAATATATATTGAGTCAATAAAGTGGATGTTCGTACTACAAGTGTAGAGAAGCTAGTTGGGATTGTGGATCTTGAAGTTGATGCAAAATCCATTGCAATGTAGAGTTTGTAGGAAGATGTGTTGAAAAATATGTGTCATTAGTGTTTTGAATTTACATAAGGTCATACCACTAAGAAGGAGGTAGCTTACCACTAAAAAGGAGGTAGCTTACAGTAACAATGATGTTGGTCCATCCCATGTCCCACCACCCTTGACATTTGTAGTTGGTTAAATATTTTTTACCGTTGCTATACATATTGCAAGTGTGCATATTGTTAGTAGTCAGATTATCCCTTTGACAATGTCTATTAAAATCCTAAGTCTTACAATTGGAAGGGGTTGACATTTTTCTATTGCGTTATCTATTAGGGTGCTTGTATATTTGGGAAGTATAATCATAGTTGCACACTTAGGATTGCTACTAATATCTATCATGTAAACTAGAATGATACCCACTTATGACACGTTAGTTGCAATGGACTCCAAAGAAAACATAAATCGGACCATTAAAATGAATTTTTTGAGGTACCTACCAAACTTTTTAGAATATGGTGTATGTTTCACAGAAATTCTTCAATCTATGCAGACACATATTGTTTCCCTAGTCTAAATGGTATAGATCTAGATCAAGCACAAACAACAAATATGCAATCTTCCCCTAGTTCATCAAATCACTTGAATATTTAGCTCTCATACCTCATCTAAAGGTTGGCATTGTCTCTTAAATGTTCTTTGCGATCCAACTTGCATAAAAGAGAATGCCTGCAACAAACAAAAAAGAACAAGCAAATGCAATGAAAGCAACAAGATGATATGATGATCCTATGTTAATGATCAAGGAGAAAAAAAATGTTATCTTTTTTTTCATTTTTGTGAAGGGCATCACACTCTCCAGGAATACAAGGAGTGGTGGTAAGAGGGTACCACCTGCTGCATGAAGTGAGACAGCGACAGCACTGCACTTGGCTAGTGTGCAAGGTGCATTGCTAAGTTGGTAACACCTCTTGCCATTGGGAAAGTTGTGGTAGTGGCTCAATATATGACAAAACACAAGGGTAAAATCTTCCTCCATTCATTTTGGCAATTCACGCTCTAAGGGATTGGAGCAAACACTAAAGTACCCATCTCATGAACATGATGGTGACAAGGTTTAGGTGTAACAGAATGCCCCCAAAGTATGAGGCTAGAGGGAAACGATAGGAAACATACTTTGATAAAAAAAAGGTTATGACTTCGAGGCAAAGGTCCAACGGTCGGAACTTGTAAACAATCAAGATCATTCTACAGTACTTTACACTTTGATAGATGTCTGAAATGACTCACAACATGGTTGCTGACCAATACAATGCAGATCTATGTGAGATAAAAAATATTATGGCTACTGAAATACAACGTAGATCCATGCAAAAAAGACTCAAATTTGGACATAGCTACCAGACATACAATGTAGATATATGTCATACTGATGCAAACCTGAGCATAGCCACTGATATACAGTGTGGATCCATGCAATAACTCATACAAAATACCCCATCGCAACTTGAGGGAAGGAAAACAAAACAAACGAATTCCCAATGAATACCGAGAATCTTCATTCTGCTCCCATTAAAGTATGATTCTATCCATGAAAATAGATGTATTGAATTCGAACATTATAGAAACCGCTTGATTACCGGTCAATGATGTGAACTGTTAACAAATGTGAGGGAAATCACCATTAATGTCAATGATTCCTAAGGTAGCCTAGTGCATTCCTCTGAATGTGAATAGATGAACTGATGTTAAACACTCGGTGTAATCTTTCGATCAAAGTACAATTATGAAAGCCTATTGTCGAAACCAGGGAAACTTGCCATTAAAGCATGCATATTTCAAGGTACTAACTTGCTTTGAAGACTAGTTCCTGGAAGATGTGCTGATGTCAACAGGAATAGTCTCGTCGAAGGAGGGCCATGATGGATCCCACATCAACGACACAAAACTTGAAACAAAGTTGTTGGAAATAGAGTATGAAGTAGACACAAAACCAACTCAAAGGTAACCAACGTAAGAAAGAGGTAGGCTTGACTGCAAAGAGTAATTCTAACACACAACATTCCTTTGATGATTGAACAACACGAATGAAGACTTGGCAACATTGACTTAACGACGCAGATACCAAGACATAATGCGACGAAATACGATGCATTCTTTGAAATGACTCAAAGGAGTGACATGACTCATGAAAGTGGATCAACTCGAAGACAAGCTATGATACCCAACTGTTTGAATGAAATGCATATAGGTGCCATGTTCAAAAGTGACTGAAAATATGCCATTAATACAAATGATAAAATAATCTCCCATTCCCTTAATTTCCCATTATGATTGATGAGTGCCTCTTCAATTTTTAATGAGCTGGAAAATGGTAACAAACGCTCGATATAGCTCATCCTTCGGACGAGTCCAATATCACATGTTTTACGAACCTGAGAAAGGAGGGGTTCATTCCTAGAGAGGTTCTTTCAATGTTTAATTTAACAAGTCCAAAGAAAGAAAAACCGGTGTTGTTCATGTTTAGAGAGTCTGAACAATACTAAAGAAGACTATGAAAATTTCATTTTCGTAAGTTTTAGTCTCTGAGGCATGAAAAAGTATAAAATAATACCTTGGAGAACTCTTCTAGTCAATGATTTGGCTAGAGCATACATTTTTCGTAAATAGTCTGACTGAACCGAAAAGGGGTAAAATACCATTGGAAAGATGACATTTCAAGTACTTTTATGAGTGTGAAAGTGACAAGTTCACTCGACAATATTTTCATATTTCGAGAGTCTAAAAAGAGCTTAAAGATGACTCCGGTGTGATTCCTTTTTCATAAACAATTTTACAAGCTCGAAAAAGTGATAAAAGTAGACTTTACACCTTTGTACTAAAGTTTAACAAGAACAAATATGGTATCAAGAGCACTTGGAACCTTTTTCATGCTTGAATCCAGAGCAAAAAAAAATGATAAAGTAAGCTCAAACCACTTTTCATGTTTTAACCAAAGCACGAAAAATGAATAGTAAGCTCGAAGGATCTGCTTCATTTTTTAGCGAGCTTGAAACAGAAAAAATAAACTATGCCCAACACCATCTTACTGTTTTTAACAAGCTTGAAGATCAATTGCAAGAATGCTCAGGTTATTTGCTTCGTTTTTTAACGAGCTTGCAACAAATAATGAACTGTGCGCGGGATGTTGTTTCATGGTTTAGCGAGCTCGAAACCAAGAAGAAAGTATACTCATCACAAGTCTTTTTGGTAGTATTTTCCCAACATGATGTCCAGAGGTCAGTACTTGCCCCCAATAAAACTATCCAACAGCTCAACTTCAACATAAAGAGGTTGAATACATGCCCCCCAAGCTTCATTTCATCTTCCTACTCCTTTTCCTTCACAAAACTTAAAACTCTAGGCTACTACTAAGAAAAGGTTCACCAGAAACCAAGGAAGAAAGAGGATCTAACAAAATATGAAATGAAGGTTCAATTCCTAAAAAGGATGGAAGAATCACCTCAAAGGGATTTTTACACAAGCTTGAAATAGAAAAAGAACAATGCTTATGGGAACCTGTTTCATTTTTACACAAGCTTAAAACAGAAAAGAACTATGCTTGAGAAAGGGATGACCTGTTTTATTTTTACACAAGCTTGAAACAGAAAAAGAACAATGCTTATGGGAACCTGTTTCATTTTTACACAAGCTTGAAATAGAAAAGAACTATGCTTGAAGGATGGTTTCATTTTTATGCAAGCTTGAAACCAAAGGTAAACGTTTCTTGAGAAATCTTATTTCATTTTTTAACGAGCTTGACATAGAAAGGGAACTATGCTCGAGATGTTGTTTCATGGTTTAGCGAGCTCTAAACCAAGAAGAAAGTATGTTCGTTGCGAATCTTTTCAGTAATGTTTTCCCAGCATGTTGTTTAGAGGTCGGTACTTGCCCCCAGTAAAACTATCCAGTGCCTCAACTTCAGCATAAAGAGGTTGAATACATGCCCCCCAAGCTTCGTTTCGTCTTCTTAGTCTTTTTTCTTCACCAAACTTAAAACTCTGGGCTACTACTAAGAAAACGTTCACCAGAGACCAAGGAAGAAAGAGGATCTAATGGCAGATGAAATGAAGGTTCAAATCATAAAAAGGATGGAAGACTCGCCTCAAAGGGATGAACTGTTTCATTTTTACACAATCTTGAAACAAAAAAGAACTATGCTTGAAGGATGGTTTCATTTTTATGCAAGCTTGAAACCAAAGGTAGACTTTGCTTGAGAAAGCCTATTTCATTTTTTAACGAGCTTGACATAGAGAGGGAACTATGCTCGGGAATGGTTTCATTTTTACACGAGATTGACTCACAAAAAGGTAAACTATGCTTGAGAATGCATCTTTCATTTGTTTAACGATCTTGACATAGAAAAAGAACTATGCTCGGGAACCTATTTCATTTTTTAACGAGGTTGACACAGAATCAAAACTATGTTATTAACCCAACATGATGTCCACAGGTTGATAGGTTCCCCCCCATCCATAATATTCTAGCGGCTTAACTCCAATATGGTGTCCAAAGACTAGAAACATTCCCCCTAAGCTTCCCCATGATGGGAAGAAGTTATTGGCTTACAAACATCTGAACTTTGGCGTGATGTTCACAGTCGAGAGACATGGCTGATGAATGGAAATGAATCACAAGAACATTCAGGATATTAATGGAAGTTTGATGACCAAGAGTTATACGATGATCAGGTTTAACAAAGGAAATTTAATCAATGGTCACAATCTTCCCATCATGGGGAAAATGTAACACTCGAAAGAGTGTGGACACTACAACTTTCATAGTTTAAAAAAAATCACGTTCGAGGAGAAGATTGAAATCTAAAGGCCCTTGGACTACCACAACATCAATACAAATATTTTTCCCTCCTAAGGTAATATGTCAGTAAGGAAGGATTACTAAAGTTTCTATAGGTATTCTATTAAAATCCAATATCTGATTGGTGGCTGGCACAAGCTGAGGAGAACCTATAGCTTGCCAAGAATTTGAGGATATAATACTAATAGAATCCCCTTCATCAACAATAGTGTGTAGTATGCTCTTAGCGGTAACTCGCACAGATATCTGGAAGGGAACATTCGAATGAAGATGAGATTATATTAGATTACTCCAATCAAAGGAAATAACCTTAGTACTTGGATAGGGTTCTGTCGAAACAGACAAGATTCCCCCTTGCGTAGAACAATCTGAACTGACTAGGAAAAACCTCAACGGGTTTTAGTTCACTCTCAATTGGAAGATGAGATGAATATTGTGTCAAAGTGACGACTTTAGTCTTAACACCCTCGGATGAAAGAGTGGGATCAAGTGGAGATCACATTGACTCGACCACTTTAACTTCATTCTTGGAAGGAAGAGTGGGATCGACCACGGATGAAACCAAATCGACCACTTGGTCAACTAGTGTGGGTTCAAGAGACAACTTGCAATAACTTGTTGGAACTTGTTGACAAGGAACAATAATATCTTCCAACAAATTTGAAGCTTCATCCATACGAGGAAAAAGGTAAGTAAGGTGCATATCCTTACATAACAAACAAGGATTCTTGACTTTACCTTCTTGAATCTTAAGCACGGAGTTGTTGGTTGATGGGGTATCATTCGTATAATGACCAAGGGCTGATGACACGGGATGTTGGGAGCCATTAGACCACACTTCTAAAACTTGGGAAAGACCAAGACAATCCTTTAGAAGGTGATCACCCACAAATCCGGGAAGGGAATTTTGGCTTACAAATAGTTTTGGTAGGTATTTCAACACTCTCACTAGGAAGAGTAGTTGATTGGGACTCGATCTGTAGTTTTCCTTTCTTCTTCTTAATCTACCTTTTCTTCTTATTCTTATTCACATGATTACTAGTACTGCAACTTTCAACATGCGAAGAGGGATAAAGGGGAGAAGACACATCCAACGAATAAGGTGGAGGATTCACAAGAGGTTGGTTTTCTCATGAAGGATAATTAACATCCGAGACACAAGGTGGTATTGGAATCCCTGGGCTAGAGAATAACCATACAGGTAACCCTATATTCAATCCAGGAAGACTCAAGGTGTCCATGAGAGGAGGACCAACATTTCCAAATGAAGGAAAAACAAAAGGTTCCCCTTGAGAAGGGACCTCTTGGTTGGTAGTACCAAAAGGAATAACCATAGATATATAACAAAGGTATCTCTCTTTTTAATAATTTTTACTATACAAGCAAAAAAACGCCACTCAATCTAAAGAAACAAGTAAAAATGTGAAATGGGTGGATAAAGAGTCAGGATTCTCATGGGATTATCAAACCATCACAACTCGCAATATACCGTAGGGTCCAACAGTAGAGCGTGACAAGGAGGATTGGGACTGTACCCTTTCTTGAATACTTGACTACCTGGACGGTACATGCGTAGTAGCTCCCCAAGTGTTGTTCCCAGTTTATTGCAATGATAATATGACAAAACTAGATTTTCTCGGATAGTCACATGATCCCTAATGGTGTCTCCCAATATACACAAAGTACGTGGGAGCTCAAATCTATAGTAGTGTTGTATAATGCACAACCTTGTGAAAGGGGCCTTCTGATATACCATCAAGTAATGAAGTACCTTTCTATATACCTCAAGGGTACGTGAAAGGTCATTCGATATACTAACGTGTATGTGGAATAACTGCATAGTCCCCAGGATGTAGTGCAAGAAGATATCGACAACTCCTATGCTTAAAGACACCAAAACACGTCTCTAACCTAACACACAAGTTACTAAAAATTTTAAACTTAAACTAGCACTTAATTTTATCTTATACGACTAAGTTGACTAATGAGGAGCAGACACATCCCAATATCATGCATGACTATAAATGAGATGCTATCTTCTCCATTCAATGAAAACTATCTATGGAAAGGAGAGAGATCTTTTCTTTTCCCGAAACAAATATTAAAATATAAACACAATCTTTCAATCACCCACACAATTCAACGCTCAAATTCCAAAGAACTCAAACCAAAACCAAAACATGCACATGAAAATGAAATGCAAAATTTCCAATTCCGATGAATACTATCTACGGAAAGGAGCAAGAGGTTTCAAGAAAAGAAACAAATGTAAATTCACATGCAAGAAACATAAACTCTTCTTTGAATGCAAAGAGCATATAAATCAAAGAGACTGCATAATATACAATTAAAAAATGCACTTCATTTTTCTCAAAAAGTAAGCCAAAAATACTCCAAAAAGTGGAAGAAACAAATATTGAAATCAAAATTCATTGTGACAATTAGACTATACTTCTGAAAACTGAATATGCATAAAAAACACAAATTTGAAACTGTAATACAAAGTACTTACCTAGCAACACAAGTTGTTGGTTGACACCAGAGTGTTAGTAGTCCAACACTGCACTTTACAAGTAGGGACAGAGCAGTGGTACCACTCCTTGTTTACTGACACAGAGCGTTGACACCGCAGTTTGTAATAAGGAATAGTGCGATGTCTGCACTTAATACAAAACCCGGTCATGGTGGCACAGTTTGAGATTTGAAGAAAAGAAAAACGATAAACATGAAAGAAGAAGTTAGTGACATATCAAAATTAATATCCAAAATATCAACTAGAAAACCTAGTGATCCAAAGCATGAATATTTGAAGGTGAAAAGAGGCAGATCTATCAAATTAAAATCAGATCTATCAAATCAAAATAAGATCTATCAAATCAAAAGGAAAATGAAAATTTCAACTTTCCAAAGACTAAGAATTCTTTCCCAACGGAGTCACCAACTTTGTTGCACGAAAATTCTTCAATCTATGCGGACACAGATTGTTTCCCTATGCTAAATGGTATAGATCTAGAACAAGCACAAATAACAAATATGCAATCTTCCCCTAGTACATCAAATCACTTGAATATTTAGCTTTCATACCTCATTTGAAGGTTGGCATTGTTTCTTGAATGTTCTTTGCAATCGAACTTGGATAGAAGAGAATACTTGCAATAGACATCGAAGAACAAGCAAACAAAGTGAAAGAAACAAGATTATGTGACAATCCTATGTTAATGATCAAGGAGAAAAACAATAGATAACAGAACAAAATGCATGCAATCATCTATGGGAAAGAAAGAAAATATTTGCATTAAATCAAAAGGGAAAGAATTCCAACCAAGCCTTGATGTTGAGAATACTTCCCAATGAACACCTTGCCTCTAAGCCTCACCTAGCTTCAATGCATCAAAGAGTCTAACACTATTTGTCCAGCATTTGGGTGCTCTCACTCCTTTCTTCCTCCTTCAACCATGAGGGGAGAAGGTATATTTAAAGGCCAAAGAGGATAGAATAGGTTCGATATTTTAGGGAGAATAGGTTGGATATGTGCAAGGTGCGCTGGTGGCTCAATATATGACAAAACACAAGGGTAAAATATTCCTCCATTCATTTTGGAAATTCACACTCTAAGGGATTGGAGCAAACACTGAAGTACCTATATCATGAACATGATGGTGATGATATTTAGGTGTAACAGTGTAAAAAGGTGAAACGTAATCAAATCGCCTTTTGAAATATATAAGTTTTATATATGGAAAACATGTATAAATACCCAAAAAATGGTGTTCTTCTAAGATTGGTATGCTATTTTTTTCTAAAACATAATCCATATGTTCATGTTAGGCCCTGGGTTTGGTATGTAAACTGACCAAATTTGAACAAAAAAGATTATGTAGAGTTGTATTTAACATGCAATTTTAGTGCAATGCTAATTTTCCAAAATTTTCCAAGTTAATTTTATATATTTTTTAAACTAAGGAAGTCAATGAAGACCTAGCATGACAAGCTCAAGCATTAGGCCTCACTATTATAGTCTTAACACAGTCAATTTACAATTTTTTAGTGAGTAGGTCTTCTAGTATATTTGTGCAGGTTCTTTTCAATTTTTGAAATAGGTGAGCCAATCAAAATTTATACCCGAAATACATGACCTATGTTTAATGTAAATATGACATGATTGCAAACAAAAATGAATAAAAACTAGAAAATACTAACACATTTATTACAAAAATAGATATTTGGAATATGCACAAAGAGTTTTATAAGTGTGTGTATTTTCATTTGCAGTGGACAAGTGGAGCATATATAGATTTAAGGTTGAAAAACATGATGTATTTTTCTATAATATGAACCTACAACCAAACCTACTAAGTCCTTAAACATGGAAATGGAAAAAGGCAAGTGCACAAAAACAAATTAAATTAAGAGCATACACATGTTAATAATGCGTGCACACTAAGAGTGTGCATATGCTATTAATGTGTGGACACTAAGATCACACACTAATTTTATTTATTTGTTTCTCCCTCCTATATATATCTTCCTTTCTCAATATAATTCCACACCCCCTCCCTCTTTATAAACCCACCCTCCCTCTCTTTCTCTCAACCCTCAATATATCGCAATACCATAAAGCATAAACCACCATCTCTCCTTGTACCATAAATCCTAGGGCTCCCATATCTCTATATACCCTCTTTATTACCCTAAACCCTAACCCCCTCCTTTCTCTATTTCTATAACCCTCCCTGTCTCCTCTTCCCCTTGTTTATCTCTCTCTTTGTCCCCCTAACCACTAAACCTACATGCCCTCTATCTCTAAACCAACCCCGCGCTTTCTCATAACCCCCCTCCCCCTTACCACTAACCTTACCCTCTCTCTATGTCTCTCCCCAAACCCCCACTCTTTCCACTCCTACCCTATCCCCCACTCTATCTCTCTCTCTCCCCCAGACCACTGTTAGGAACTTGTGTCAACCCTTCTCTTTACTTTGTTAGCATATTGTTATTGGACGTATATGCTTTGTAAGTAATCCCATGAGTATATTGTATTATCCCACATTCATGGGGAGTAATAGTTGTTTAGATTAGACTTATTATATAAGTATGTGTTGAGGCCAATGAAGCCATCCACGATTTATTTGTATTGAGATAAGGAGGTTTCCACCTCGAAGTGGCCTATCATCAATAAATTCCTTATATGCTCTTCCATTTCTGTTATATTGTGCATTTTCATTATTAATCACAAGAGGTTCCTCTCATCTGGTATCATAACACTTTCTTGGGATTGCTGGGTGGAATTTCTGCCAATTAATTTTCACATTGGGTTTCTAGTGCTATAATTATTGCAGTAGTTCTTCTTCTTTGCATATGTATTGTTCATTTCAATTGCAAGTTTAGATCAAAGAATAACCCCTATTAACTTAACTATGGAAAGTACATGGGCATAGCCCTAGAACTCATTGTGAGGAGTACCAAAGGAACCTTGAAGTAGCTATCCATTAAGAGGACCTTCCAGTGAAAAAGGAAACGACCCCTACCTGATTGACTAGTTTCCGCCCATGAGATAAACCAAGAGTTGTCATTTGTGGCAAAGTAGTTATCAATTTTACCTTATCTGTGGAGTGATGGGTACTAGCGCAATACGCAAGTTGTTAGACAAAATTGGTGGCTGAGTCAATTCCCTGCACTTTTAGGAAGCTGGACATACCTGAGGTCCATATCTATTTCCAGTTGATAAATCACAGATTGCATTTTCCTGGACCCATCATAGATCAAAACCAAAACAAAAAGTATATTTTTTTTGTTTTTTCACCATATATTCTTTTCTTTAGCTTTGTTTCCCTTGAAAATTCACTAGAACCCCTGCAATTCCATTCTGCATATTTCCTTCCTTAAGGACCCTATCCCAAATTCCACTTCTCGAAGCTAGAATTCCCACATTTCTCTGTTTTTAGGTTTTTCCATAACTTCTTCGATTCTCACCCAATCACCTTCAAATTTTGCCATAGTGTTCATTTCCTATTTCTGCTTCCTGTCCCTCTTTGAAAAATGTTCCCATTCTTTCACCGCGCTTCTGAAATCCCCATTTTTTGCTTCCTCATCTCTCAGAAAGTGTCCAAAACCTATTCAAACCCCAATTACCCATCAGAGTTTTTCCCAACTCCAATTTTTCCTTTCCTAAAGAAATTTCTATTTTTGTTTTTCTACCCACTTCCCCCCCAAAAAAAACTCCTGGTTATGGTTTTCACTCGCGCAGGAGCAAACAAAAAAGTGGAAGACAAACTTTCTGGCCTCAAGACCAAACTCCAAGTTCTAAATGAAAAAACTCTAGGCTTCCATCTTCGACATTCATCCATGAACAATAACCGATAGCCAAAGTCTTCTACAGACATTGGGTTCTCTTATTCCAACAATTTTCGTGGGTTAAAGCTTGATTTTCCAAGCCTCAATGGTGATGATCCGACTGGATGGATTTATAGGGTAGAACAATATTCCAGTCTGCATAAAACTTCTGATGTCAACAGTGTCCCCATCTCATCCTTTCATTTGGAACATGAAGTCATTCAATGGTTTCGTTGGTACATCAAGGCTCATGAAGAGCCAAAATGGACAAATTTTTGCCAACTCCTTTTGCAATGATTTGGACCTGGTGCTTTTGATGACTTCACAGGAGCACTCACTAAGCTTCACCAAACTGGAACTATGCGAGAGTATCAGACATAATTTGATAAATTGGTCAATTGCATAGAACGATTGTCTAATGCATTCTACGAGAGTTGTTTTATCAGTGGTATGAAGGATGCAATCTTATCCGAGGTTAAATTTTTATGTCCGGACACAATGATGGAAGCGTCGGGGTTTGATACGTTGGCGGAGGACAAGATCAGATTTTTCCTTGAGGAGACATACCCAAGTCATTCTAGTATAGTCATCAAAGAAAACCATAAAATAATACTCTCCATTGAAATTCTTTGTTCATGTTGGCCCACAAAGATCATATCAATTCCAAAGGTTTTGTTGTTGAATATTATTTTGTTTTGAAGCTTGTTGTTAAATATGGTTGTCATTGATGTTAAAGGAGTTCAATAATTACAAAGGAATAACAAAAGACCATTGATTAAAGAGGTTTTGTGGCAGCCAAAATAACACAAGTTGGCCAAGTGGAATCGGAAGCATTATAACGATAAGTTTCTATGGAGTGAAGATTTGGAAGACCCATATCATAAGAGAGAGAAAGATCAATGGTCTATAATATTTTCCACAATGTCAAGGTGCAAGTCTGTTAAAATTGCGGAAATATAATTGTGAAAGTCACTTTCGAGAAAAGTCGAAAAGCAGACCCCCAATCCGCAATTGCGGAAGAAGTTTTGAGGAAAGGGAATTGCGGAAGCAGTTTCAAGAAAAGTCAAAAAGCAGATCCGCAATCCGCAATTGCAGAAGGTTAATTGCGGAAAGATAAATGTGGAAAGGTTAATTGCGGAAGTTTAATTGAGGAAATGATCGTTTCAGAAAGGAAATTACGAAAGTTCATTGCGGAAAAGTAATTGCGAAAGGTCGTGCTTAATAAATTTAAAACAAAGTTAAAAATGATAAACATAGAGGTAATTTCGAATTGGTTTTATGTTTTTGAAAAGTCGCGATAAAAATACGTGATTGTTAGATGAAGAGACACGTTTGAGGGTATATAAGCAATGCTTTAAACTATCAAATAAGGGTCTCTGTACATTCAATTGGAAGATCCATAGGTGTACAAAAGTAATATATTGAATAATCATATTATGGTGGAAGGGTGGTGCTAGGGCAGGCTACATGCCTACAATGGGGTTGTAGCCTCCTTCCAATGGTAGTTGGTAAACAGGGTGTCGTAGCATCCTTTCAGTAGTAGCTGATAAAATCAGGGGATCGTGGCCTCCTTCCAGTAGTTACTAGTAAATAGGGTGTAATAGCATCCTTGTCTGTAGAAGCAGGCATAAACCATTTGTAAAATATAATTTTGCAGTAATAGAAAGTGTTGGTGGTTTTCCCAATTGGGATTCCACAATAAAATTTGTGTTCTTTGTATCTTGTTGTTTATGTGTGTTAATGAATAAATGAAAAGTGATTTTAATTGTTAAAAGTTATAAATACTGATTCATCCCCNCTATGGATCAACAAGAAAGGTTAGCCACCAACATACCTCCAGGATCCATTATTTACTGGAGATAATTATGCATACTGGAGTGTAATAATGAAGTGCCCTTTAATGTCTCTTGGATACAAATTATGGAGGCCTGTTGAAAAAGAACATAAAGTACCAGACGACCTACCTATAGAAAGAGATGAACTAGACCAATATGAGGCCAATGCAAAAGCCCTGAATGCAATTTTTAGTGGGTTAACAAATTCAGTGTTTGTAAAATTCATGCAATGCAAGACAACCAAACATGCATGGGAAAAATTAAAATGTGTCTATGAAGGAGTATCCAAAGTCAAAAAATCCAAACTTCAGACATACAAAGGACATTTTGAAAGTCTAAAAATGAAAGAAGAAGAAAATATTGCATAATATCTTTTAAGAGTGGATGAAGTTGTCAATTCTATTAGAGGCCTTCAAGGAGTAATAAAGGAGAGAGAAGTCATTGACAAAGTACTAAGAACCCTTCCCATGAAGTATGACTCAAAAGTATCTACTCTAGAAGAAAGAGATGATATTGACCTCGTGATAGTGGATGAACTACAAGGGATCTTCACTGCATATGAGATGAGAACGGGACAAAATGAACCTTTAATAAAAGAAGCAACATTTAAAGTCTCAAAAGAACCAAAGAAGTCTGAAACCCCGTCTAAGAATCACTAAGAGAGTTCAGATGATGAAGAATATATGTTCATCAAGAAACTTGAGAGAGGTACTGGAAAGTATAAAGGAAAGCTACCTCTAAAGTGTTTTAATTGTGGAAGAATCATACACTTTGCTTCAAAATGTCCCTATCCTAAACAAGATGATAGCGATGAGAGAGAAGCCTCAAAGAAGCTGAAAAAGGACAAGACCGGAAGCAACAAGAAGTTTAATGAGAAGAAGAAGATCCTTTACACAATGGAAGATAGTGAAGATGAAAACACAAGTGGATGTGAGGAAACATAAATTCTATTCATGGGAATAGAAACTCAAGCTCAAGATGGTGAATCATATGAGGAAGGAGAAGTAGACCTAAAAGTTGGATGCATTAGTGCTCTTGAAGAACTCGAAAAATGCAGGAAAAAAACAAACAGTCAAACCAAATCATTAGTGACTTAAAGACCCAGCTTCAAGAAGCCAAGAAGATTGAAGAAGACCTAGATTTGCAGCTCAAAAAGAGAATACAAGAATCTGAAAGGCTTGAAGAAGAGATTATGCAGCTTAGAAAGAAGCTTGATGAAGAATCTATTAAGACAAAAATTGAAAACAGTTCAAAGACTCGAGATGCCATCTTGAGAATCCATAGACCGTCAAGAGATAAATCTGGATTAAGATATGACAAAGAAAAGAAGCCAGAATGTTCCTCCCTCACAAACCAAGGTAGAAATAAAAGAAGCTATGTTACTGCATTGAAGAGTCGAATTCAAAAGGAAGAAATCAAGAAATATGCTCTATCCTCTCATGACAAAGATAGAACTAATGTGATTCCTAGAAGACCAATGACAAGTAGATATCAATAGATATTTTTTGGTCATTGCTACTCCTGTAATAATTTTGGTCATAAATCCTGAAATTGTAGATTATATGGAAAGTTTCGTGACTACAAGAAGAATGCATCTAGTAAGAAACCATAATGTTTTTGCACTTCTTCAAAGATATGATGTGGAGTGTTACAAATGTAATAACCATGGACATATAGCAAGAGATTGTAAACTTTGTATCAATTTGGTAATTTTCCTGTAGATGGAAATCCATCAAGGTGTATAGGATTCATGGCAAACTCTGGATTTTAATCTAAGTCTTCTGCATTAGTGCTCCAATGCTTATCACTCTCTATCATAGGCTTGTGAAATAGCCCCCCAACACTGTAAGAAAGAATATTTGACTGCACTACGTGGCCCAACTTTGGCAGGAAATTGATGTAACACATCTATCCCTCTTGTTATATTGAAATTTTATATTTTTGAGGTCACAAACATTAATATTATGGCTAAAGAAGGGAAAAGGTCACATATATCTTTTAGAGAGAGAAGCGTAAGAGTATGTTGATGAGATGATGAATTTTCATAAAAATGTGATGAAATTGATTTTAGAAGAATTTTGGTGATGAGTATTTATTGTGCTATATACTTTTTATATTGACTGATTATTTTGTTTGGAATTTTTATGTCGAAGGCGTTTATTCAACGAACTCCCTTTCTCCCCACTGTAGTAGATTCCTCATTTATCTTCCCACTTGATTTGTGTCACGTGTTTAACCGACCCTCTTCCCACTTGATTTGTGCCATGTGTTAAACTGACCTGGTTTTGAGAGCCTTCAATCCATCCATCTTAGGATTTTACTTCCAAAGTTTAGTACACGCCCGTGAATAATGGAAGAAATGGCATCTGTATTTGATTTTCACCTCCAAATTTTAGCACACACCCATGTATAACGTCAACAATGGACGCAGAAACTTAGCCTCCAGAGGTTTCAAAAGACTACTATGCTTCAAGCTCTACATTCTGAGGAATATGTGTGGCAAGCACTATCTCTCGCACAAACTCTCTGGGTGGGTAATGCTTAGGGGATGGATCTGGAAGTTTGAATGTTCCATCGCTTCTCATGATATAAGGAGTCTTTGTAATATATGTACATGAGCCCTTGTTTGGGAATTTTGTTTTTGGGGAGGTGTGGGAGTATTTGTAGGACGATTTCCTCTTTATGTAGGAGTTTCATACACATTTGTAGGGCCATGGAATGTGTCAAATACCATACACACATGCCATCCTCCTCGTACCAAGTTTACGCGTGATTTTCCTATCTTTAAATACTCTTCGTCCTTTAATTATATTGAATGGTTTCATGTATTTCATTCATCGAATTATTGCAATTCTCTTATTTTTTCTTTGAGGGTGGGGGTTTTATAGGTGTTATCAATAGTGATTATTATCAAAGGGCACTTGGGTTCAAGGGTATTATGGGGCAATTACCAATATTTTCCTTCAACTCCCATATCATACAGGTTGTTTATTACCATAACAATTATTCATCTCACATATTCTATCTTCTTGTTTTTATCTCCAATCGTACTTCCAAATTTGCAGCGAAATGGCACATTTGGGGAAGAAGATGAAGGTCACGCCCTCTTCAAAAAGTATGAATACAAAGAAAATTCCAATGAATTTATAACTAAATATTCCAAACCCAAAGATACCTATGAACCCATACGAGAACCCGAGTATCTCTGGGGTAAAATTAACCCAATAATTTTGGTGACAAGATTTATCGTGGAAAGCCAGCAGAACTAGAGGAGAAGATAAAGAAGGCCAATAAGAAGAAAGAAAGAGAAAAACCATACCTAGATATAATGTACAAGAGAAATAACAAGAGGCCAAGGGTTAAGGAGGAGAGTCTTTTATTGATTTTGGAGATGGGGTTTATAGGCCTAGAACTAAGAAGACTAGAGCCACTTATGAGGCCCTTCTCAGCACAATACAACAACAATTTGGAGATCAACCACATGATATGTTAAGAGGACCATAGATGAAGTGTTAGTTGTTTTGAAGAATGATAAAATAATACAGCAACAGATTGGGGATTAACTGCATGATATCTTAAGGGCGATGTAGATGAAGTGTTAGTTGTTTTGAAGAATGAGAAAATAAAAGACCCTAATAAGAAGATGAATATTGAGAAGCTTCTTAATCCAATAATTGCGTAGCATTTTTACCAGCTTATTACATTGAAGGCGCACCGAAGGCACTATTTATATGGATTCTAGTCCCATAAAATTATTCAGCATTCCTTGTCTATTAGTGCAATAAAAAATGACCAATACATTTTATCATTTGCCTATTAATTTAGAGATTAATTTCTTCTAGCGTCCTACTATTATGACAGCTTATTTTTTAGGTTTTATCTAAGACTTGAACCCTTTGCATGCATACACACAGGGTAAAACTGATACCGTGTCACCTTTACATGCATACATGTAGGGTAAACCCAATGCAATGCCTCCTTTACATGCAGTATAAACCCAATATC
The DNA here is from genome assembly GCA_001517045.1 of Pseudotsuga menziesii. Taxonomy (NCBI): domain Eukaryota; kingdom Viridiplantae; phylum Streptophyta; class Pinopsida; order Pinales; family Pinaceae; genus Pseudotsuga; species Pseudotsuga menziesii. The sequence goes on from LPNX010648419.1 coordinate 329,150, forward strand.
GTGCTGCTAGTGCACTGAACAAGTATCTCTATGGAGGCTACTAGAGCTATATGAGTGCCTCTCCCCTCCGTGGACAAGCTTAGGGTTCGACATTTCCATAATAATATGATAGTGGATGATGGGGTAGAGGCCCTTTAAAAGAGGTGTAGACATCGTAATATATTTTAAGGCAAGGCCGCACAAGCGTTTGAAGGATGGGTGATTAAACCCCTAGCTTGGCATATACACGTAAATTGAATGAGAACAACTTGGAGAAGGAGTTGCTTGACAATTTGTCATTGTTTTTCCTGGTATTACATAGCTATTCATCTGAATAGTGGAGGTAGTGGCAGAGGCCAAGGGTGAGGTGGTGGTAGAGGTGGAGGTAGTGGTGGTTACGACAATGGTGGTTATGGTGGAGACAGTGGCTAGAATAGAGGTGACGATGGTGACCTGATTTTTCCCAAAGATGTAGTAAAGTTTTGGGAAGAACTTTTCCTATGTCTACCTAGTCACGACTGCATGGTTTTTGTGTCCATTTTGGGAGGCATGGTGAGGTTTATGTATTGGAGGAGGAGAACCCTTTAAGCCATTCCCCATGAACCCTAAACATGACTTAGGATATCAGTGTGGGTAAAGGGGTTTCTATAGATGGAAATCTATGAACGATGAGTGAGGTTGAGGTGCTTCATAATAGTGGAGCATATGAGGAGCTAGGGTGAGGAGGGAATAGAATGACATCCTATTTTATAGGGAGTAAATGCTTCTGTGTGTTTTTGGAGATAATATCAATAAATGTTTGATGGGGAGATCTATTGAGAAGGAAACTTGTTTATTTAATTGTTTTGTGTACTCAGAGGTGGGGACAAATGAATGCATAAAGATGGGTTTGAGGGGTGTCTGTTATTCTCTATTTCTTAGTTGATAGTATACAACCATCCCTCAAATTTTTCAACATCTCCTCTAGTCATGATGAGTTTCCTCAAGATATAGTCTCATCGTATTCATATATTTTTCAATTTCTCTTTGTACTATTTTGGAAGCAGTTATATAGCAGGTTTATGTTATTAATATTTGGGATTCATCCCCCTTATTATATATGTTTCTTGTTGATTTGATCACTTGGACTCTTAGATAGTTGGTGTATGCAATGAGTATACCCTATTTCAATTATGATTATTCCACCATAATTGGTTGGCTTGAGTTTTCCCTTCCAAGCTTCCTGAATTTAATCTTGAAAATCTGAGCTTCCTATGTTGGAGTTGATTTTTTGACTATTTATAGATCCCATTGTTATATTCTAGTAAATTTAATTAAATATATCCATAAAAATAATTTATTTATAAATAGTGTGAATACGTTTATTTTGTGAGAACGAAATACTCAGTGTGAATGTAGATCCAAGATTCATGCCATTAGATGCAACTAGAGATTCAGATTTTCAATCCTGGTAAAAGTACATCAATGTATTAAAAATGCAGGAGTATAGGGTTTGTTGAGTACATTAATTTGTCTTCAAATTTTTGAGCCAAGATGCATGGTGTTCATACCATATTTTAGTCATTGTATAATCTTGTTTCAATGATTACCATCTAGACTTGAAAGAGAATCTTGTGAAGAATATTTAAATTGATTCAACTGATTCAAGACTACCTTTTGTGAGAATGAAAGAGAATCTTGTGAAGAATCTTCAGATTGATTCAAATGATTCAAGACTACATTTTGTGAGAATGAAAAAATCACCGTGAATTTATAAGTGTGTTTTGGTGATTAACTTCTTCAGTTGAATTCTTATATCTATTTTAATGAGAGAAAGACTAAGTGAACGTGTCTTTTTTTAAACTTATAAGAATTATAAGAATTCCGAGGAATGGAGCTAGCGAACTTCTCATTACATGTGCACTTTCTTACAAGATGCTTCAAGAAGCATAGTTGTTGTAGTTGCACAACTTTGTTATTCCTTGAATCTTAAGTGATGTTAGCAATGTTGTTTGTTTAAACATATTTGGGTGCTTTTATTTACATTTGGGTGGAAGTAGCAACAGTTTGTAATTCACCACCATTAAATTTAGTTATAAAGTTTTATATTTTACTAATTATTGTGTTAGTGTTCCGAAGAAAAAATCTCATTTTATCTTGTTGGACTATTATATAAAATAACCTTGTATATTTTGGCAACTCATTTGTGGAGGTAAAATCTGGGGAAGTTATTTTGGAAACTCATTTCTGGAGGTAAAATATGAGGAATCCCTAAGCTGTGATCTTGGAGATGATAAATATCTTCATTTATCTTAGGCAGACATCTTTAACAATTTCTATTTTTTTCTATTGTTTAAAACCCATAGTTTTTACTTACGACGTTTGTTGTGGTATAAGTTCATGATGTTCATTGCTAGGTTTGAGATTATAGACTCATAGGTGCTAATTAAACTGTGCAGGAAGCCCTTGGTGAGATCCAAATGAAAAACAAAATGAGAGTTCTACAAAACCTTCATGATGATAACAAGAACATTGTTCTTGGTGCACTTACCTATGGGAGATGTGACCATTTTTCTATGAAATGTGTTTAACTGTTCTTTGTGAAATTTAGCTTCTAAATGTACATGATCTTATATCAAAAGTTATACCTTGTCTACCAAAAATTTATAGTTGCATGAGTTTTCTTATATTTTATAATTTTATATCCTACAAAACTGTGTGAAATGCATTTAACCATTTTTTGTGAAATTTAGCTTCTAAATGTACATGTTCTTATTGCAAGTTGTGTGAAATGTGGGAACTTTATAGCAATTTGGCCTTCTCGCAGTCATTGTATCATTTTTCCTTTTTAATATTCTTGGATGAATATTCTAGACATTGGGAACTTTGTAGCAATTTGGGATTTTTCCTGTAGCTGGAAATCCAACAAGGTGCAGAGGCTTCATGGAAAACTCTGGCCTGAAACAATTGATGGAAACATCATTGCAAACTATGCCTTGAATTTTTTATTGAAATGTCATGGAAATTTGTCTTGAAACAAGTGATTGGAACCAATTGAACTAAACTTATGAACTGGGAGCTTAAAAATTTATCTTAAGTATTGCTCTTTTTTGAATGCAGAAAATATACTTCTATGTTTTTTTTAAATGAGAAGAAAGATATGCTTAAAGAGATTGAACTAATCTTATGAACTAGGAGCTTAAAATTTTATCTTAAGTATTGCTCATTTTTTAAAGCACACAATATACTTCTGTGATTGTTTTTAAAAATGAGAAGAAAGATATGCTTAAACATCGAGTCTTTTATCACATGAGAATAGGAGAAGACACCAGTAAGGCCACAATTTTTTTTTGTGGCACCATCTTTATTTGATTTAGTATTTCCAAATAGCATAAATAGCAATTTGGTTGCAAATATAGCATGATTTAAACCAGTTATTCCAGTTAAGAGTAAATGTATGCATGTCATTTGTATTACTTAGTGTCACCAATAGTCCCCACAGGAACGCAGGCCATCGTTGAAATGGTGGAAGTGGCCGGAATCCCTAACAAAAATATTTGTCCCAACAATCTTTGGGATGATCTTGGTGGCAACATGGGGATCCCCACACACACGAAGATTCTTTCTAATTTGGATTGGTGTTCTAGGTGGTGTGTTAATCATCGGTCTCTTTGCATGTTCCTACTCATGAGATATATTAATTGTTAAGTATGTGTATTTTGTCTTAGAGAACATGTATCTCATACAATTTGCAACACTCTTAGAGAAGTCTACATGCCTAATTTTGTTTTGAGAAAGGAAGTGACCAAATCCCTTCGATGTACCTAGAAGGTAACTAGCTATGTATATTTTTATTTCTCCTTTAAATATCAAATATAGAAACCTTTTTATTGGAAAAATATGTGAATCAACTATATATAGTCAATGAAGCATGGTTATGCATGCCAAGACCCTAGAGACACATTTCATATGAAGACATCATACCTGAGACATCAAGTACATACCAGTATGCCTAGGACCTAACAAAAACATCATAGATTTTAAGTACCCCCAATTTGCTATAAGTACCATTTTCCCTGCATCCCATGCATTTCATTCAAGTACATCCTGCCAAACGAAGTACAATCAAGGTACACGTATCCGTTTGGCTTAAAAGAAGACATTAAAACAAATCCTCTTCGTTTTACTATGGGATTGGGACCCACCAACCCTTAAATTCTAACTAAACCTCAATATACCCTCTTTGTAAGCATGAGGAGAATGAAATCACATAAATCGGTTCAAAACTTTCTTGTTGGTTGGAGTTGTTTTGTTGGTTTGGAAGTAGAGTGTGTCCTTGTTCTAGGTAATTGTTGGTAGAAGTATTCACTGGAAGTGGGTTCACAATGGATTCAAGTTGGAGAGACATTTTCCAAATATTAACCGTAGTAATGGTTTTTCCTAAATTTCTCATAGCCTACAACTCTTCAAATATTCTAACAGTCAAATTTTCTTGCTGATTTTGTACACAAAAGAGCACCGACACAATTGGCATGCTTGGGAACTTAGTTCATTTAAAAACCATGTACTCAATTTTTTTATTGAATTTTTATTCATTTTTTTATTCTGTATTTTTCAGTTTCTAGGGAAACAAAGCTAAATTTTACAAGATATTTGTTTCAAAGGAAACTAAAACCCCACACAAAGTACAAAATTTAGATTAAACATTGCATGTAAAATCAACCACCATGTCTCAATCAAGGAGTAGTGACAGTGCCACACAATTTGATTTTGAGGTGGAAAAGGAAGTAGATAGTAGTGCACAAATAGACAAGGTTGGGTGGAAGAATGGATGTTCTTCTGGAGTTCTTGCCATATTTGCAAAAGGGCCTCACAACCCCTAAAAACCCCTCCAGTTTGTCACCAATATCTTCACAAACAAATGAAAAACAATAGCAGTTCAAATGAGTGGAGGTGTAACGTTTTTTGGCCCCCCTTGGAAGTAGCAGGGTGAAGGGCCATCTTCAAACTATTCGTGGCGAGGGGATTAAAATTAACAAAAAAAACAAATGAAAAAGTTTGAAATTGTGGTGTTGCAAACTGAGGCAGATTATTGGCGAGAGTCAATATCATAGTGTTGGGGTTAGTGCAATGAAACAAAAGCATGTTAAAAACCAAAAGGTGGAATTGTGACCTTCTACGGGTTCGAATATAATAGCTCTCTCACACCACCTCATTTGTACAAATGTACAATGTGCAACATTGTGAGGATGAAAATGGTGTCATTGCCCAATCCAGTTTTGCCAATGGCATTCATTTACATGTAAACCATTCTTATTATAGGGATATAGTTAGGAATATTGTCGCTGGATTCACATATTATGTGCCCCTAGGTAATTATAAAATGAGGAAGTCCCTGATAAACAAACAATATGAAAAATATTAATGTGCAACTAGGGATGTTTGGTGAGACTTAGGCAATGACAGGGTTGTCAATTTTTATTTTGTAATTCTAAAGTGTCTACTCATCAACATTATGGTTACATCTTCCTTCTTTTCTTAAGGAAATTAATTGCTTAGGAAAAGACAAAGATATTTTTTTCCAATTTGATCTTCTTCAATAGAATATAGAAGATGTATATTTAGAGAAACAATAAAAGAACTCATGAGTTGTCAAAAAAGCTTTCAATGTGGAGAATAGGGAAATTTTTGTTAAAGGAGCAAAGGGAGGAGACATGCATAGTGTGGTTCTCCCTCTTATAATGATAGTTTTTTTGTATTGTTATTATGGACATGATCACTTTTGATGTCACCCGTAAGCCACCTAGTTTTTCAAAATTACATTGATGATGGTGTAAGAGATTAAAGGATGGAGGTCTTTCTCTATTGGACTTTGCTTATTTAATACTTCGTGCGGTGTTTTATACCTTTTAAATGTGGAAGAAAAAATTAATAGTTTTATACTTTGTGCAGTGTTTTATGATTTTTTTTAATGGTAAGCACTATAGTCAACAAGAGGCATTCCCTCATTGATCTTTTGTACCAAAACGTTTTTAAAGGAGAAGCATGGACGTACGGCAAAACATATTTTACATGCCGCAGAGTAATAAATGCTGCGGCAGCTGCATTGTAGGCCGTTGGATCTGAAACAATTTAAGATCCAACAACTCACAGTGCAGCCACCACAACATTTATTACTCTATTGCATATTGAATATTGTTCGCCTAGACTTACAACACTTAAAAGTTCTTCCTCATATGAATTTAGTCATATGCCTAACATTTTTTTTAAGAGGAAACGTTGATTCCCAAACTTATAATTCCTCTCTTGATGAATTCAGTCATGTGTCTAAATGTTTTTAAAGTAACGTTGATTCTCAAAAATTGTAATTATCCTTCCTTTGAATTCACTCACGTGCCAAAATGTTTTTTTGGGAGCAATGAGTCCTAGAAATTATAATTTCCTTTTAACAAAATAATTCATGTGCCAAAACATTCTACTTCCAATGAATGATTCCTAGAAATTAATTTCCTTTTTACGAAATAATTCATGTACCAAAACATTGTACTTCCAATGAATTCATTCACATGTCAAAACGTATTTAAAGGAACATTAATTTCTAGAGCTTGTAAATTTTGTTTTTATTAATATATATGCAAAAACATTTTAAAATAGATGTTAAGTGTTTTATTCTTTAATGGATTTTGTTATTTATTGGTTTTGAATATGTATTGGACAATACATTTTGGTGTTATTTGTTCATCTATGCAAGATTTTAACCTCCTATCAATGTCCAAAGACTGTTCAATATTTTATAAAGCTATCAAAATGTTTGGTTTTAGTTTTTTTATATCAAATCTTAATTTTCTCCTCACACATTTTAGTTATGTAGCATTGGATCCAGTTTCAAGAGAAATATTTGTACTAATATTTAATTCCAAACCTAGCCTCGAATTATGTTGAAATATAATGCAGTTAAAAAAAAAAACTCCCCAAAGACATAGAATTTGATGCAAAATACATATCACACACCTTTCAATCATATAACATTGGATCTGGTCTCAAGAGAAATATCTATACTAATATATAGTTCCAAACCAAGCCTCCATGATTCATGTTGAAATATAATACAGTTTAAAACCAAAAAAAACCTTGGAAGCATAGAATTTGATGCAGAATACATAACATTATTATTTGTTATATGCTTCATGTATGCATGAAGTATTATTTATTATATGATTTATGTAAGTATGAAGTTTTGTAGGTGGGTTCTTGAAAAGAACCATTATTAGTATTGCTATATTAATATAGATAAAAAGTTTGAAATCTTGAGTTATTATTATTAACGACAAATTAGAGATATAACATAAAACTTAAAAAACATAGTATGACGAAGAATAAAATTCTCATGCTATATCTTGGTTTGTTCATCTTTGCATGAATGACATTTCAAACATATATATATGGTTGTGATCTTTGTAGTTTCATTATTTGAAAAAATCTAGATATCATTGAATTGAAATAGAATTAAGCGCGTTATCCAAATGAGTATATTCTTAGCATTTTTTTCTTGAACTTGAATTTCCTTAAAAGATTATCAGTCTATACAATTTGCAAACCACTATAAAGGTGCATTCACTAATGTTGTCTTTGACTAAAATGAAAACCATTCATGCACTTTAAAGGGATGCCTTTCAAGAATTAAATGGAATTAAAGGGGGTGATACAACCCACACTTTTGTGTAAGGATTTCTTGATTAGATGATGCATAACACTGCATCTTGTAATTGTTGGTTAGTAAAAAATTCTTGAAATTTAACATAATAGGAAGGATGTTCTTGTTTTATTGAAACGCACAAGTTAATCTATATAAAAAAAATCCAGTTTTGAAATGGTAGTCTAAGAAGAGTTATTGATTCACCGAATTGAGTTGGTGTTAGGATGAAGGTGCATGCCTATATAAAAATTTAGTGGGCCCTAGAAAACTAATGTTAGTACTTAACAACCATAAGTGCTAATAAGAGTGAGTTTACATAAAAGTCCAAATTTTAAAAGCCATAAAGTTAAGGCACACACCATCAAAAGTGATGCATTAACACAAGCATAAAAAATAACTCATTGTTATGTGGATTGATTTTCTAGGTAATATTTTTTGGCATGATTTCTTTGTCTTAAACATTTTAAGTCCTAAATGTGGGAATTTATCATCGACTAAGGTGGGGTGATAATCAATGAATTACAACCAAGAGATTGCAAATGAGTTTATACCATATTCCACAAAACCACCTTTAGACCACTCAAAGAAAAGCACACACAAATCTCTTCATAACATTTGTTTTACTATTCTCTTTTTTACTTCAAGGCATTCACTTTACTTTCCATTTTTTTCCTTTCCGCTTCCTTTGCACCTTTGAGGAAATTGTTAGCTTTATATCTATCATATGAAAGTTGAAAACAATTTATTTAAATTTTATAATATGTTCAAATAATAAGTAATTTTTTTTTTGTAAGTTTGCAAAATATATTAAACAAGGGAAACAAAATTTACATCACAGTTAGGTCTTTGGGGTGGTATGAGACAATGGAGCCACCACCCCAACTAGTCAAAATTGCATATCTGCCTGATATTTTCATTATAAAAAAAACCATCTACAGATGGAGACCAAATGATAGGTGTGAAGTCGACAGTAACACTGTTCAGGGAGTCATAAAACAAGAACATATTAAGCAAATTAAAACAGAGAAACTGAAAATAGAAAATGGAACCAATAGATGGTTGGGCCAGCTTCAGAGTCCTCATCTACAAAAATCTAGGGGGGTACTTCCTCCAGGATGGGGAAGCCAACATGGAAGTCATCATTAGAGGTCGAATAAGGAAACTTGACTGGAAGTGGAGAAGACTTACGAGAGAGCTCCTCGTTTTCACGGACATGTTTGTTGATCAGAGGCATGATGGTGGTTGTCACCAAAAAGGGTTTGGTCATTGTTGTCAACAGAGCTGGAGCAGATCTCCTTTCCCTTTACAACTCCCCAATGGCGCTACTACTCCCCACTTCAGTGTTACTAACAATGCACTGCCCAATAGCCATGCATTTCCAAGCAGAGCTAGCATCCAGCCCATTGAGTTGGGTGTCCAACTCAATCAATTTTCTCTTAGCTGAGAGCACAATGCTTCGAGTGGAATTCTGGTTACTCAACATTTCCTCCATAAGCGTACCCATCATATTTTTTATTAACCAATAATGGTTTATTTTTGCACCACCTTTGTTCCTATATAGATGCTCAATGACTAGGCAGGATTCCCATTCATCTATAAGAGCTCTAATGGGCATGGACACACCGATCTCATACCCTTCTCCCATCATCAGACCCATACCACGCTGGTCTTAACTTCATCCATTGTTTCCTCTACGAGGGGTTCCCTATTGTCGGGACATGGTCACCAGAGAAATATGAAGTCTGAAGAGAAGATGATGTTGTTGCAGTGGAAAGCATGGAGCAGGGGGCCTTGGCTGCGAAAAAACGTGGATGGACAGAGTAGAAGGGGGCTAAAAACAGACGTTGCAAACCTGAACTAGGAGCGGGAGAATGAGCCATCTCACTTCCTCATTCCGCTCCCTTAGCTTGACGGCCACACACTCCTTTTTTGCAATCATGAGGGAAGAATTAATGCAGATGGTATTGTAGGGTAGCCCTTCCATCTCCAGACGAGACATCCTCTTCATCATGTGATGGATCCATTAACTGTAAGGTCTTCCTTCCAACGCAAGACACGACATCCTCTTCATCGCACAATGGATCCATTAACTGCATGGTGGGGAGTTTTAAATCCACGACATGCGGGGTGCCATACTGCTAGCTCTCATCTCTAGGCACTCTGCGTTGTCGACTTGGCATGTGGACACCTGCATCTAGGTTGGAAAGATCCTTAGTGGAAAGTTCTTTGCACCTATGGAAGAATTCGGTGGTAGTGGTGTTGTCCAATTCTCCTTCCATGAGGTTGGTGACTGAGGACCCCTTCATTCGCTAAGTAATCGGCGAGAGAATTAGTAGTTTGTTTCACATGATGGAAAGTGGTGGCCCTAGTCTGGTTGAGGTGGATTTCCAAGCGTGAAAGCTTGTGCTGCAGTCTCCAACTTGGAGAGAGCTTGGAGATACGAGAGCCATGGAGGATTTTAGTTTCTGAGGATAAGATAATTTGTGAATCCCATTCAATAATCAAAGGAAGAAAATATTTTCTTCTAACAATCTCTATGCCTTCAATCAGTCCTTCCAGTTCAGCCACACTATTATTTTCATGTATGATGTTCCTGAAGAAGATCCACAGGATGTCTCCAACATTATTCCGAATGGATCCTCCGAGCCCAACATTGCAAGGATTTCCCTTAAAGGCTCCATCAAAGTTGAGTTTGAAAACTCCTTACGAAGGGGGGCACCAAAAATCAGGACTATTAATGTTCACTTTAGACCTCCTGGGAGCCATAGGGGGAGGGGTTAGGTGGAAATTCCAGTTGGAAATAATGAGCTTCTCAGAGAGAGAGATGGGGAAGTCTGCTTGATTCCAGTATCTAGAGAAAAGAGTTTCCTGAAGATTGTTGATGATGATATGTCAAATGTCCTCAAGGGAGTTTATTTTTCCTACAAAAAATATGTTATTTCTTTCCTTTCAAATGTTCTAGACAATAAAACCAGGTGTGATATCCCATAGACGGTTGAGGATCAATCTTTGGAAAGTATTGTCATCCCATTGTTCTATATTTTCAGTGATGTTACCTCTGACTCACTTGCATCTCCTTTTTTTTTTTTTTTCTGTAGCAATGTCCCACGACGAACTAGCAAAACTACACGAGTCAAGTAGATGGTCGATGGNTGCATAACACACATAGGGAGGGCCCCTGGAAGCCACATTTTAGAAGATTATCCTAAGTAAGGATGCGCTCATGGGAGAGCAACTAGATAAACGAGGAAACATTTGGCCATAGGTTAGGATTCCATATTTTCTTCCAGAATGTGGGCGGTTGTGCCTCATTCCTTCCCGTTAACAAAGAGTCAGCTTCCTTAATCATGAAAGTGTCGTTCACCTGATGTCCCCATTTGATGATGTTAGGCCCCTGCTTAATTTTGATTTCCCTGCTATGAATGTCCTGTCATATAGTATCCAAATGCTCAGACTGCAAAGAGTGTGGCCAAGTGTTGGGTTCCTTGGAAAAAAGTTGAGTTCCCATGTCTCTTCCATTGATCTCTCACTAGAGTGTCGTCATTTAGTTGTATGAAATCTTGGATCTTTGCCTAGGTCTAGATATTTTTGTAACTTGGTAGCTGCTGCCAAGAGTCATTCCAGAAGAGAGCATTATTCTCGTCCTTAATCTCCCATAAGTTGTGTTGATGGATGAGGGCTCTTTGATTGTTAGCAACTTTCCATATCGATGAATCCGAAAGGTCCTGGTCAAACCTAATTAAGTTGGGAGGAGCCTAGTCATTACCATATTTGTTATTCCATAGTTGATCCCAAGGGGTTTCATTTTGAGAGATCCATTTCCACCATATTTTGGTTGAGAGTGCATGGTTGTTGATCTCTGGGTCTTGGATCCCTAGTCCTCCTTCTCGCTTTGGGAGGCAGGCCTTCTTCCAACTGACAAGGGCCGACCTATTCCTGTTCTTGTTGCATCCCCAAAGGAAGGCTCTTTGTAAGTATTTGATATATTTTAGTACCCACTTAGGAGTAGACAAGACGTAAAAAAGATAAAGAGGCATGGATTGAAGGACCACCTTGAGTAGAGTTAATATGCTAGCCAGATTAAGAGAGCAGAAGGTCCAGGACGTGATATGTGTTTCTAGCTTGTCCAAAATTTCTCTTCAAGAGGAATGCTTGACCGTCGAATCGAAGAGAGGGGAACCTAAGTACTTGGAGGGAAGAGAGGCAACTGAGAACCCCATAATTCTAGTTGGGCGGTGATGCTCGTGTTGAAGAAGAAGATTTGGGATTTTTCTAAGTTCATGGATGTGTCAGAGGCCTTAGAGAAGAGATCAAGAATGGATTTGAAAGATAGGGATTCTTGGACAGAAGGATGACCAAGGAGAAGGTTGCCATCCACAAACTTTTGATAAACAAGGGGGGGGGGGACACACAGTGGAGGGGGTTTAATTCTCAAAGGGAACGAGTAGAGACTGTTGATTGAAGCATTTGACCGAGGCCTTCTACCATTAGGATAAAGAGAAAGGGAGAGAGAGGGTCAACTTGATAGAGCCCATGGGATGGGGAGAAGGTTGGGGAGGGTGAGCCATTGACAAGAATGGAGAAGAAGGCAAAGGAGATGAGCGAGAGGATCCATCTAGTCCAAGTTTGACAGAAACCAAAAGCAAGGAGTGTTTTCTCAATAAACTCCTAGTTCATGTTATCAAAGGCTTTATAGAGATTGAACTTCAGGAACATGCCTGGAGATCTAGTTAGCTTCAGGAAGTGAGTGATTTCATGGGCTAGGATAATTCCATCAAGGATTTGTCTATCCTCTACATAACCTGGCTACTCAGGGGAGATGAGTAGAAAGAGAAGGGGTTTCAGGAGGTCAACGACAACTTTAGAGATGATCGTATAAGTAGCATTGCAAAGAGAGATGGGTCAGACCTTACTCGGATGGGAAGCTCATGTTTCCTTCGTAATCAGAGTGAGATAGGTTGTGTTGAGAGCAGGAAGGACCCATTGCTTTTGTTGTGATTTCTCCACAAGATCAAGAACTTCATATTTTAGTAGATCCCAACAATGATGGAAGAAGTTGATAGTGAAACCATCAGTCCCTAGTGCCTTGCCTTGCGCGATTTGGTTCAACGCAGCTTCAACCTCCTGCATGGTGATAGGTTGCATGAGGGAGCCATTGTGCTTGACCATTATTAAGGAGAGTATGTGTTGAGTGACCTGAGCAATGGAAAAAACATGCGAGGAGACTGTTTGATGGGAAGGGCTTTGTAGAGTGAGAAAGCTCCTATTCCATGTCCGTGTGTTCCTCCAAGACAGTACCATCTTCAGTTTTGATTTTTGAAATTATGTTACTCATCTTGTGTTGGACCGTGGATCGATGAAAGAAGCATGTGTTTCTTTCTCCCTCTTTTAACCAAGCCACTCTGGATTTTTTCCTCCACAAAGTTTCTTCTTGTTGGCAACATTTGTCTAGATGCGCTAAGAGTTCTTTTTCTTTGATTTTTCGCTCATCCGTGTATCCCTGGTTCATGATAACAAGCTACATTCTTTCATGTTCTTCCTGTAATGCCTCTTTGTCCTTAAAGATGTTTCCAAAGGTGTTATGATTCCACTAGCGAAGATTGACATGGAGGATTCGTAACTTTTGATGCATGATGGCCATTTTTGACCTGTCAATGACCTACATGTTGGTCCACCATTCTTTGACTGTGTCGTTGAAGAAGGAGTGAGAGAGTCGAACAATTTCAAATAAAAAATTTCTATGAAGGGGGTGCCTAAAATGTGCCATGAGAGAGAGAGATAGGCCAATGGTCTGATCTGGATGTGGGGAGGGCTAAAGATTCTAGAATGCCACCAGATCCAAGAATGTTGTCCGTGGTGAGGAACCAATCAAGGCGTTTGGCGATCTGGTGAGCCCCCCCTCTCTTATTGTTCCAGGTGAAGAACCCTAAGGAAGGGAGAAGGTCATCAAGAGCACAGTTGGAAAGGGTGGATTTGAAGGCCTAATCCTCATTGGAGAGAGTTCTAAAGCCCCCTTTCTTTTCCTTGAGATTAGTGATCATGTTCAAGTCGCCATCGATGAGGGTGGGGGAGTCATGGTATTGCTGAGTGAACCATTCCATGAAATGAAGGAATTGGATCTTGACACTGGAGGATTGAGGCCCATAAACATTTAGAAAATGGCCATGAATGTTGGTTCCAACAATGTGAAAAAAAGCAGAGATGGAATGGGCAGTGGAGGCTAGGTTACTGATAAAAATAAAAAGGGGATTCCAGATGATTATGATACCTCCTAAAGCCCCTTTGGCGTCAAGGGAAATACTTTGACTTCCTTTCCAGAGCCTGGTCATGAGCAGAGAAAGGGCTTCGGAGGAGCACATAGTTTCTTGGAGAAAGATGATAATAGGATTTTCTTAGAGAATTTTCCTTTTCAACATTCGGTGTTTCGAAGGTCCGTTGAGGCCTTTGACATTCCATGAAATGATCTTCATGGGATAACTGGAGTAGAAGTAGAGAAGAACTTCGTGAGCTGGGCATATTTCCCTGATTCCACCAGTGTATTTCCTAGTTGACTTAGCTGTTGCAGGTCTGATTTACGACCTTGTTTTTTGTTGTCCTTTTGTGGAGTTTTTGTTTGTCATTTTGAGGAGGGTTATAGACTCCAAGCTTGGTTTGGACTTTTGATTTGGCTAGAGCTTCTTGAAGGAGTTGTATTTATCGAGCTGGAATGAGGTCATAAGATTTCTTGGTGCAGGTGTCCTCCATTCCTAGCAGGTCCAATTCTCCAAGATCTGGTTCTCTCATTTCTTCATCGGTTGGTGGATCTAGTCCGGCACTTGTCAGCTGCTCTAGAGGATGAGATCCCCCCAAGGTTGGATTGGCCAGTGAGTCTGATTTGTTGTTGATAGGAATAAAGGGGGAGAGGGGTTTCTCCATCCCTTCCGTGTTCTGCATGCGTATTTGTTGCTTTTGAGGGTCTTGGGGCATGGAATTTTGAACAAGATTCCCCGAGTCTAGATATGCTACCGGATTTTTTGGTTGGTCCTCCAGCACAACGAAACTGTTGCGGGTGGTGGGAGCATCTTGTTGGATCTTTTCAGGAGCAGATTTGCGATTATTGTGTTTTTTTCCCCCATTTTCTGGAAGCCTTCAACATCTTTTCCGCCCCCTTTTTTATTTTCCATGTTTGCTCTATTTAGAGGGCAGTCCTTGTACAGGTGGCCATGTTCATGGCACTTACGACATCTAAAGGGAACATGTTCATAGTCGAGAGGTTGGATCTAGCCTAAATATTCATGTGTTCGACATATTGCATCTGGAAGGGCTTTGGCAATGTGCATGTAGACACAGATCATCGCCTAGGAAGTGTACTTATTTATTTTTGCTTGGTTTGCAGTGCAAAGATAGCTTCCTAGGGTGTTGCCTATTTCTTTGAGGGTTTCATCGTCCTAGTATTCCTGTGGGAGGGAGTACATCCGGATCTAGACAGGGGCCCAAGAGAAGTCTTCTTTCTTTGGGTTGAATCGTTCCACCCAGTTTCATAGATATAAACCTGTAGCATTGAAGAGGTAAGGATCTCCCTCCTCAACCTTGGATTTGTCATCCAAATGGTGGAAGAAGAAGGTGAAGAATCCTTTTGAGACTAATCGTAGATCAAAGTGTGCTTTGGGTTTCCATTTCGCCACTATTCATCCTCGGAGGGCCTGTTCAGTGGGCCAAAAGCCAATAAATTTGCCAATGAGAGCACGATCCTTCATTTTTTAAACCCTAGCATTTATCCTTTTAGCAGCGAGAGTGGGGCAGGGTCGTTCTTCAGTGCGGGTGATGCATGTATGAGTACAAAGTTCATCCTCGTTAGACTACGGGGTTGTTTGATTTTCCTAGGCTATTTTCATCGAGTCGCCTTCATAGATGGGTATTTCTTTAAACCCGATTTGGAGAGAACCAGGAGCCGCTGAGCCAAGGCGACAAACTGAGTTTGGATCTTACGCATCAAAGCGAGGCTGGGAGGGGCCTGTTGCCGCCCCCCCCTGATTGGACGCCATGAGGCTGCCCAAATTCTACAACAAAGGAGCAACCTGGATGAGAGAGGGAGGCGGATTCAACAATGCGCTTAAGATCCTTAATAAGCATCTATCGCAACATAATAATAAATTAATTATTAAATACATTTGAAATTTTAATTACTTTTATTTTTCATTTTAAAAATATAATTCTTATTTCGAGTTCAACTAACTTTATCTTATTATTGCTTAAATAAGCAGAAATGTAAAAATCCACAAATTTTAAATTCCAAGTTCATTTGGCTTTGTCCAATGTAAATTTAGTGAAGGTTAGAGTCTTTGAAATATAAAATCCACAACATATCTATGAGAAAAATAACTCTGAACTCATTTAATTTTTTATACTAGGAATGTTGATAACGGTTATATTTATTGGAGTTTTCCATCTGTCATTTACGCGGATGTGCTAGTTTTAGCATGCCTTATCGATGTCTTTTCTTGACGAAAGCTAAACCCTGGACCGTGATGCTCTGCACCGTAACGGACGGCACGTTCAAAGCACCACATATGGCGCTTAGGCGCGTGAAGAAAATCTGTTTGAGCTGCTGGACCATATAAATTATAATCAATGTCAAGTGAGTGACGGGTGCTTTTTTTTAATAAATTATTTAACTTGGTGCAATCTATTTAATGCTGTCACAGATATTAGATTTCATTGTAAGTTATTTGAGATCTAATGAGTAACAACCAGGGATGGAATTTGACGGGTAAATGCCCGTCATGGGTCTATAACCCGTCAAATACAGCTAAGATTTTATCAAGACCGTCAAAATCTGGCTTAGAATACAGAAAACGTATCAGATTTTGATTGTTACTGGCAATTTTGACGGGTGTCCGCCATTTGAAATTCCAACCCTGGTAACAACAGCTTTGGGCAGACTTGGATTTTAAGTTAATTGAGATCTTAAGTTATTTGAGATTTAATACTTAATAATAGCTTTGGGACATAATTAAATAAGCTACTACATAGGTTGTTTCAGAGTTATTTGAGATATAATGGTAAACAACAGCTTTGCCACAGCATTAAATAAATGGTCATAACAGTTTTGCCACAGCATTAAATAAACAGCCACATAATGGATAGTAATCGCCTCTCTTTTCAGTCACAATTACTGAACTGGTAACTTCATTTTCAGCTTAGACATTTAATGATGGTGCAGTTCAAGTTATTTGAAATCCAATGGCCAACAACAGCTTTGCC
This sequence comes from Pseudotsuga menziesii, assembly GCA_001517045.1. Lineage (NCBI taxonomy): Eukaryota > Viridiplantae > Streptophyta > Pinopsida > Pinales > Pinaceae > Pseudotsuga > Pseudotsuga menziesii. The sequence continues at coordinate 346,047 of LPNX010648419.1, forward strand.
AAGAGATTGGATTAAGTTACTTAAGATCCAATGGCCAACAACAACTTTGCCACAACATCAAATAAGCTGCAACATAGACTGCCTCACAGTTATTTAAGATACAATGGCCAACAACAGCTTTGGCACCCCCATTAAATAAACAGCCACAACAACTTCGCCACAGCATTAAATAAACGCCTGAGCTTAAAAAACATGTATGTTTGGTCTATCCAACGGACCAACAACGGTCGGGGTCATCCTTAACAAACATGTACGTTTGGTCCATCCAACAGACCAACAGCGAAGTCAACCATCCAACAAACATGTACGTTTGGTCCATCCAACGGACCAAAGTACATGTTTGTTAAGGATGACCCCGACCACATAATGCATAGTAATCGCCTCCTTTTTCGGTCACAGTGTTACTTAACTGGTGACTTCATTTTCAGCTTAGACATTTTATGATGGTGCAGCTCAAATGAATTTTCCTTAATGCGTGACCTGAAAAGATACATATTTCTGATGTGGGACCTCCATAAAATTTAATTTACAACTAAGCATTTTATGGAAGACGCAGAGATAGCTAAATATGCAAATGAATTTAGACCCACAACCGCCTGAGTTAATATTCTTAACAAGTAATGGTTAAAGTGAAGTTGAAGTTACAACTACCAGAATAAATATGTTAACAAGTAACTGTAAACCTAAAATTGTGAAAATATATATGGTCTCTCCGCAACCAGACAAAGAATACCAGAAAACCAAAACAAGATGAATAGCAATATATCATCAAATGACATCAATCCACGTGCAAGCGTGTATATCGCAGCTCGCCACAAGAAGTCGCACTCAACACGGAATGGGAGGCTGCATCCAATTTCTTCCACGCTACTTCGTTTTCGGCCTCATCTTCCGTCTTATTTAACCACCAAGCCCTTAGCCCTTATCCCTGCCTTTTCTCAACTGCATTCCCAGAACTGTTCTTGTTCTCTCTCTTTACTCTTGTTTCAACTCAACAGGAATTACAGCAGCTGCTGAAGTATTTCATTGCATTCATTGTACCCTGAAATTTGTAGGGTAAGATGGAGGGTGCAGCTGTAGCATTGTTGAGCGCACTTATTCCCATTTTCTTCTTCATGGCCGGTGTGGTTGGAGGGAAGGCTCAGCATAGCTCAGCCCCTGCTTCACCTCCCATCACCAATGGTAAGAAAAGAAGAAACACTGATGCTCTCTATGGTTGTATTTCAGTTGTTTTTGTTTTTTTGTTAGTGATACTTTTTATTTACAGGGTTTGTCTTTGGCTAAAAAACAACTAACTAAGAGCATCATCTAAGTCCTCAAAATTACTCAAAAACATACTGTACCACTTAGTGTACTAATTAACAGTAACTTTTTCTTTCTAAAAAAGCCCAGGTTATACCAACTTGTTGTTCTGATTGATTAATATTGATTATTGATTTGTTGGTCTGGTCATTTATATGTAGGAATGGCGATTGACCAGGGAATTGCTTACATTCTGATGTTCATCGCATTGCTACTCACTTATGTTCTCCACTAATTCTCAGAATTATCAAATTTTCATGGACGCCATCCATATATTTACTATTACTTGGCCGGATTCTTCCCATGTATGGACGGATTCTTCCCTTGCGTTACTGGAGTTCAAAATACTTGATCTAAAAGAATTGCAGCCTACCTGGGTTCCACTGCGATACCCTTTCATCGAATAGATTTGCAGGCAGCTTTTTGTTTTCGTTATTTTTATAACAATTTTGTACATATCATTGGCATTCAGTACGTTTTTCTTTAAAGTGATGAATTTTGACATTCAGTTTGTTGCAGAGGTGCATTCTATAGTTTAGTATATGAGAGATGTGTAACTCTTTTTGTGCTCATCCTAAAGTTTACACCTGTGTTTTATAAAAACATATTATTAAAAATAACATGTTGGCTTAATAGAATTGCATATATAAAACAATATAAATTAGATAAAATAAAACCATAAACATTGGATTACACATTTCCTCAACACTTCTACTCTAAAAATAGATTTACACCTTGACATATTTGATCCCTCTGAGTGCTTGGTAGATCCCCTTTTAGATGGATCTATGCTAGTTAAACATACAATCCATTTACACCAGGTGGTGCTTCACTGTTAACTGTAATAAATGTTCTACCTCTTTTCCCAATCATATGATAGCATATAATACTACACCAATATGGATATCTGTTATCCATAACACTATCAAAATGCATAAATTGGTCTAGAAGGGGAACTTGAAACTTGCTTTGGGAACTGATTATTTGTAATTCCATAAATAAACTTGTTTGTAAGTTGGTCAAATGATTAAGAGCATGTGTTTCTTCTTAGGAGATCACAGGTTCGAATGTTATTATTATTCTTAAGTCCATAATTACACTGGAAGCAAATTTTGGTGGTAACAATTTAACTATAAAAATATTAAAAAAACAATAATTTTAATTCAAAGTGTGAAAATGTAAACTTGATATTCACTTTAGCCCTGTTCAAAATTTCAATAAAAAATAGTTAATTCTAATAAGGTTAAAAAGACATATACCCTTTGAATGAGATCCATTTTCATTACCAAATATATGTATAGAAGGTTTTACACTTTTGTCTCACTTCCTTCAACTCTTATTGTACAGAATAATTGTTGAACTTCAAAGAAGGTTGTTGCATCGTTCATTCAATTAAGATGATAGCGAAGTAATGACATTTGTTTAGCAAGCATGATCTGGTTCAACGAAAATTGTTTCTCACTCGCACTATATAACAATAGTATCTCGAGTTAAATAATTTAAAAGTTAAATTTAGGCAAGAAAATATCGATTTAAAAGAAAGGTAAAACTTTTATTCACGGATGTTGAAATGTCAATGCTAACATCTTTTAAGAGTTCACAAATATATCCAAGGAGTTATAATAAGTAACATATAAGGTTACCCATCGCACTTAGATAAGCCTTCACATCCAAGTTTGAAATGTAAAAGGAAAATGGTCAACATGTTTTAAGAGTTTTCAAATATATCCAAGGTGTTATAATAAGTAAGATATAAGATTACCCATCACACTTAGACATGCATTCACATGCAAGTTGAAATGTAAATGGAAAATAATCAATGCTTAAAGAGTTCATTGTTATTATTATTATTTTTAAATAATATAAAAAGATTGAAATGATTTTTTTCAAATTTTGAATGTAGGTCCATCCAAGTTTGAAATGTAAAAGGAAAATGGTCTAACATGTTTTAAGAGTTTTCAAATATATCCAAGGAGTTATAATAAGTAAGATATAAGATTACCCATCACACTTAGACATGCATTCACATGCCAGTTGAAATGTAAAAGAAAAATAATCAATGCTTAAAGAGTTAATTGTTATTATTATTATTTTTAAATAATATAAAAAAATTGAAATGATTTTTTTCAAATTTTGAATGTAGATCACGCTGTTTAGTGACACTTGCTCTTTGGGAGCCAACTTTGACTATGTATTGATGTTGACTAATTGAATGGATTGTATTTTTGGTCATACCTTGATTTTATGAGGTGTTGGCATTCTTAAAAAATAGTCCATTGGATGTAGCTTGGGTGGTTGAGAGGAATGATTGTTACCCTTCCCAACCAGGTTCAATTCTTGTAAGTGTCATGGCGCTCTTGTTGAGCCCCTATGTAATGATTGAGTGGATTATGTAATCTGGTCATACCTTGATTCTCTGTAATAGAAGAAAATGTTGCATGTAGTTTCAAGACATCATAGGCAAACTAGTTCTTAACCACTTTGGATCTAAAAACAAAACATATTAATTCATTTGTAAAATAAATTTAAAATACTTTACATAAACATAAATCATAATAGAAACCCAACCCAAATTCAAAATCATACTTCTCAACAACATATCTATCACTTAAAGTCACTTTGTGGCACCCCGTCCACAAGATGGGTAGTTAAAAATTCCTTCTATAGACTTCTTCTTTTTTTGTGTGGTTGCTGGTCCATGACTTGTCATGGCATACGTGAAATTCGTAGTTAGCACACCTTAGTACTATACACAATTAGGGAAAATCGATGACTCGTGATTAGGGAAGGCCAAAATAAGTTGGATGACACTTTCTCTTTTACACACCTCTAGTCTCATGGCGTAGTTGAGTAATCATGCTAAAACAAATGATTACTTGAATACCTCCACAACTTATGTTTCATTATCCCTTGTCGAATATGAGGGAATAACCTTGAATGGATTATGGATTTCGTTCTCTTCTCACACTTTATATTCTATGAGGGGGCACTAAGAGGGCCTTGGTTGATCATGGCATATTTGTGCTAGAGGAGAAACTTCTTGAGACACCTCACCTTGTTGTCCCTTGACAACATAGTCATGCACCACATTAATTAATCTCCATCCATGCTTGTCGACTGTCCTTCCTCCCCTTTAGGTTCCTGAAATATTTCTCCAATTTAGTGAGGGGGGTATACTTGATAGTCCAAATTGATCAAACAAGTCTATACATAAGGTTCTAGGTGGAATTTGTTGGTTGCAAGTTGCAATTGACCATGTATCTTAGTGGTAGATGGGATGGCATGTCTATCAAGAACTGTTGTCAAGAGAGGGATAACATCCCATATCATCCTAGATGATATGGGTATGAGGGATGCAACTTCAATTGGTCATTCCAAGGGCAGTGTAAGCCATGGTCAATCATGGTTCCCATGTCTCTCGATAAAGATTTTATGGGTTGCTCGGCTTCCACTACCCTTTGATATGTGATCCTCCAGCTATTTCATTTGTTCATGCATGTCTCTATATCCATGTCCAAAGATGTCTTTCCTTTAATACCTGAGAATCTTGGGGTTTGTGTGGAGATGGAGTTAACCACCCCCTTTTCTACTTTAACACCTTGTTCCTATTGTGAACCTGTTTTTATGTATGAATTTAGAGACTTGTATATGGAGAGTGTAAAACTCCAAATAGAATTGGAGATGATGTCTTATTGATGGAATATCTTTAAATACGTACCCTATAAGAGTCAAACCTTTGTAATCAGGATTGTAACTAAGGGTTTAATCACCCATATAACCATCCTTAATTTCTAATGAATAATTTCAAAGAATTTTAAAATAAATTGTTAAAGCATTTTAATTTGTTCATACATTTTATAATTAGAGAACTAGTTTACTCAAGTAACTAATTAGTGAAGGGAAATATGAGTTTAAACTAAATTTCGATAAATAGAAAGAAGTCCTTTCCTTTCATTATTTATTAATAGAACATTAAATATCTTAAACAAAGAATTACTCTAAAAGTCACTTAATTAACTCAGCTAAAGGTACTAATCTAACCTAATTGGTTGTAGGTATTTATAGTTTCCTAGTTCCTTCTTATATTCCATAATAGACTTCTCCTCAACCACAACAAAAATTGGGGGGCCAAAACAACATAAACTCCCCATTCACCCCCCCAATTCCCCCATTTATGTAGGAAATTCAATAATTTGTTTAATTTGAAATAAATTTGTATGAGAGCCACATGGCCTTCATGCACATTACCTTTTTCTATTCATGCTTAGTAAACTTAACTAAGTTTTATTTGTTAATTAAACTTTATTGGTTTTCATTTCTTAATTTTAAAATAAATATTATCTATAGTATAATTAATATCTCTGTATAAGTTAATCTAGGTTTAATAATACTAATCCCTAATTAGTTTTAGGGGTGTTACATGGCTCCCCTTTTTGGGAAACTTCACCCCGAAGTTAAGTTCCCCACAAAGATAGGTTCACAACACATAATTGTATTACAACATAATACAATACTCATTTGACACACACACACACACACACACACACACACACACACACATATAGATACACACACACACACACACACATAAAGATACACACACACACACATATATAGATACACACACACACACACACACACACACACACACACACACATATACAGATATATATAAAGAGAGAGAGATGAAAACCTTTGCATGTGCAAGCACACAAGAATTTCCTCCTTCATTAATACATTCAATGCCCTAATTACAACATGTTGTTTAATTACCTAGGGTCTAATATGCAACCATACATACAAATTATGCATTAACTTCATCATACACATCATAAACATGACATAAATGGTAAGGATGAATAAATATTAATAAAAACCAACTCAATGAGATAGAAAGACATAACACATCCCACCAAAACTCCCTCATTCCTTACTCACCCTCTTCCTGAGAATCATACCACCTGAGAAACATCCATAACCCTCCATGCCAACACTCCAGGTGGTTTTGCTCACCATGGAATGGGGCCTCTACTGTATATGAAGAGTACAATAGGCGTTAGAAGTCATTATGATTAGCCCAGTGGCTAAAATAATCTGCTACAACCTCATCGATCGCATTAGATTTTGGTTTACTTCTAGTATCTATTTTAGACCTCATCATCCACATCGGATTTTGGTCTCATTTGGTCACCTCATCGGCCACGATGGATTTTGGTTAATAATGAATCTCAAAAATTTGGCCCTAACTGCAACCAACCCGAGGTATAAGAAGTTATCACGGTTCACTTAGTGGCTAAGTTGATCTACTATGACCTCATTGGTTGAACCAAATTTTGGTCTACTTCAAGTATCTGTTTTAGACCTTATCTACTACACTGGATTTTGGTCAACCATACATCTTTAAAGGTTGGCCCTAATTTCCTCCATATCCCTCATTGGAATTCCTTCTCCATATACCTCCCTACGACTGATCACCTCAAGTCGTGGAATTCTGATGGAACCATATCTTGCATAAGATTATTTGTTGGGTTATCCCCTAACACATAAAATATATAGTATCACCATTCTCATGTGTGGCTATGAGCCCCTACAAAATCATCAAAAGATAGTAATTTCCTTTGAACAAAGTTTCACTCACCACCAAGATGATTATTAGTTCTCATATTTGTAATCAACAATATGGTCCCTTTCTAAATATTTCTCATCTAAAAGTATAATATAATATAACTCTTTAAGCATTTATAGTATGAATTTTGACATGTCAATAATATCTATCATTAGTCAATGTTTAATACACCATTTCACCTCTGATTCCAATATAAAAGTTATAATATCATATGCCACATCGCTAGTTACTTTGGATCACGTAAAAATATCACGTCATCTATATGCAACCGATTATGATGAAGCTATTAGATATCATTTTAATACAAGTCAATGACCATTATTAATTAATAAATGCAAATGTATATTAGCATGTAATACCCCGGTTTTGACCCCGTCTGCATTAAAAATGTATATGATGTTTATATTGTAATTAATCATGGTGTGGAGCTAAAGGAAAAATCCCCACCATCAATTTAATGTTTTATGTTCCGGTGATTAAAAATCGTTGTCGATGGTATATCGTGCTATCCGGTACATTATAATTTTTGGCATCATGTAAATATGCATTTTATTTAAAAATACCTACAACCAGCTATGTCAATGCAACCATAATGAAAAGGGCATGATATTTCCTAAGGATAAGGAGGGGGAAATATTTAACCTTTGGGGCCAATGGGATAACCCATCAAACCCTCAACTACCCATTTTGTCTTTTTCCCCAACCATTAAATTCTGCCAGAATGTGGTTGAGTTAGTTATTGCATGGAGTGGGAAGAGCATGGGAAGAATTTCGAATTGGGCAGAGGACCCATTTTCGAAAAACGTGTTCTGACTTCCTTGGCAAGGAAAATGCCCAAAAATGTATGCCATTCTGCCATACACCCACGTTCTTCATTTGCTCATGCAGGGGAAAGCTTGGGAGCTATTCTCGACCTCCACGATTTTGCATGTTGTATGTTTCCTTCACGATCTAGGGCTCCTGGGCATTTTTACCATCATCATTCATCCACGTTGGGTTGCTGTATATGTGTTTTTACCTCACGTGGACAGTCGTTCTTCACTCTCCTCAGGCTGAGAATTTCGTTTTGGGTGATGATCTGTGGTTGGGTTTCTTCCCCAACCTTTTTGTTGCATTTCTCCACCATGTGCCAAGATGACAATCGATTTTGGTTCCTGGGGCTGTTTTACCCACTTACCATTTCCGATTTTAGCTTCTAGGACGCTTTTGTCCATGCCCAACATTGTAATTATTGTGTATTGTATTCGTTTTTTTTTGCCACTTTAGGGCCAAAACGTCCCTGGGATACGATTTGTTGTTAGTGGGTTTTTCTTACCCTCCTTGGCAATTAATTTTGTGGCTGAATTGTTTTCCTCAACCCAAAAATGATGTATATTGTTGTGTATGCAATTGGTCTTTGGACTATGTAGGAGTGGAAAGGAGTCTGCTTGACAAACTTAGCGTTTTGTAGGAGCCTCATAGACAGAGCTAGAGGGATGGCTCTCTTTTCTACACCCCCTGAATAGCACTGGAAGGGAAGTAATGTCCTGAGGGACTATGCAACAGAGAAGGGAATGATTCCTTGTGTTGGGTATGTGTGGATGTCTTAGGAGTCAAGCTAGTTCTTGTGTAGGCATCCTTAGCTCTTCAGTGAGCCCACTAGCTTAGCAGATAGTGCTTCCATCTCCTGATAAATTGATAAACCCAACTTGTTGGTTTGTTTATGTGTTGTTGTGTACTCTTGGTCTGATAAACCCAACCGTGTTGTCTTGACTGAGTTTTGACCTTTCTTTGGCTATGTGTGAGCATGCGTAGTTTCTTTTTCCTTGGGGAATCATGCCTAGCTCGGGGGTGACAGTGTTGCTGAGAGACTAAGGAGCACACTAGCCTATGGTTGGGTGGAACGTTGTAACGACATAGCTGATTGCAGGGAGCTTCATTCAAAGATGAGTATTCTTGTCTATTTCATCTCTGCAATTGTATTTGATGTTTAATGAAAATTATGAACATGCTAAATGCTTGAATGGAATATAGTTGCTTCCGTTGTATGATAAATAATTATGCATCTATGCATGTTTTAGTTCAAAGCGTTTCAATTTTTATCATGTGTATGTTCATGGGGCTAGTTTCCCGGATAGATAGTAGCAGTGATAGCGTCCTCTTCGCCGATTAAAAGGTCGAGAACGTTAAATAGCATATGATAACAACATCTCATGAATATGAATAATGAAACCATATTGGGTATATGTACATTTAGCAACATGACATACTTGAAAATAAAATGCGTTAAGAATCGTATGAAATCACAATCCTGATAAGTATCAAAATAAGTATCATCCTTATAAGTGACGTCACATAATCAAAAGGATAAAATGCACCCAATAAAGCAAAGTATATTCATGTTCACCACGTTAGCCATTGAAAAATACTAAAACTATATGTAGTTGAAAGTCGTTATGATGATCAATTATTCCTTCATTTATTTGAATTAATAGGTGATATCCAACCCCGGGTGTGTTCGTGCTCACAAACTTACTGTTTATGTTTTTTATTTGTATAACAAACTTATTGTTTATGTTTTTTATTTCCAATTAATGCAAGTTCCATCCTATTTTGGTATTTAGGAGCACAAGAAGTGGTATTCAAGCTTTAGTTGAGATTGCCTAGTTTTATATGTTATTTCTTTGTTTATTTTAAAATAAAGAAGTGGAAATGACAAGAAGACACTGGAAGCTAGTAACAAGGGTTGAGGTTGAGTTTTAAAAGCATTAATAGATTCTTATCAATGAAATGGGAGAAATGTTGTGATTATAGTTAGAGGGAAAAGGGTTCATGGAGTGTGCAAGCTCAAAACCCTCATTCAAGATTCACAAGGGTTTTATAAATGCAGAAGTATCGGAAGTTGTATAGGATGTATCTCCATAATATAACAATGAAGTATCCATGGTCTATTATAGATGCATAAGTGTTGGAAGTTGTATACGATGTATCTCCATAGTATAACAATGAAGTATCCATGATCTATTGGGGTCTATACCTTATTAAATATAATACCAAAGAGGGAGAGAGGATTGAAGAGGTCATGGAAAACGTTTGCAAGGGATAACAATGAAGTATATAGGGTCTATTGGTCAACATAGAATAATTGTAATTGTGTGGATGGGAATTTGGAAACCATAGATGATGGTGGTGTGGATTCCATTAATGGTGCTAAATGGGTATATTTATCATAAAGATCTCATAACACGAATAATGTTTCAAAACCCAAACTGGAGTGATGTATCCTCACGGTGGAAAGACATATTTGTTGTGCAATTTAATGCAAAATTATAGGCCATCATAGACCATCTTGCACAATATTTGAGGCATGGATGTGACTATTCGTGGGATATTTAGGTTTTGTATTAAGTGGGAAAAAAAATTGCAACTCACTCAAATATCATAAATAATACATAACTGCATTATTATGTAGCTTGTTGTGGTGACAAGTCGTCATTAGAATGCCAATAGGAGATATCTCTTTTCATTAAAAATAATGTCCACTTAAATTTTGGGAATTAGTGTAACTTAATATAGTTAATACAAAGAAATAAAATAAAATATAATACCAAAAAATAAAAATAAATTAAATTGTGAAGCCTAAATGTATCAAGGGCATACTCACTATTTACTCTATACTCATTATTATTTTAATTGATCAGAATGCCACGACTAGAAGTCTCTTATTAGTAATTAATGATGTTTTATAATCAATACGGTCATATAATTTTAAATACGCAAATCCTTTCTACCCATGGTGTTTTAGGGGTAGTTCAATGCACGGTTTCACTATGGAGCTCATGAGAATTTATTATAATCTTGATATTATTAATTTTTTTTCTTTGAGCTCGTTAAGATAGAAAGATAATTTTGATCCTCAAGATTAGGGTTAATGATCTCTTTATAATATCGTAGTTTTATGTTAACCTCTAAATCTTCCTTACACCACATTTTCTCTTTGAACGTAGAAGTAACAAATGTTTTAATGCTATCAATGTTTTGCAAAGTGGTAGTTTCGTCGATTCCCCAATTATTATATATCAATATTAAACTTAAATTTACTGTTCATTTGCAACATTAAAAAGAAACACTAATGTGTAAACTTATTTATATTTAAAACATTCAAAATTAAAATAATTTCATATTAATTTATTTACTTTTATAAATATTATTTTTTTTCCAAGGAAAAAACGATAATTTTATTATAAAGTTATAACAAAATTACATTATGCAGGTCCCATCTCTAGACCTTTCCTTCTGATGCTTTTCAGCTGATTAGTTTTTGGTTACAAAAATAAATTTGCATCTAAACTTAGATGACTTATACCAAGGAGGTTATGAAAAAGAGCTAGTTATCAAACTGTGCAATCCAAAAAGTGTGTCAAAAAATTGTATATCATTGCTGAAGAAATATGTAACGGTATTCCAATTGAAAATCTTCCTTCATGATCTATTGTATCCTATTTTCCAAGAACATGTTTATGTTGATGTTGTCAGTTCGTTTATGAATGGTCTGTGGAAATATTAAAAAAAGGTTTTTTTTTCCTGATGTTCCGTTATCAATGATTGTCCTTGCAAGATGTTTATCCCTTTCTTGGAAAGTTGATTGGCTTCCACATTCCTTTCCCTGTAAACGTGGCAACAAGAGTAGGCATCAAAACCTTCCAAATGTAGCAAAATTTCCTCTAATATTACTTAAAGAAAGACATTTTGGAAGCTTTGAATTTTGTTTATCCAATTTACAACTTTCATAGAGCCCCAAAGATCTGTAATTTTTTTGTAGTTTTTTTTGATGGAAAAACAAAGTAAAAGACTAAGAGAAAAGAGTTTGGCAAAGTTGTTTGTTCCATTTCCCAGTCCCATTTGTAAATGAAAGTAATAAGAGTCATATAAATGCCATATAGATCCACCTCCACAGAGTTGGTTTTGTGCTTCTCCATCAAAGAAATCCCAGGGTGTACTTTTGCTGATTTGTTCCACTGTAATGTTTCTAATTGCATGGGTGTCTTTCCACTGAGAGAAGTATGAGAGAATATCCATGTTGTTGGTTTCAATAATCCAGGGGATAGATGGTAGGTCTTGAAATATTGCTTTATTTCGAGCAATCAAAATCCCCCAGATAGTGAGTATCGACAGTGCTCGATAATTAATTGTATCGGTCGAGGATATCCACTTGTTCCATGCTTCTTCCATAGATGCTCTGCACCAATGAACATGAAATGAAGAGATGAGATGTTGTTTCGTTGTCCTGTTTGCAGAGAGCACACCATCCCGGTCCTTCAATATTTCGATTCTACAATATTTTGTCCCATATTGGAATTTTATTTTCTAATGTGCATTACATTAGAAGTTTTGTTTTATTTGGGATTTTTTCTTTCAAAACGGTTTTCCACCACCATTTAGCTTCACTCGGAATTGCCATGGAAGTCCTACGTTCGTATACCAATTTTTGGGAATAAAGTCCATTTGCTGCGAGAGCCCATATAATTTTATCGTGTGAGTTTGTGAGCCGAACGTTTGTAGTTTTAAAGCGATTAAAAACACATTCCAATCATTTTCCTAATCCTATGGAATATTGAGCAATTCAACATTTTTCCAGCCTTGTTGCCCAAGAAAGGATGTGTCTGGGTCGGCTATTTGGTTTAAGTGGATGATACCTTGTAATTGTAATGTGTGCATTAACTCTAGAGGGAGAAGATGATGATTTTGACTTACAAGCCAAGGGTTCGTTCCCATTCAGAGCTATTTTTCATTTCCAATTTTCCATGCAAGTCCTTCCTCAATAAGGGGAATGGAGGATATAAAAATTTTCCATGTAATCAAAATCCCCTGTCTCCCCTATTGGGGCTTCTTATCCAGTCTAGAATTAAGTTTGGGTAGAAGTATTTGCTTGTGACTACATCCTTCCAGAGGTTGCCAGTGGTGAGGAGCCTCCATCTTGATTTTGCAACTAGAGCTTTCACAAAGAGATGTAAGTATTTTAGCCCCCACCCTCCTATCCATTTTGGCTGGGCATGTCTGTCCCATTTGATCTAAGGAGTGACTATATTTTCAAAACTTCCAAATCAAAAAATATGAAGTAAATTTTCCTGGCCTTGTCCAAAATGCTTTTTGGAATCCATGCCAAGGATATCTAATAAACATGGATGGATTATAGGATTAATTTTATCAGAACCAATCTTCCGGATCTAAAAAGCCACATGTAGCACCACAACTTTATATTTTTTCTAGTTTTGCTAGAATCCAGTTCCAGTCCTCCTTTCTGTAATGATTAGGTTGAAGTTTGAATCCAATATATTTTAGACCCTCATCTAACAATTCTAAATCAAAGGGGAAAAGGGTGATGTATCTTTGGATTTTGATCTCTTCCATGTTAATGACTGCAAGGGTTGATTTTTGAGAGTTCACAATTATTCTTGTTGTTGTTCCAAATAGATTTAGAGTTTCTGCTAGTTTCTCTGCATCCCTTAATGTTTGATCACAAAAAATGAGGATGTCATCTAAAAATAAAAGATGTGTAAGTTTAAGTGTGTTTGAAATGGCTATGCATGTGAAAGAGCCTTGTTGTTTTGCTTCTAGGAGTGTTCAACTGAGTCCTTTTGCCACAAGTAGAAAAAGGAGAGGCAAGGGTGGGAATCCCTGTCGTAAAACTCTTTCTGCTGCAAAAAATTGGGAAGATGAACCATTGATTAGGACCACATAAGAGACTGAAGTGATGCAACTCATGAGTCATCACCCATTTAATGAAGGGGTAATCAAAACCAAGGTGCGTCATGAGCAATCTGAGGTATAACCAACTGACTCGATCAAAATATTTAGAGAGATTGATTTTGATTACAGCTCATTTTAGCTTCCTGGTTTTTATGGAGGGTAACCCCTCCTGTGCTTACACCGATGGCCTCATGTATCTATTTTCCTTCTAGGAAACCAAACTGTTCAGGAGATATTAATTTTTCCAAAACATTTTTAATCCTTTGATCGATAATTTTTGCTATCACCTTGTAGGTAATGTTACAGAGTGAAATTGGTCGGCATTCCTCCAAAATGCTGGGGTGATGAGATTTGGGAATTAGGGCTATGAAGGTCGAGTTAATTGGAGGATGCATCACCCCTTTTTTCTCTGCTTCTTCAACTAGATGTAATAGGTCTAGATCAATTGTGTCGACGAGGGATAGGAAAAATTCAATGGTCCAGTCGTCTGGTCCCAAACACTTAACCTTCTAAAATTTGTGCAATATTTCCTTTAACTCTTCCTTTGTTATTTCCTCCATCAAAGTCGAGTTGTCTTCACGATTTATGGAACCTAGAAAAAATTGTGAGGGACGAACTATCTCAGCAATAGTGGCTTTGTTGTTTGCTTTTAAGAGGGTCTTAAAATGTTTGGTAGCAAGGTTTTCTAGTTCTTCGAATGAAGTGACCTCCTCATTTTTTTCATTTCTTATCCCCCAAAAAGTATTTTGGATCTTTCTTCCCTTGGTAAAGGCTTGAAATAACTTAGTGTTTTCATCTCCACTTTCCAACCATATCGCTCTGCTTTTCAGTCGCCATATCTCCTCTTGTTCCTTCATTAATTATTTTTTTTAATTCCAATATTCCTAAGAAATATTTTGTTTTTGGTGTAAGATATCCTCCTCCATCTGATTCTTGGGCCTGTAGGATTTCTATCTCGAGCTGTTTGATTTCCTATTCTTATTTTTCCTTCTTCCGAACGTCCTAATCTTTTAATTTCCTCTTGATTTGAGAGATATTTTGACTGAAGTTTGTAGTTGTATACGCTCCATCCTCCGGCTTGAAAGGTCTCCAGTTGGATTTTATAAGTTGGAAGATCTTCTCCTTATTGAGCTAGGTTGTACAGAATTTGAAATAGCTAGCAGGTTTTCTTTCATTTCCCAACATTTCAAGGCATATTGGGCAGTGGTTCGATTCCCCCCAGATTCGACCCATTGTCAAATTCTAAAATTATGCTTAGTTAGTTTTTTTGCAATTAGGAACCATAAATTCTTATTTAACCACCAAGCCCTTAGCCCTGCCTTTTCTCAACTGAATTCCCAGAACTGTTCTCTCTCTTTCTCTTTACTCTTGTTTCAACTCAACATGAATTACAACAGTTGCTGAAGTAATTCATTGCATTCATTGTACCCTGAAATTTCTAGGGTGAGATGGAGGGTGCAGCTGTAGCATTGTTGAGCGCACTTATTCCCATTTTGTTCTTCATGTCCGTCGTGGTTGGAGGGAAGGCTCAACATGGCTCATCCCATGCTCCGCCTCCGATCAACAATGGTAAGAAAAGAAGAAACACTGATGGCATCCATGGCTATATTTCAAGCACCTTCGATGTGCCTGTGCCACTTAGTGAACTAATTAATAGTAAATTTTTCTCTCTACAAAATCCCAGGCTATACCAACTTGTTGTTGTGATTGATTAATGTTGATTTGATGATTTATATGTAGGAATGGTGATTGACTAGGTAATTGCTTACATTCTAATGTTTGTCGCATTACTGCTCACTTATGTTCTCCATTAATTCTCAAAATTTCCAAATTTTCATGGACTCCATCCATATATTTACTATTACTTGGTCGGATTCTTCCCATGTATGGACAGATTCTTCCCTTGCGTTACTGGAGTTCAAAATACTTGATCTAAAAGAATTGCAGGCTAGTTGGGTTCCACTGCAATACATTTTCATCTAATAGATTTGCAAGCAGTTTCTTTTTTTCATTTTCTTGTATAAATTTTGTACATATTATTTGCATTTAAATCAGTACGTCTATATTTTCTCTTTAAACGAATGAATTTGAGTAAGTGAACAGCTTGTGGCACCGAAGAGGTGCATTCTACAACCCAATATGGGAGAGATGTGTAACTCCTTTTGTGCTCATCTCATCTTAGAGTTGACATGTGTACTTTATAAAAAAAAATGTTATTAAATATAACATGTCGGCTTAAATTAAATTAAAATTATTTAGAATTGCATAAATATAAAACAATATAAATTAGATAAACTAAAACCATAAACATTGGATTACACATTTCCTCAACACTTCCACTCTAAAACAATGTTTACACCTTGAGATATTTGATCCCTCTTGGTGCTTGGTAGATCCCCTTTTAGATGGATCTATACTAATTAAGCATACAATCCATTTACACCTGGTGGTGCTTCACGATTAACTGAGATTGTTACAGAAATAATAAATGTTCAGCCTCTTTTCCCAATCACATGATAGCAAATAATACCACACCAATATGGATATCTCTTATCCAAGATCCATTTTAAACCCGGATATATCAAGCACCGAGAGGGATCCAATTTATTGAGGTGTACATTTTTTTACCAATTGGATCTCTCTCAGTGCTTGATAGATCTGGGTTTAAAATGGATATATGCTAGTTTAATTTTTTATATGTTTGATTTAAGTCGATATGTATTTGTGTCGAGAGGCACTCTACAGTCCAGTATGAGGTAGATATTCTAACGTTTGTCGATATTATGTCGGCTAAAAATAATATTGCCGAGTATGGGAGAGATGTTGTAAAGTTTGTTATTAACAAAATAATACAAAATAAAATTCTTAATTATCCGCCAAAATAAATGTTGGCCACAAAAACAACCTAATATGGGGGAGATGTTGTAAT
The DNA here is from genome assembly GCA_001517045.1 of Pseudotsuga menziesii. Taxonomy (NCBI): domain Eukaryota; kingdom Viridiplantae; phylum Streptophyta; class Pinopsida; order Pinales; family Pinaceae; genus Pseudotsuga; species Pseudotsuga menziesii. Next base: position 362,633 of record LPNX010648419.1, read on the forward strand.
GTTCATGCCTAACAAAACAATAAAAAATAAAAAATTTAATTATCCGCAAAAAAAATGTTGATAAAAAAAACAACACAATATGGGGGAGATGTTGTAATGTTCCCACCTAACAAAATAATAAAAAATAAAAAATTGAATTATTTAAAAAAAAATATTGGCCTTGCAAATGGTTTTAAAACCATCTGCAAGGATTCCTAAACAACCCATGGCTTTATTGTACATGGTTTAGGAGGGCCTTGCAAATTGTTTTAAAACCACGTGCAAGGCCTCCTAAACAACCCATGGTTTCATTGTACATGGTTTAGGAGGGTTTTGCAAATGGTTTTAAGACCATGTGCAAGGCCTCCTAAATAAAACCATGTATGGGGGAGATGTTGTAATGTTCATTCCTAACAAAATAAAAAGTGTTATATGTTGGCAATAAATAATATTAAATATTAATAATAAAAATATTATATGTCAATCTGAAATAAAAAAGATGTGTCTTTTGGTTTGAATCAAACCAATGGCTATATATATGACACACACAAGTTGATATCACCTTGAGTGCAATACTTAAGAAGAGGTTTACACCTAGAGAGATTTGATCCTTCTCAGCGTTTGATAGAGCCTAGGATTTGGATCTATGCTGGTTTATATTTTTCATTTTTTTATTTATGTCGGCTAGCATAACTCAACTAATGTGACATGATCTCCCCCATACTGGGTTGGAAATCACCTCATTTCTCTCGGTGCAATAACACTAAATCTGACTGAATGAAATAAACTATGCATAGATTGGTCTAGATGTCAAAACAAAACTTAAAACTTGCAGCTTGTGGACCGGTTATTTGTAATTCCATAAACAAGTTGTTTGTAAGTCCATAATCACACTAGAAGGAAATTTTGGCTATTAGTAGTGTATCATACCTTTTAAACATAGTTCTTTAAAGTTTATTCATGTTGGAGTACACTTAGGCATTAGTTCGCTTAAGCAAATTTAGAATGGTAGGCTTGTGAAGTATACAACAAATTTTAAAAGATTTTAAAGTTTTAAAGTTATAGGTGAGTTATATACCATCATTGATCCATCTAAAAGGGGATCTACCAAGCACCGAGAGGGATCAAATCTGTGAAGGTGCAAACCCTTTTTTAGAGTGGAAATGTGTAATCTAATTTTTATGGTCACTAGTTTATCTAATTTATGTTGTTTTATATAAAATATGCAATTCAAAATAATTTAGATTTAATTTAAGCCGACAAGTTATTTTTAATAATATTTTATTTATTTTTATAAAAGACACTTGTCAACTCTAAGGTGAGCACAGAAGGAGTTACACAACTCTCCCCCACTGGACTGTAAAATGCACCTCTTTGATGCAATCAAATCAAATTGTTTTATTTTATGATGTGTTTTTATTTGTGAGTATAAGAGATTTTATTTAACAATTTATTTATAAAAATATATAAAAATATTAAAAAAAACAATAATTTGAATTTGAAGTGTGAAAATGTAAACTTAATATTCACTCTATCCATGTTCAAATTCTTAATAAAAATATAGCCCATTATGATAAGGTTAAAAAGACATACCCTTTGAATGAGACCCATTTTCATTACTAAAAATATATATCGAAGGTTTTACACATTTATCTCACTTCCTTCAACTCTTTTTTTAGAAGGAAAAAAGTCTGTCTTTGTTATTCATTGAAGAATCAAAGGGCATCTAACGTTCCAACCCTGACAAGAGGGCTACAATCAAATATAGGTGCAAGGGGAGAGTATCTGGTACAGATCTCCAAATATAAGACTCAACACAACAAGCTGCCCTAGGGAGAGATAGGAACATACCCAGCAAATATGATCAACCGATGCATCCATACATGACTAAAAGGAGACATGTCCTTCATAACCCATCACTATCGTGGACATAATAGTGCTGATCCACAATCAGAAGGTGCCTGCTCCCAAACAGTAAATGGGTGCAATAACAAAAATTAGGGAGTAAAAACTCCAGCACCAGGCTCAGAAGAGCATAAGAGTGTCATGCAAGACCAAAAGGTCTTCATAATATTAAGAAAAGATACAAGTACCAGGAGCCAAACTCAAGGCAGCCTTCGATTGACAGTCATCAAGCTAATTATATTCACGATAGATATGGAAGAAGGACAAGTTGGTGAAACAAGTACACAAATGCCTGATATCCCTGCACCAATGACTGAGCTCAGGGGGTGCAACGGCGTTGGATCCATTCACCCAGTTAATAATGACTGAAGAGTCCCCGGAAATGTTCAATGTGGGGAGTCCCATGACCTGAGCAATATGCAGAAGTGCCCATAGTCCAATAAGTTTGGCTTTGGTATTGGTACTAGTTCCTATCCCCAGAGCAAACTCAAAGGAGTGGTCCTTATTTAGGAAGATACAGATACCAGCACCTCCAATTTCATTTGCTAAGGTCCCGTCAAAAAAACCGCAGGGGAAGACAAGCGGAGGCCTAGTACCAGTGACACGGGGCTTTTTGATCTTTTTGCAGGGAGGCTTATATAAAAGGAGAAATTGATCAATTTGAAATACAATGTTTAAAACAGAATGCTTTTTTCCTTCGAAGATAGAAGCATTTCTAGCCTTCCATATGATCCATAAAGCAAAGAATAAGATGAAACAAGTAGCAGAATACTTGGAGAATCTGCTTATCCAACTCCTCAAATAGGAATTAAGGTCACCACACTGCTGAGGTAGAATGAATTGGTATTTATCACTGAGATGACTGATGACATCCCTCCATACAAAACATGAAGAGAAAATATGCTGCACACTTCCTTCAACTCTTATTGTACACAATAATTGTTGAACTTTAAGAAGGTTTTTGCATCGTTCATTCAATAAAGATGATAGCGAAGTAATGACATTTGCTTAGCAAGCATGCTCTCGTTCACAAAAAAATGGTTTCTCACTCGCACTAATGTCAATACTCTCTCGCAAATGGAATCATTTAAAAGTTAAATTTATATGTAAGAAAATATCGAGTTAAAAGAAAGGTAAAACTTTTATTCACGGATGTTGAAATGTCAATGCTAACATGTTTTAAGAGTTCTCAAATATATCCAAGGAGTTATAATAAGTAAGATATAAGGTTACCCATCACACTTAGGCAAGCCTTCACATCCAAGTTTGAAATGTAAAAGGAAAATAGTCAACACGTTTTAAGAGTTTTCAAATATATCTAAGGAGTTATAATAAGTAAGATATAAGATTACCCATCACACTTGGACATGCGTTCACATGCAAGTTTGAAATGTAAAAGGAAAATAGTCAGTGCTTATTGTTACAATTATTATTTTTAAATAATATATAAAATAGAAATTATTATTTTTCAAATTTTGTTTTTAATAATAGAAGAGGTTCTTGAATGCGGGTGCTTTTCCTGGCCATCCTTCACCCGGTGGCTTTCTCCCATTAGCTTGCCCCGATAGGAGATGTCAACCTACCTCCAGCCATGTAGATGGGTCACACTTAATGGGCGCACTCCCCTAACACGCTCCACCTGGTGGCTCGCTCCGACATGCGATTTTGAATTTCCTCTAGCCATGTAGATGGGGTGCCATTTAAGGGCGGTCATTCGGAAGGCATAGGATTAAATGCTCTCCAGTGCGAGGTTACTGACCTGCAACTTGATGTGACGGAGGCCATCCCATGTCATTTACGTCGCCAACTGTAGGTTGCAGATCCTGCATGTGGCTTACCTGTCGCCCACTCCGTCGATGCATGCAATGGATTTCTCTCCTGGATCCTCCTTCATTTGCTCTCCCTCGACTCTCTCTATGTGGCTCTGCATTGTTTTGTTTGGCTCTGTGGATTTCTCAACTCTATGTGTTTGGGAACTTCTCTTACTCACCATGACTCGGTTGAGAGGCACCTCCTGTCATGGCACTAATCATGGTACTAGCAGAGAAGTCGGGTCTCCCAGGAAAGGAAAGGCGGTAAACATTGGTTATGACAACAATGTTTCAACCCTGGTTCGAGCGCTCATCGACGACTGGGAGTCTGGTAAGGTGGCAGATTTTCTTGCTACAGGGAATTACGGTAACCAAATCAACTTCTACTGGCTAGTTAAAAATATGCTTGGGAACCTGGTAAAAGAAGTATTGGAAAACTGGACCTATGCAACCACCTCCATCTTGGATATCAGGGCTCTTATGGTGCATTTGGATGCAAAATTGGCAAGCCTCGACATTCGCCTGACCGGAGGCAAGTATTCTCTGGAGTGGTGGTCCAATTTTCATAGGCGCCCCACTTCAACAGAACCCACCACCATGAGGGCTAATTTGGATGGCTCGACAGCTAATCACCCAAGAGGGTCATCCTCTGCGCCTCTGGCTTCGTCCATTCCAGGGGAATTGTTAGCAAGGGTTACAAGGATCTATGAAGCCTTGTTGGCCACCACCTCGGGACCGGTTTTGCATGACTTAGGCATTTCCTCTAGCCTTCCATATATGCTCACCACCTTTCATATTCCCTCCACCATAGATTTGTTGCACTTCAAACATGTTCGCACGTCCACTGGGGGCGCTTCTCTATGCAGAAAAACTTAGCCATTGACGCCCAAGATCCCTCCACAGGGGTGGGATGACGACTTCTTCGACAACTGGCCATAGTTGAAGACAAACCCAACCCCTGAAAGAAAGAGTCTCCTACGCACAATGCCTATCCCTAAGAGTCTCCTACGCATAATGCCTATCCCTAGCTCCCTTGACTATCTATACATGTTTATCCTTTTTTGTTAAATTGTGTGTTTTCTTGCTCGGTCATGGTTTATGGTAAAAAATGTAAGTTCTTCAATGGCATCCAACTCCTTGGGACTGGGCAGTTTCCCTATGCTACTTTTATGCCTAACATTTTGAGCATCTAGGTAGGTGGTTCCGCCAACCCAGACCGCCTAGGCTAGCATTTTTCCTTGTAATATTTTTTGTACTTTTAATTTAATTATTCGCTGTAGCTTTACAAAAAAAAAATAGAAGAGGTCAATTGAATGTAGATTAGGTGGTTGGGAGGAATGTTTATTATTCTCCCCACCTAGGTTTAAATCTCTCTTTGTGACACTTTCTCTTTGGGAGCTAACTTTGACTATGTATTGATGTTGACTAATTGAATGGATTGTATTTCTGGTCATACCTTGATTCTATGGAGTATGAGGTGTTGGCATTCTTAAAAAATAGTCCATTGGATGTAACCTGGGTGGTTGGGAGGAATGATTGTTACCCTTCCCAACCAAGTTCAATTCTTGTAAGTGCCATCATGATCTTGTTGATCCACTATGTAATGATTGAGTGTATTATGTAATCCGGTCATACCTTGAGTCTATTTAATAGAAGAAAATACAACATAGGAAAACTAGTTCTTAACCACTTTGGATCTAAAAACAAAAAGACATTTAATTTTTATGTAAAATAAATTTTAAATACATTGCATAAACATAAATCATAATAGAAATCCAACCCAAATTCAAAATCATACTTCTCAACAACATATCTATCACTTAAAGTTACTTTGTGGCACCGCATCCACCACTCTTGTCCACAAGATGGGTAGTTAAGACTTCCTTTTATAGACTTATTCTCTTTTTGTGTGGTTGTTGGTCCATGACTTGTCATGGCATAAGTGAAATTCATAGTTGGAACACCTTAGTACTACACACCATTAGGGAAAATCGATGACTCATGATTAGGGAAGGCCAAAATAAGTTGGATGACACTTTCTCTTTTACCCACCTCTAGTCTCATGGTGTAGTTGAGTAATCACGCTAAAACAAATAATTACTTGAATACCTCCACTACTTCTGTTTCATTATCTCTTGTCGAATATGAGGGAATAAACTTGAATGAATTATGGATTTCGTTCTCGTATCACACTTTTATTGTATGAGGGGGAACTAAGAGGGCCTTGGTTGATCATGGAATATTTGTGCTAGAGAAGAAACTGCTTGAGATACCTCACCTTGTTGTCCCTCAACAACATAGTCATGCACCACATTAATTAATCTCCATCCATGTTTTTCGACTGTCCTTCCTCCCCTTTTGGATCCTGAAATATTTTTCCAATTTAGTGAGGGGGGTATAGTCGATAATACACATTGATCAAACAAGTATATACATAAGGGTCTAGGTGGAATTTATTGGTTGCAAGTTACAAACTCCCATGTATCTTAGTGGTAGACGAGATGACATGTCTATCAGGGACTGTTGTCAAGAGAGGGATAACATCCCATATCATCCTATGATATGGGTATGATGTATGCGACTTCAATTGGTCATTCCAAGGGTAGTGTAATCCATGGTCAATCATGGTTCCCATGTCTCTTGGGAAATATTTTATGGGTTGTTCGGCTTCCACTGCGCTTTGATACGTGATCCTCCAGTTATTGCATTTGTTCATGCATGTCTCTATATCCATGTTAAAAGATGTCTTGCCTCTAATACCCAAGCATATCCATGTTAAAAGATGTCTTGCCTCTAATACCCAAGAATCTTAGGGTTTGTATGGAGATGGAGTTAATCACACCCTTTGCTACTTTAACACCCTGTTCCTATTGTGAACCTGTTTTTTTGTATGAATTTAGAGACCTGTATATGGAGGGTGTAAAAATCCAAATAGAATTGGAGATGACCTCTTAGTGATGGAATACATTTAAATACATACCCTATAAGAGTCAAACCTTTGTAATTAGGATGTAACTAAGGGTTTAATCACCCATATTACTGTCCTTAATTTCTAGTGAATAATTTCAAAGAATTTTAAAATAAAATGTTAAATCATTTTAGTTTGTTCATACATTTTGGGGTTAGAGGACTAGTTTAATCAAGTAACTAATTAGTGAAAGGAAATATGAATTTAAACTAAATTTGGATAAACAGAAAGAAGTCCCTTCCTTTCATTATTTATTAATAGAATAATAAATATCTTAAACAAAGAATTATTATAAAAGTCACTGAATTAACTTAGCTAAAGGTACTAACTTGGTTGTTTGTAGCTATTTCTAGTTTCCTAGTTCCTTCTTATCTTCCATAATAGAATTCTCCTCAACTAAAACAAAAATTGGGGGGACACTCTCCACCCAACCAATTCCACAGCTTGAAGTTGAGGACCCTTGATCCCCCAACAGATAATACTATTCCAACCTATCTAAACCACTCCACCTCTAAACCCTCTACGTCCATACACCACCATTCCAACAGTATTAAACCACTAGATTTACACCAGAAATTAGCTGCAAAGAAATTCAAAGTACATAACAGACCTTACAAAATGGTATAATCCCCCCCAAACAACAACATAAACATAAACCCATGCCAAAACAACATAAAGACCCCATTCACCCCCCAATTCCCCCATTTATGTAGGAAATTCAATAATTTGTTTAATTTGAAATAAATTTGCATGAGAGCCACATGGCCTTCATGCACATTACCCTTTTCTAATCATCCTTAGTAAACTTAACTAAGTTTTACTGGTTAATTAAATTTTATTGGTTTTCATTTCTTAATTTTGAAATAAATACTATCTATAGTGTAATTAATATCTCCTTATTAGTTAATCTAGGTTTAATAATACTAATCTCTAATTAGTTTTAGGGGTGTTACCTGGCTCTCCCCTTAGGGAAACTTCATCCTGAAGTTAAGATCCCCACAAAGATAGGTTCACAACACATAATAGTATCACAACATAATATAATACTCATTTGATATATATATATATATATATATATAGAGAGAGAGAGAGAGAGAGAGAGAGAGAGAGAGAGAGANTCATTAATACATTCAATGCACTAATTACAACATGTTGTTTAATTACCTAGGGTCTAATATGCAACCATTCATACAAATTATGCATTAACTTCATCATACACATCATAAACATGACATAAATGATAAGCATAAATAAATATGAATAAAAACCGACTCAATGAGAGAGAAAGACATAACACATCCCCCCAAAAATCCCTCATTCCTTACTCACCCTCTCCCTGAGAATCATACCACTTGAGAAACGTCCATAACCCTCCATGCCAACACTCCAGGTGGTTTCACTCACCATGGAATGGGCCCTCTATTGTTTATGGAGAGTGCAATAAGTGTCAGAAGTCATTACGATTAACCTAGTGGCTAAAATAATCTGCCACAACCTCGTCAATCCCATTAGATTTTGGTTTACTTCTAGTATCTATTTTAGACCTCATCATCTGCATCGGATTTTGGGCTCATTTGGTCACCTCATTGACCACAATGGATTTTGGTCAATCAGGCATCTCAAAAAGTTGGCCCTAAATGCAACCAACCCCAGGCATAAGAAGTTATCACTGTTCACTTAGTGGATAAGGCACTCTACTATGACCTCATTGGTTGAACCAAATTTTGGTCTACTTCCATTATCTATTTTAGACCTCATCTGCTACACTGGATTTTGGTCATCCAGGCATCTCGAAAGGTTGGCCCTAATGTCCTCCATATCCCTCATTGGAATTCCTTCTCCATATACCTCAATTTACGACTGATGCATCTCAAGCCGTGGAATCATGATAGAACCATATATTGCAAAAGACTATTTGCTGGGTTATCCCCCAACCCATAAAAGATATAGTATCATCATTTTCATTTATGTCTATAACCCCCTACGATATCGTCAAAAGATAGCAATTTCTTCGAAATAGAGTTTTGCTCACCACCAAGATGATGATTAGTTCTCATATTTGTAATCAACAATATAGTCCCTTTCTAAACATTTCTCATCTAAAAGTATAATACAACTCTTTAAGCATTTAAAGTATGAATTTTGACATGTCAATAATATCCATCATTAGTTAATGTTTAATACACCATTTCACCTCCGATTACGATATAAAAGTTATAATATCATATGCCACATCGCTAGTTACTATGGATAACGTAGAAATATCACATCATCTATATGCAACCTATTATGATGAAGCCATTAGATATCATTTTAATATAAGTTCTTATTAATTAATAAATGCAAATGTATATTAACATATGATAACAACATCTCATGAATGTGAATAATGAAACCATATTGGGTATATGTACTAGTAGCAACATGACATACTTGAAAATAAAACGGGTTAAGCATCATATGAAATCACAATCCTAAAAAGTATCATCCTCATAAGTGACGTCACATAATCAAAGGATAGAATGCACCAAATAAATCAAAGTATAATAATGTTCACCATGTTAACCATTTAAAAATACTTTATATGTAGTTCAAAATCATTATCTAGTTGAAAATCATTATCATGATCAATTATTCCTTCATTTATTTGAATTAATAGGTAATATCCAACCCTTGGGTGTGTTGGTGCTCACAAACTTATTGTTTATGTTTTTCTAATTTCCAATTAATGCAAGTGCCATCCTATTTTGGTATTTAGGAGCACAACAAGTTGTATTCAAGCTTTAGTTGAGATGCCCTAGGTTTGTATTCAAGCTTTAGTTGAGATTCCCTAAGTTTATATGCTATTTTTTTGTTTATTTTAAAGTAAAGAAGTGGAAATGACAAGAAAGCAGTGTAAGCTAGTAATAAGGGTTGGGTTTTAAGAGCATTAATAGATTCTTGCCAATGAAATGGGAGATATGTTGTGGTTAGAGGGAAAAGGGCTCATGGAGTGTGCAAGCTTAGAACCCTCTTTCAAGATCCGCGCAAGGGTTTTTATAGATGCAGAGGTATCGAAAGTTGTATAGGACGTGTCTCCATAGGATAACAATTAAGTATCCATGGTCTATTTGGGTCTATATCTTATTAAATATAATACCAAAGAGGGAGAGGGGTTCAAAGAGGTCATCGAAAAGGTTTGCAAGGGATAACAATAAAGTATTTAGGGTCTATTGGCCAGCATAAAATAATTGTGTGGATGGGGATTTGGAAACCATAGATGATGGTGGTGTGGATTCCATTAATGATGTTAAATGGGTATATTTATCTTGTTTACTTTCGAACCGACGATATGCATCGATCGGACGACCGGCCGCGGGTGACCGGTCACGTCCGACGCGGCCGGTCGTCTGATCGGTGCATATCGTCGGGAAATAGGTTATACCTATATTTATCATAGAGATCACATCACATGAATAATGTTTTAAAACCCCAAAGTGGAGTGATGATTCCTCATGGTGGAAAGACATATTTGTTGTGCAATTTAATGCAAAATTGTAGGCCATCGTAGACCGTCTTGCACAAGATTTGAGGCATGGATGTGGCTTTTCGTGAGATATTTAGTTTTTGTATTAAGTTGAATTTTTTTTTATATCTCACTCAAATATCAAGACATAAGACATAGACATGAATAATACATAACTGCATTATTATGTATCTTTTTGTGGTGACAAGTCCTCATCAAAATGCCAGATATCTCTTATCATTGAAAATAATGTCCACTTAAATTTTGGGAGTTAGTGTAACTTAAAATTGTTCATACAAAGAAATTAAATGTAATGTCAAAAAATAAAAATAAAATAAAATGTTAAGCCTAAATGTATCAAGGGCATACTCACTATTTACTCTATGCTCATTATTACTTTAATTGAGTAGAATGCCACCACTAGAGGTCTCTTAATAGTGATTAATAATGTTTTACAATCAACATGGTCATTTATTTCAAAGTAAACCAATAAATTTATAGTTATGTATGTACATGAAGATCATTGCTAATAGTCTTCAAAAAAGAAAAATTACAGTTTTCAAAATCATATAATGTATCATAAATATCATATTGAAACCACATGTTATTTTTAATTATGATTTTTTTTTTAACATAACTCTAATTTTGCTATATTGATTTTAAAATATTAAAATGATTTATGAAAAAGGTCGAGTAAAATATTGTGTACAAAGTCTTTTAAATAAATAATTAATATTAAACAGATATCATTATGACGACGATGGTGGTGATTAACGCTCATTGAGGAAAAATTTGTTCTATTGGACATTAAGAGAGAAGACAAGATAGAGATTATTTTTTTTGTTATAAGATATTATTCCTATGCTTAAATTTTTTAAAGAGAAGCATCTCTAACTTGCCATAGTTTTGAGTAGTGAGAATTTTAGAAAGGTTAGTGTTGGAGCAAAAATTATGGAACTGAGATCTACTATGGGTGTGGGCGGGGCATTCTAAGAGAAATTGATTTTCATCTTTGATGCTCATAGACTTGCAAATTTGGCAAATCCTTTCTACCCATGGTGTTTTAGGGGTAGTTTAGTGCATAGTTTCACTATGGAGATCATTAGAATTTGTTATAATCTTGATAATATCAATTTTTTTCTTTGAGCTTGTTAAGATAGAAAGATAATTTTGATCCTCAAGATTAGGTTTAATGGTCTCTTTATAATATCGTAGTTTTATGTTAACCTCTAAATCTTCCTTACACCACATTTTCTCTTTGAACGTAGAAGTAATAGATGTTTTAATGTTATCAATGTTTTTCAAAGTGGTAGTTTCGTCGATCCCCCAATGATTATATATCAATATTAAACTTAAATTTACTATTCATTTGCAATATTAAAAAGAAACACTAATGTATACACTTATTTATATTTAAAACATTCAAAATTAAAATAATTTCATATTAATTTATTTACTTTTATAAATTTTATTTTTTTTCCAAGAAAAAAAATGTAATTTTATTATGGAGTTATAACAAGACTACATTATGTAGGTCCCATCTCCATACCTTTCCTTCTAATGCTTTTCAGCCATTTAGTTTTTGGTTACACAAATAATTTGCATCTGAAATAAGATGACTTATACCAAGGAGGTTCTGAAAAAAAGCTAGTTATCAAACTGTGTAGTCCCAAAAAGTGTGTAAAAAAAGTGTATATCACCGCTGAAGAAATATGTAATGGTCTCCAAATTGAAAATCTTCCTTCGTGATCTATTGTATATTTTTTTCGAAGAACATGTTTATGTTGATTTTGTCAATCCGTCTATGAATGGTCAGTGGAAATATGAAAAAAGGATTCGTTTTGATGTTCCGTTATCAACCATTGTCTTTGCGGGATGTTTAGCCCTTTCTTGGAAAGTTGATCGGCTTCCACATTCCTTTCCATGTAAACATGATGACAAGAGTAGGAATCAAAACCTTCCAAATATCATAAAATTTCCTCTAATATTACTTGAAGAGAGACATTTTGGTATCTTTGAACTTTGTTTATCCAATTTATAACATTCATAGAGCCCCAAAGATATGAAGTTTTTGCTGTTTTTTTTTTATTGAAAAACAAAGAAAAGACTAAGAGCAGAGAGTTTGGCAAAGTTGTTTGCTCCATTTCCCAGTCCCATTTGTAAATGAAAGTAATGAGAGTCAGATAAATGCAATATAGCTCCACCTCCACTGAGTTGGTTTTGTGCTTCTCCATCAAAGAAAGCCCAGGGTTTTCTTTTGTCGATTTGTTCCACCATAATGTTTCTAACTGCATGGGTGTCTTTCTGTCGAGGGAAGTATGAGAGAATATCCATGTTGTTGGTTTCAGTAATGTCTGGGATAGAGGGTAGGTCTTGAAAGATTGATTTATTTCGAGCAATCAAAATCCCCCAGATAGTGAGTATCGACAGTGCTCGGTAATTAATTGTACTAGTTGAGGATATCCACTTGTTCCATGCTTCTTGCATAGATGCTCCACACCAATCAGCTGGGGAGCATAATATTCTTCTTAGTTCTTCCCATGTATGAGTTGTATATGGACATGAAATGAAGAGATGAGATGTTGTTTCATTTTCCTATTTGCAGAGAGCACACTAGCATGGTCCTTCAATATTTCGATTCTACAATCTTTTGGCCCATATTGGAATTTTATTTTCCAATGCGCAACACATTAGAAGTTTTGTTTTAATTGTGAATTTTTATTTCCAAATGATTTTCCACCACCATTTAGCTTCACTCGTATTTGCAACCGAAGTCAGACGTTGGTATCCTAATTTTGGGGAATAAAGTCCATTTGCTGTGAGAGCCCATATAATTTTATCATGTGATTTTGTGAGCCGAATATTTGTAGTTCTTAAATCGATTAAAACACATTCCAATAATTTTCCTAATACTCCAGAATGTTGAGCAATTCAACATTTTTTCAGCCCTGCTGCGCAAGAGAGGATGTGTTTGGGTTGGTTATTTGGTTTAAGTGGATGATACCTTGTAACTACAATGTGTGCATTAACTCTAGAGGGAGCGGATGGCGATTTTGAATTCTAGGCCAAGGGTCCATTCCTATTCGGAGCTATTCTCCATTTCCAAGTTTCACATGCAAGTCCTTTCTTAATAAGGGGAATCAAGGAAAGAACAACTAAATCCATATAATCAAAATCCCCTATCTTCCCCTATTGGGGATTGTTATCTTGTAACGTCCCCGACCTTCTGACCGGTGAAGAGGATGCTACTAAACCAATAAAAACCTTCGGGCAACTAGCCCCATGAACACAAACATGCATAAATGCTGATATAAAATGCTTAGAACATAAAACATGCTAAGATGCGTAAAACATACAAGGATGCACAGTCACTCGACATACAACGAAAGCAAACATATACGTTCCAGCATCAACATGTTCATCACTATGGTTCAATAGACATTAGACAGTAATGTAAATGTAGAAGCAAAATGGACAAGAATGCTTATGTTATAAATATCTCATCCCGCAACCAGCTACGTCGCTGCAATGTTCCACCCAACCATAGGCCAGCGTGCTCATCAATCTCTCAGCAACTTTTCCACCCCCGAGCTGGGTATGATTCCTCAAGGAATAAGGGTTGAAGTAGGCTTACACATAGCCAATGTACATAAATCAGCCAAGCGCACACAACAGGATTTATCAGGTCGTCAGGGAGCTAGGAAAGGCTAAATGCTAAGCTGGTGGCCTCAATGGAGAGCTAAGGGAACCTACACCAGAGTTAACCTGACTTCTAAGGCACCCACACACCCAACACCAGGAATCAGTCCTTTCTTTGCTTCACAGTCCCTCAGGCCCTAAATTCCCTTTTTAGTACTCTTCAAGGGTTGTGGAGAAGAAAACCAACAGTCTAGCTCTATCTGAGTGGCTCCAAACACCAGTTTTCTAAAGCATACCTAGCCTCTAATCCTACTCTCAACAATCCAAAGACCAACCATGGCATACCGCAATAAAATAAACAGTTCAAAGCTCTGTGAAGAAGATCAAGATAACAGGGTGACAAACCCAAACAAAAAGGTGAACACAACTCCAGTCAACAAGTTGACTCAGAGTTGTTCTTGGCCCTAGCATGGCCAAAACAACTCAGCGGCAACCCAAAAGGGTACTTGCATACACATCAACCCAAACCAGGGAAGATCAACAATCCAATCCCATAATGAAACAACGGGAACCTTACATAGTTCGCAGATGGGGAAGAAGACGGATTCCCAGCATGGATAGGGAAAGCATACACACAACAGAATTGTGCCTCTCAGGCCAATCTTCCAGCTCGTCGTGTGAGATCACAGTCCCCAACTCCTGCATGAGGAAAACCATCCCCTTTCCTGCCTGTGCGTGAGGATTAAACAAAACGATGGGGAATCATGAGAAGAGTGAACAGAACGAATCTCTCTGTGGGAGGAACCACGATGGAGAACCCCAATGGTGCATGAGGAAGCAGAATCTCTCTCTGCGTGAGGATGTCCAGAACGACTCGTGGTGGGAGGAAAAAAAAGAACCTCCCTGCATGAGAGTGAGCAAGACCAAAACCTTCGAACAAGTGGAATCGTGGGAGAGTGGAGTGAATGTTTTCTTCTGGCCCACACGAGGTGAAGAGGAAGAGTCCGCTGGTGGAGTTGGCGCATGGGAAAAGACTGACAGTCTTGCCACACCCACCACTACTCAGCAATAATTGCTCCCAACTAACAAATAGTAGAAGTTTAAATGGGTGGCCGACACATGGAAAACTCCCAAAGAGCCCCACGGGTTGGACAACCCCCCCCTTAACCTTAGGAATCATTCCCTTTTCATTCAATGCTGCACCGTCGTAGTTGGCTATGGGTTTATTTTAATTGATGTGCATATTTACATGATTCCAAAAACTATAATGTTCCAGATAGCACGATATACCATCGACAATGATCCTTATTGCCGAAACATACCCAACCAAATCGATGGTGGAGCTTTTGCCTTTAGCTCCACACCACCATTAATTACAATATATACATCATGTACCTTTTAATGTAACCAGGGTCAAAATCAGGGACATTACATATCTAGTCTAGAATTAAGTATGGCTAGATGTATTTTCTTGTGACTATATCCATCCAAAGGCTGGTGGTGGTGAGGAGCCGCCATCTTCACTAGTATTTTTGAAAATAAAATCCGATAGCTTTGATGTCTGATTTTTGACATATTGATGTCGGCAATTCAACAATCCTATTTTTTTTTAAACGTTAGTTGAATTTTGGCTGTTTTCCAACAATGAAAAAACCTCGTTGGAATTCTAGCATACACCTATCGCATTTTTGACGGAAAATTTCACCTCATAGATGTCAGAAATCCGACTAAGTTTGCTTCGTGGATGTTGGATAACCGACCATAAATTTCAGTGCATTGATGTCGGATATCCGACATAGTTTCCTTTGTGCATGTTGGATACCCAACCACACATTTCAGTGCATTGCTGTTGGATAACTGACAGTGTTTCCTCCATTGCATCATCGATTATATAACCACTTTGTCGGATTAGATGGAATTTCGACCACAAAATTCACTTCATACACGTCACATATCCGACGATGTTTCCTCCAATTTGTCGTCGGTAGTATAACCACTCTGTCATATTTAATTGATATCCGATGAAAAACTTCATTATATGGATGTCGGATATCCGATGAAACTATGTAAATTTATAAAAACAATATCCCTTTATATTTGGATTCACCAAAGAAACCGGGTGACCAATATTGGATATGGTATGCCTCATTCTAGATGCCTCATTCATGGATAAGTTTGTAGCAATAACCACCCCAAATTTGAACTCCACCCTTCATATCTAATTGGGGTATCATAAGGCCATTATGTACAAGGAATGAAGGGGACTCGCCACTGGAACTTTGAGAAGGATTAAGATGATGATGAAGAGAAGAAAAAAAAACGGTGGGGGTGGAGTTACCTCTTTCTAGTATATAGCAAGATCACAACAATAAGAGGCATTTTCTCCTAATGAAACCACAACACATGCTCCAACAAAAACCCCAACATATAAAAAGATCATTCCCATCTTGTACCACATTGGATTCAAGGAAACATGAGGATTGACAAAACATAATAATCCCAAAACCTATGCAAGGGTATTAAAAATCCCAAAACCTATGCAAGGGGACTACTAGATGGGATAGGCTATTTAAGGTGGCAATTTTCAAATATAATTTGACTACTGTATAGGAGATCATTGCATAGACTGCCCATCCCAACAAATGTTGATGTTACACACTCAAAGTGAACATTACTGCAAGTCAGAGTTGAGGTACAACTTATGTTTGAAGGTTATTTTTGTTCAAAACCTAGAAAACGTTTAATGGGTTTCATGGCTTAGGGATGTTACTATTCCTATAATTAATAGGGCTGTTTTATTCAAGAGAAAAATGCCATTTTTAGCTTTCAAATTCAAACCAAAATCGCTTCATATGCAACCAGAATTCAAAAGGGTTGTTGCTTGATGGTTTTGGGCTATTAAGAATGCCATTTTAGGGCTAATTTGGGGTTGAGAAATGTTTGGAAAAGCCTTAGTTATTCCCGAACCTAAAAAATAACCCCCTTCGTTACTATTTACATGCCCATATTTGTGAAAGATGTTGTTTGTTGCCATAATCCATTCCCATAATCACTTCAAAACTGCCCAGATTTCATTTTTTGATTCACAAAATTTCTTCAAAAAGCTATTAGACATTATTCTAGGGTTGTTTATGCCCAAGAGAATTAGGTGACCTAGTTCAAAAATGGGACAAATCAAAGGATCCAAATAGGAGAAACTAAGGTTCCCTAAATTGTGGTGGACCTAGAGTGCTCCAAGTGACTCAATCTTCAATGACTTTAAAATTCATGTTGTTGCATAATGAATCAGTCAGCTGAAGATACCCATTCATTTATGTTTTATCTTTGACCATGTTAATGTCATATATCCTTTATCAAGTTTTCCCTTTTTGGTGACGTGAACCTTCAACATACTCAAGCCATGCCCATCTACGGTGAGGATTTTAGTTTTATTCTTTTATTCTTTTATTATAATTTTAGTGGTACAACATATTTATTGTTGTGGAATACAAATAATAGATATGGATACAATGGACATGGTATAGTAATTTTGGTCCCATAAGAAAATTAAGGAATTTTTTGTAACCAGGCCCAGATATTGCCATATATTCTAACTATGCATAGAAAGGAAAATGCTCTCCAAGCTTGTCACACTTGTGCCAATGTGATTTGTCTTATCCATTTCCATCTCTTTGAATCAGTCATGCAGATTAGTAGTGAAATGAAAATCTACCGCAAGTCCTATTTTTTTCCTAGGTAACATATCCATGAGATCTCTATTTTGAGCCACATCTTTGAGGCCTCTAAGGAGTTGTCATTCCAGGCCATAGGTCACCATACTAACAGAGTTGATATAACTTATTTTTGTATTTCTTCTATCCTGCTCTTTTTGCTAGCAAATGACCTAGATCAAGATGCTTAAAACCTTATGTTAAGAAGCTTGGGGATTATGTTTGTCAGTCACTCAATTTTCTAAAGAATAGAGATTGAACAAGGAATGGGGCATAGTAGCAAATCGATGGACATTGTGGCTATAAAATTTATCATTGTTATGTTGTAACTTATAGTACATATATATTAAGTAAAATATTCAGGTTTATCATAACCATAGACACTCAAGAATTCTCTACCAAAGTCACAAAATCATGCTTGGAAATTCATCTCCAAAACCTTAATGAAAAATGCCAAAAAATACAATATTTCATACCTTGCAGGAAAACATTCACTAAGAAGAAGACAACAGTGATAGTAGGCCCATAGATAGTCTACACAAGGACCATTATCTTTGCGGTGCTAATTAGATACCTCTTTGGAAGAGTCTTTGACAACAAGTCAAACCATAAATGCAATGTGGGGCATGAAAGGATGAGTCCATTTCCAGTCATTGTTAGGGTCCTTGATTTATCAAATACTAGCTTATCTGAGCCCTCAGTATTCAGAACCATCCGATGCAGCAAAATTAATGACCTGATATAACCATGTGGATGCAAAATTGTTTGAGAAATAAGAATAATAACATTATATAGAAATCAACCAATAAGGAAACTTCAAATGTGTTTAGCAACATTGTAAATTCATAATAAGTGGATAGTATAACTAATGAATAATAAAAAGAAAACCACAATCCTTGTTGCACAGTTTGAAAAACTGGCATTATGGATTGAGACAAAAGGAAAAGGATGATAAATGCTTCAAATCAATCACATTCTTATCATCTTTCTCTTTTATGGTGATTTCGTTTAGGGTGTTACCCCTCTATTTTAATTGTGTCCACATAGGTTTTCATGAGGCTATAGTTCTAGTATGATCATAGCAACCTGAGTATATATTGCAAGGGAAAATTGTAATAGCACCAAGTCACGATAGAAGAAATAACACTAGGTCACAAGTGGTTGGTGATGATTTCTAATAGTGTATAAGATGATGGAGGACAAAATGCAGATATGTGCAGTGCATGAGAGAAGAGGGGATGGGGCAATCATAAACCTTACCAACCCAAAATATAGTCAAAGACAAAGTTATGAACCTGCAAATATAGTAACTGTGCATTGATTTAATTTGCATGCGTCAAGTAGTTTGAAAAAATGGTTCCTTTTACTAGATGGACCAAACAGGATTGCCAAAAAACAATAAAATAAAGGTGAAATTTGGCAGAAAAAATTCCAAAAAGAATCCCTAATAAACCAATAAAACGCGATCACTAGGTAAGTCATCATGTTATCATTCTAAGTGCACTATTTTATCATTATGTCCAAGATCAAGCACCCACTCAATCTAATCCATACATATTCCCATAAACAAACACAAGTGACAGGAGACCTAACACTTTTCCTCATATGCAATATTGGATATGGTATGCATCATTCTAGATGCCATATTTACTTCAATGGAGTAGCCAAGTGAATTTAACAGAACCTAGCCGTAGTTGCAACTCCCTAATAATGAACCAATGAATGCACCACATAGACCTCAACTTCTTGCTCAACCCATTACTAACCCCAACAATAAGGCAACACATCAATTTGAAACTCATAACATGCCAGCTTACTCCATTTCCCAATTTCCCTACAATGATATACACCTATGATCAGGGAGGGTAGTGTAACCCATAGTCATTGAGGATGTTCCATCCTCTATGAATGAAGCAAGAATGAATCAACAATTTGAGAATCCAATTAGTACAACATTCCCCATTATTGAGGATGCTAAAATCCCTACTGAAAAACCAACAGAAACACATGCAGAAACATGCATTGAAACACAGTCTACACAAATGAAAAGAGAACCACCATATCCTTAATGTTTGACTTTGCAGAAGGCAGTGGAACAACCTCATTTCAATATCCTAGGATAATTGAAGAATCTTTATGTTAATATTCCACTGTTACAGGCCTTACATGATGTACCCATTTACGCCAAGACCGTTATGGATTTGTGCGTTAAAAATTGATTGCGACTGTATCATAAACCAATTTCAAATAATGCATTCATTTTGAATGTTGCAGCTAATCCAGAATATCAACTTACACAGGAGCAGGGATCTTCCCCTGTCCTTGAGAATTCTTAAAAAGAACTACTGCAATTATGCACAGAAAATTGTACATAAATAAATTGTTTTTATTTTTTATTTTAAGATCTGATGGGTTTGTTTTTTTTAGGATTGTGTACATGTATATGGACGAAGGTTCACCTGAAGAGGAAAAGTTCCAATAGGGGCCAAGCGATTATAGGAATTCTGGTTGATCGGGCCTATTTTTGGACAACTCCTTGAATTCTTTTGATTTTTTTTAGAACGCTGTTGCAGTGCTAGAAACTCCGCAGAACTCTTCCAACATTTCCTATTTTGCAGCTGCAAATCCGCTAAAATTATGCCAACTTTTCCTATTTCACAGTTGCAACTCTGCTAAACTTATGCCAACTCTTCCTATTTCATAGCTGCAACTCCACTAAAATTATGCCAAATTTTCCTATTTCGCAGCTACAACTCCGCTAAATTCTGCCGACTTTTTCTATTTTTGTAGCTACAACTCTGCTAAAATTATGCCAACTTTTCCTATTTCGTGTCTGCAACTCCACTAAAATTATGCCAACTTTTCCTATTTCGCAGCTACAACTCTGCTAAATTCTGCCGACTTTTCCTATTTTTGTAGCTACAACTCCGCTAAAATTATGCCAACTTTTCCTATTTTGTTGCTGCGACTCCGCCACATATTTCCAATTCGTGTCTGCGACTTCACTAGATATTTCCAATTCGTGGTTGCATCTCCGCCAGATCTTTCCAATTTGTGGTTGCGACTCCATTAATTCTCCAGCCACAATATTTTTATATGTCCACCAGTTTCTATAAGCCTGATCCAGTCTCCATGAGGAACATTAAATGCTCCTCTGATTGTCATGTACCTTTGTGCCAACATGGATGTACTTTATCCGTATGGTTGACGATGGCCAACTCACGGAATCATGTGCATATTTATATCGTCATGAATGATGCGACCATGAAATAACGCCACCATGGAAGGATGATGACTCAACATTATATTGAAAGGTACAGGTTCTAATCATAACCATAATTAGGCATGATTTTACACAAAATCAATAATTATAACTTGTCATTTGTCCTCGTTAGCAGACCTTGATTAGTTATTCGCAAGGGAAACAAGTCAAAAATTTATTTCCCATATTCTTGATATGACCATAATTCTACCCAACTCGTGCAAGATCCGACCAATCGATGTATCCCATAACCGTACCAATTTCCAAAAATAACCATAATACTTTCCGAAAATAACCGTGCCAACTTTTCGAAAATACCCAATTGAAGTTCGGCTATCCATTTCCTATTACTGCATGCTGTAACTGCAACGTATGAGTCTAATAATTCTTGTATTTGCTAACAGAACTTACAGAAAGGAAGCAATATGGGTATCACAACGAGACATGAACCTGAAAACATAGTGTCTCTGCATGAAAATGGGTGGACAGAGTACTTCCAGAGATTAAATGACTTCCATGTGGATACAACACTGCAATTTGCTCTAAACTTGGCCGATACTCACTCAATAGTTAGAGGATTATGGATAGACGTTACAAAAGCAATTATGGAGGAAGTGACATGATTACCATAGATTGGAATGAGATGGTTTGGTCGGAAGGTGCACAATTCGACTGCAGTATGCAACTTTCTTGTAGTAGGTGAAATTATTCAACCAAGAGGAAGGGGAAAAGAACTGGAGTTGCTGCCAATACCCTAGGACCAAGTTTTCGTCTTTCTAAATAAATAAATAACTTGTGAAGGAAGGCATCGAATTGTTTATAGCTATGAATTTATCCTACTATTCAATTTATTCCATAATAGATTACTCAATATGCCATTTTATCTCCTAAGAGCCCTACAAAGCATGGATCAATATGTAAAAGCCTCTTGACATCCCGTATCTTCCCTAACAAATCATGGATTAATCAAATTGTTAGTTTTGAGGGCCCTTGCACATCATAATATAACATGGGAACAATTTGTTCCTAGGCCAAGGGTAGATCATGAACTTGTATTGGAAATAGAAGGTATTGGGGAAGAAAGTGATGAGCGGAGCTACTCGGGTTCAACTGGGGGGAGGGATGGAATGCCGACAGACTAATTGGAGAATGTTTAAGAGGAAGGTGTGGGAGAAGCTGCAGTAGCAGAAGCTGAAACTGGAGTAGCTGTAGAAGTTGCGACAGTAGAAGCTGTAACCGTGGAAGCTGCAGTGGAAGAAATAGGACATTATACAGAGGCAATAGAAGAAGGGGAGGTAGAAGTCCCGAACATTGAATCCTCCCTTGAAATCAGGGGAACCATAATTCAGGAGGAGGAATTTATTTTTGAAACTGGGAACGTTAGTGAATTTTCCATCCCTACTTCTGAAAATGTGGAAATTCCTGTGTCACGTAGAAGAGCCAACCATCTATCCCTGCAAAGAGGAAAAGTACTAGGGAATCTAATGCGGCAGAAGAAGTACATGTAATAAGGGAAAATGTTGAAATTCATATTCTAAAATCCTGAGCATCCCCTGTTACAGAAGAACCTGCTGTAAGTGAACCTCAAATTGAAAATTTAATTTTTGAGAATGAAATGTTAAAGGAAGAAGTATGAACGCTCCGAGATGAAGTGTAGAGGTTGAAATAAGCTTGAAAAATGAAACGGTGCAGATCTTGAACACCTTGGCTGAAGCTAGAGACCAGTTGGAGAATCCACCTTCTGTTTTGAAGGATGGTGAACATGATGAACTACTATGCCCTGAATGTGGATATCTATGCAAACTTGCAGGGTATAGAGTTACAATGGTGGATCTAACAACACGAAAATTAGCACAAGAAACACAGGGGAGAGAATAAATACATCCAGCAGAATCGATTGAAGAAAGGAATCCAAGGCTGAGAATAAACCTTGATCAGGAATTCCAAGAACAAGAGGAAATACAGTCCCAATAGTCAAAGGACATTGAACTGATTCTATATCAGTCTCAGCAATCCACGGACATTGGATTGATGCAGGATAAGTCTCAGCAGTCAGGGGATGCAAAAATCATTCAAGAGAAATCTCCACAGCCTAAAAGCATTGAAATAATTGTGGAACATGAGGCTGTTACACAAGAACCAACACTCCAAGGATATGACATTGAAGTAGCAACTCAAATAGTGTGTACTTTGAGTGAGTCACATAAATTGGATGTTGTTACACAAGAACCAGAATCCTCAAAATTATTTACTAAATATGCAACTCAAACTGAAGTTGTTGGGGCTGAAACACAGAAAAGGGATGCTGCTACACAAGAACCAGCATTCCCAATTTTTTTTGCTGAATCAACAACACAAAAATAAGCGCTCGGAGTAGGGGTTGAAGTAGAAATTATGTTGGAAAAATGAAAAGGAGAGGATAAAAGAAGTAAGAAGGAACAAGAATTGGAAAAGAATATCTATCTATTGCAACTTGAGCTCAGTAAATGGAAAGATAGTACCATCCTGATGGAGAAAGGAATGATCTCCTTGTCTGAACATAGGAGGATTATCCAAGAGCTTAAGGATAAATGGGCTGAAGAACTATCCCAATGGGACGATTTGCAGAAGGATCTACAGGAACTGAGAAAGATCAAGTTCCTAAAAGAAGAAAAAGAATAGCTGGGTGAGGACATGTACAACCTAATTCAAGAATTGTTGAGCTACAGAGATCCATCCCCATATTATCCAATGTTCTTATATGAACAGATGGTCATGTTTAAAATCAGAGCACTAAAAAAAGGGAGACCCTATCAGGTATTTTCAACCTCTAAATTCTTGGAAACCTTCATTAAGAGCGATTTTTTGGATCAAAATTTTCTATGTGAATTATTTTTGCATGAAAGAGCATTCCCTATGGATGCCCACTCCAATCTAGTTCCTTATTTGGAAGATATTAAACTAAGAGAATTGATTTCATTTGTTACCAATAATATGCATTGGTGGAGCGCCATTCAGACCATACAGAAGAATGAGAAGACTTCCACCCTTTGGGTTCAAAGTGATCCCCAATCTCCTACATCATTAAGAATTAGGAATATGAGATAATTACAATCTCCTCAGAAGGCTAGTCAGATGGAAGCCTTCCAACAAGAAGTTGTCTCTTCCTATTTCAAGTTGATATCTTGGCAAGAGCTCTTTGCAATAAAAGGAAGCCAAGGTAGATGGGATGCTTCTTCTGTTTTTTTGAGAGAAAGAGATCCATACAGTGTTGAAAACTTCAAGTATGCCCTGTCTGGGTTTCCCAACTATGTTGCATGTATTAAAACTTGTGGACCTAGTTGGATGGCACTGATATTTAAGTTTCCTATTTTATGGTGGCCAACAAGAAAATACCAGAGCATGTATCGACTGAATAAGAAGGAAGAGAAACCGTGTTGGGATGATTTAATTACATGCAACGGGTTTAGGAATCCAGAAGAGAAATATGAACCTTCTTTCAATCTTACCCATCTCCATCGAAAGAATTTTGAATAAGAATCAGATTCATACTAGTTGGGTCCCAAAATAGCCCTTTTTTCCTAATACCTATCAATGCCTTTTCCCCTATTTCACCTTACTTTTCCATACCCTGTGCATATATCTTCCCAGGTTAAGAATGGATCTTGACAGGTATAATCTATTATTGCTTTATTCTAATAATGCCTAATATTGACTATGATTATGAACTTAATCTTTTGATTTGTGCTAACTTATGTCGGTTCAATAAAGAAAGTTCAAAGCCTTAAAGGATTAGAGGTGTAGCAGCCCACTGAAATTGGCAAAGAAATGAATGTTTGGTGCTAGCTGTTACTTCCTGGAGGTGGTTCCATGCATTGATGTAGAAACATGAGTATATTTCCACCCAATCAGTCAAGACTAGGTATCACCGAGACAATCATGACATCTCCCCTGCCAATCAGTTGAGTCGGTTCGATCCATTCATCACTCAGAGTAACAACGCAAGCCTGGATGTGAACAACTTCATTCAATTATATTTATGATTGTAACTGTTTCTGTTGTAACATGACAACATGAAGATTGTTGATATTCATGGTTGTCTAATATTAGTGGATATGGATTATGTCACCTATGTATAAGTATGGAGAAGCGATCTGAATTAGGGGTTATTTCATTGGATGTTAACATTTTATTGTAAGAAGTTGTAACTGTGGTTTTACTTTCCTGATACAAGCTGGAGCAACAATTTTGCATATCATTTTGTTCTAATTTGTGTTAGTTAGTGTCATCTATGTTAGGAGTCCAGGGCTCGACTTCTCACAGATATCGCAGAGTTAAGTAGATTCTTTAGTTTTTATTATGTTAATATGGTGTGGAATTACAATAGGATTATTTACAGCACACTCCAATAGTAGTGGTGTGACAATCGATTGTGTCAAGTAGTCTATTTTCGTTTTATGCAAGTGTGTTAGATCACTGTTACAGTCAAGCTCATCTATGATTCTTACTGTTAATATTCTTTCTAAATATTTTCTGAATTAGATGGTTATGGTTTGGGTTACTATAGTCTGATATCTTTAGGGTTTTATTTCTTGCAAAAGTAATTCTAGTTCATTTATTCTTAGATCAGTTAATATTGGATTGTTTTCATAGGAAGGTAAAAGTCCCTTGAATTCCTAGATGGATAATTTAGATTAGCTTTAGCAATGAGTTGAGCTTGGCTGAGTAGTTAGGTTGGATAATTGATTTATATTCATTTGATCAACTGCTTGAGCGTTTATGCATAGATTGTGCGTAGTTACCTTTGAAATAAAATACTTCCTCGGGTTGATAACTTATGTTACATGATTTTTAGATATTTAATTAATTATACAATTGAATTGCCCAACAACATCTAGGGATATCCTTTTATGGTCTAATAAGACCCTCAAATCACTCATTTTTTTTCCTCAGGAAAAAATCATCTTATATTTCGAGGAGAAATGTAATACATTCTTCAAAAAGACTCAAAATAGATACATCCGGGGACCACCTAAGCTTTGAACTGTCATACACTATTTGTAACAGTGTTATATAAGATCACCATTTCATGTTCCATGTGTAGTACTATCATCTCAAAAACCCAAAATCCAATGCATAAAGTTCAACAATAGACTTGTCCTTTAGTAAACAAAAATGAGGAAACAACATAAAGGATTAAGGACTTTGTAAGGGGAAAGGCTCGGTTGAAACCACAGTCCTTGTCCTATATCCATCTTAAATAAGCTATTGAAGTGTACCTGTTAAGCCTACTTTTGAAAGAGTGCCCTCCTGAACATTAAATTTTCTATATATATTCTCAAAAAAAATCATTTCAAAAGAAGTTGATAGGACTCTCAAATGTGTGTCTAGGTTATGTAGCCCAGCCCTCTGAATCTAATGTCATAAGGACCATAGACATCGACCAATTGAATTGTATTATCTAGATTGCAAATACCAACAAAAATATTTAGAGTTTTATTTAAAGTTGGGAAAGAGAATATTCTTCTTCTATAGATAATATGCTGACCAAAGGAAATGTTATGGATATTGTGGCATACAAATCAATCATCAACACATTTTGCAAAGCATGTTAACTAGAAAGAGCCATCCATAAATAAGTGTTTACTACAATGAGACATCTTTAATAAAATTGATATTCACCCACCTTTTGCATAAGAGTTACATCATTGATTTCTTTGGCATAATGAAGCTTTTTCTCCTTGCATTTGCAACAAGCATAAACAGAAAGTTCACTACAAAATCACTAAGAGGCTAAAAAGAGGTAAAGTGGCCCCTGTATGGAATACAAATCAAACTAACAGAAGCAAAAGAGGTATGAGAATTAGGAATACTTTATCGATACTTATAATTTCTTGGTACAACTTACCTCTATTTGTGGAGCTTGACACTGTCTACTTTTGATTTACCTTTCAAAACATCTTTCAATATACTACAGATATTTCCTTGTTGCAATAATTTCATGTTAGGACCCATCAAATAAAGATTTTCTTGTTTGTGAAAATAACAAAATGAAGCTAAAAAAATACAGCTTGAGTAGTTTGGCTCAATGAATAAAAACAACATTAATAATGAACATTTTACATTTGATGAACATTTTTAATGTAACAATGTAAATTGCAATAACGTTCAAGTAAAATAATTGCTAATAAGAGATCACCTGAGGAAACATGGAGAACCACAAAACAAAGTATATAAGGCCATCGATCACATCAAAATGTCAATTTTTCTTCTGAAATATCAAAATGTTTCCCAAGGCTATCTATAACAAGTTCCAATGGATGAGTGAAATAGAAATAATAAAATTTAAACAATACAATTATAGAAATAACTATGGGAAATGTATAATTACTTACCATTCATTGAGCTCCTCTCTGTTTCGAGAATATTTTATTATTCTCTATTGGATAGGGCCAACCATGTGAAGGTGGAAGCTCTTATGACCCCTCTCCCCCTCACATCACTCTATTCTCCAAACCCAATGCATCTACTTGAAAATTTTGTTTTAGAGCAAATTCATTCATTCAATAGCTGAAAAAACCATTCATTAAAGAATCCATTCATTAAATAGCATAAAAACCATGCACAAAATTGTATTATAAAAAATAATTACTCAAAATTTCTTCAGTCACTTCTTTTTTAGTTTTCTTCTCTTTACACAAAAAATGCCTTTTAAATCAATGGAATTGCCACATTTGGATGATTTAGTCGTTGATTATTTCAACATGGTCTTTGAGGTTGGCCTTCTCTCATTACATGTTGTCTGCTTCCATGATTGTTTCATCTAGCTATAGTTGTAGTTGATTGTTTTTAACCTTTAGCTACATTAGATCGTTTTCTGCTTGTAGCAATATGTGTCCTATTTCCTTGCATGACTTTAAATTTTGTCTCATCAACTTGTTCTTCGCCACATGACTAATGACTAATAATTACAATGCTTGAGGGATTCTTTTTGATTTATCAGGCTGAGAGGCATTAGCATCATTGTGAAAATGGTGGTTCTACTGCTTACTTTTAGGTTATCTTGTTCAACATTAGTGCTCAAGTTCATGGTTGCAATCTCAATTATTTCTTACACATTGGCAGTGATGTACTACATGATGTTAAAAAACAATTAGCACCCTTGCATGAGTCTAAATTGATATTCTCTATGTTGTACCAAGCTTGCTATGAATTGCATAGTAATTGTCTGATTTAATGATGTCATTGGGACTGTTGTAGGAGGGTTGTTGGTCATGAGGTTATTGCTACCATATAAGGGGGAATTAACCATTTTTTCATCTTTTTCTATCTCGTAATATTTTGTTTCTCTTCCAACTGTTGATCCTTATGTTGTTGTTGTGCAATTGTTTGTGTCTACACTAGGTCAAGTCCACTAGTGTGGGTGTGGCCTTCGACTATCTATTTTGGTTGTTGTGTGGATGGATACTTAGCTTCTTTTTAAGGGGCCATTGCATGGATATTTCTACCAATTGGGTAAATCATTAATACACCTTATCTCTTGTTCTTCTATCCTAATGAAATGTGGCAATCTAGGGCATCTAAGATTTCATATTGGAATTGATATGGTTGTAGATGTTTTCCCACAAATACATAGCAAACATCATAGCATGCCCCAAAAAAATAAAACCCTGAACCAGTTGCATGCCCATCCAATCTAAAACCCTGAACCAGTTGCATGCCCAAAAAATGAGGTGATGCTTACCCGTTGAGCCATGAGCTCCAAATTGAAATCGTGAGCTCCAAATGTGAACCGTGAGCTCCAAATGTGAACTGTGAGCTTGAAATCAAAACTGTGAGCTCCGATTCTCAATCGTGAGGTCCAATTCTGAACTGTGAGCTCCAAATTTCAACCTTGAACTCTAAATCGAAATAGGGATCTAGTCCAAATTGCATAAAATTATACACCCGAGCCGCTAAATCATACACCAGAGCCACAAAAGGCAACACCAGAGCTAGTGTAAATGATACACCAGAGCTGCAAAATGATACACCATATCTAGTGGAAATGATACACCAGAGCCACCGTGAAATGATACATCAGAGCTACTCCTCAATCCATAAAAATGTCCAAATCCGCCGCGAAATGATACACCGGAGCTACTCCAAAATTCATAAAATGTCCAAATTGCATATAACTGTCCAAAACCTGAGTCGTGACAATGTTATAAAGACTATGTATTTTTTATTATATAATATTCTATATTATATGTGTTTCCATATAACGAAATATTATTATAGTATATTTTATTATATGTATTGCCATAATAGTATTTTTTTATTAGGTATAGTATTTTTAACTTGGGTATATGTATTTTTTATTATATGTATTTTTAAATTAAGAATAATATTTTTTATTATAATATGATGATGATGATGGCGATCTCACCTAATCCCTACAATGAAATGATGAAGATGAAGAAGATGATGATGATGGTGATGACGATGATACCAAATTGTTAACATAAACGATGATGTTGACAATGACAAAGATGATGATGATGATGAAGATGGTGATGGCAATGTTGATATCATATGAAATGATTATGATGACAATGTCGATATTGATGATGATGATGATGATGATGATGACGACGACGACGTTGATGATGTTGTTGATGACGACGATGATGCTGATGATGATGTTGATGAGGATGATGATGATCTCTAATCTCTACAATCTCAGCTAATCCCTACAATCTCACCTAATCATCATCATCTTCATGATCGTGATCATGATAATCATCATTGTCATCATCGTCTTCAACATCGTGGTCTTCATTATCATGACCCTCATCATCATCATCATCATCATCGTCATCATCGTCATCTTCATCATGATGATGATGACGATGGTGATGATGATGATGGAAATGATCACCATCATCACCATCATCACCATCATCATCATCATCATCATCATTTTCATCGTCGTCTTCATTATCATGACCCTCATCATCATCATCATCGTCGTCGTCTTCATCATCATGATGATGGTAATGTTGATGATGAGGGTGATGGTCATCGTCGTCATCATCATAATCATGGTATTCATCATCATGAACCTCCTCCTCATCATAATTACCCTCCTCCTCCTCATCATCATCAACATCATTGTCATCATCATTGTCCTCTTCATCATCATCGTCTTCATCATTGTCATGACCGTCATCATCATCATCGTCATCATCATGATGACGATGGTAATGGCGATGATGACGGTGATGATGATGATGATAATTATGGCAATGATGATGATGATAATTATGGAAATGATGATGATCACCATCATCTTCATCAACGTCATCATCATCACCATCATCATCATCATCATCACCATCATCGTCATGATGATGATGATGCTGGTAGTGGCGATGACGACGGTGATGATGGTGATGATGATGATGATGGAAATGATGATGATGATGATGATCAAATTCATCGTCATCATCATCGTCCTCTTAATCATTATCATCACCATCCTCATCATCCTCATCATCATCGTCCTCTTCATCATCATCATCATCATCATCATCATCACCATCATCGTCATCATCGTCATTGTCATCATCATCATCGTCTTCATAATCATGACCCTAATCATCATCATCATGACCCTCCTCCTCCTCCTCCTCCTCCTGTCCTAACAACAACATAGTAAATGGCTTCTAACAACATGTCCTATGGTAGTATTTCAGAAGGTTAATTTCTACACATATCCACATATAGGTAGTGATATGAACTTTTCACCAACATTGAGAATAAGTAAAACTTACTGTACTTCAAAGATACTTGTTTTGTAATCCACCAACATTAAGAACCTAGGGTAAAACCTAGCTACACAAAATGTTCGAGTTCAAGATTTCCATTATAATATTATAAAAACATATCTTAAAAACTATTATAATTATTATAAGTTATCATATTACTCTATTATTCTTATCTTCTCTTGCAACAAAAATATTCCTATTTTTGATGGTTTGTGAAAACACATAAAGTTGGGGATATTTAAAAATATCAACCAAATAAAGTGAAACAATTACCTCCCTCCCATCCTTTAGCTTTGAAATACAACCCATTATGTTGCTCCGTAAACATCCATGGAATTTATTTATCTTATTTTAATTATAAAGTAATTTAATTTAATTTAATTTATTTTATAATTTATAATTATATTTATTTTGTTTTAATTATAATGTAATTTTCATTTTATAAATAAATAAAAGATAAATTATGATATGAATATTTATTTAAATTAATTTGTAGGATGATATCAAGTTGACGAGATCAAACATTTTTCTTATCACACAAAATAATTTTAACTATAATATAATTTTAATTTTATAAATAACTAGAAAAATTTATATTATGATAATAATTTTAATTTAAATTAATTTAGTTTATTTGTAAGTTAAGTTTTATGATGAGATCAAGTTGAATATATCAAACATCTTTCTTCTTACACAAAAGGAAAAGGACAATACATTTGTTAGGGTTTCAACATAAAACTTTATGTTAGTACCACATCCCAACTACTAAACAAGAGGGGATGCTGATGATGATTATGATTGTTAGATTTTTATCATTTAAGCAATATGATCTTAGGATATTATCTGAGAGAGTAACATGCACAACACAAATCACAAGAGACAAGAGACACAAAGATTTTCCTTGGGGAAACCATAAAGGAGAAAACCCCGCAACTTCCTTAGAGATAGAATGAGCACCAATAGCAGCAGTAAAACCCAAAGACAGAAAAGATGATCTCCAACAGCTGTTCTCTCTCTCTCTCACTCGAGAGAGATTCTCCTCTCTTACTCATCATCCCCAGTGAGTGAGTGTGTGTGTGATAAATAGAGAGGCTCACTCTTTATTTATATTCTTTCGGTCACTTAATGTTCACTCCAACAAGTCGGCCTTACTTAATAATTACTTACTAGGGTTGACATATCTAGGAGAGTGAAATAGCCCTAGTGCCCCAAAACTATGGGGACTTTTCCCTCCGATCAACAAGGAGGGTTAACCTTGACTCAACTGTGGGGACTATTTCCCCGACTTACAATGGAGGGTTAACCTCAATGAATTTACATGACTTGTTTACATTATTGATTCTCCTGATAGGAACATAGGGGTACGACATGACTCAATTACATTACGGATACTTCCTAAATGGAACATCGGGGTACAATACATAACATTTACAAGTGAATACATTCTGAAGTTACAAATACATCAACACTCCCTCTTAACTAGGAAGGTATTTTCTTGACACAATTTATCAGCACAAGTCTTCTTCTCTGTATCATCTGGATCATCATCAAGTCATATTCATCTTCAAGTCATATTCATCATCTTCATCATCTTCATCATCTTCATTTTCAAGTCATCTTCATCAAGTCTGGATCATCACTTGATCTAGAGCATCATTGGATCATCATCATCATCACTGCTTCCGCTATCTCAATCAAATGGTGATATCTCTTCATTATTCTCATCGCAGGAAGTTCTATAGAGCCAACCCTTTTTCATGTTGGTTGTAGGCCTAGCCTCTAGGTAGGTCTTCATCTTCTTCAACACTTATATCTGACCATGATAGGAACACATCCAAGAACCATGTCAGAATGGACCGCCCAACACTTACATCTTTCATTCTCAAAGAATGGCTCTCAGCTCTAGGCTAAGTGTCAGTCCTAGAATGAAACAAATTCCTAGTAACTAACCAGGTGCCTCCATTCTCCTAGAGAATGGCCTCTTAGCACTAAGCTGAGATTTAGTTCCAGACTAAATCAATTTCCTGGTAATTGACCAGGTGCCTCCATTCTCCCAGAGAATGGCTTCTCGGCACTAAGCTGAGCTTCATTCCCAAATTGAATCAATTTCCTGGAAACTGACCAGGTTCCTCCATTCTCCTAGAGAATGGATTCTCAACACTAAGCTGAGCTTCAATCTTGGACTGAATCAATTTCCTGGTAACTGACCAGGTGCCTCCATTCTCCTAGAGAATGGATTTTCAGCACTAAGCTGAGATTCAATCCTAGACTGAATCAATTTCCTGGTAACTGACCAAGTGCCTCCATTCTCCCAGAGAATGGCTTCTCAGCACTAAGCTGAGCTTCAGTCCCAAACTAAATCAATTTCTTGGTAACTGACCAGGTGCCTCCATTCTCCCAAAGAATGGCTTCTCAACACTAAGATGAGTTTCAGTCCCAAATTGAATCAATTTCTTGGTAACTGACCAGGTGCCTCCATTCTCCCAGAGAATGGCTTCTCAGCACTAAGCTGAGCTCCAGTCCCGAACCAAATCAATTTCTTGGTAACTGACCACGTGCCTCCATTCTCCCAAAGAATGGCTTCTCAACACTAAGCTAAGTTTCAGTCCCAAATTGAATCAATTTCTTGGTAACTCACCAAATGCCTCCATTCTCCCAGAGAATGGATTTCAACACTTATATTTACCATCATGATATGACACACCATCTATCATCCAAGGAAAGGGATCTACACTTATATCTAACCATGGGAGGTCCAGCCTACCACCATGTCAGAAAGTCTCACGAACTCATGACTTCCCTTTGGAGGGAACCTTGATCTGGAGAACACCAAGCTTCTCCCTGAAGTACTCAATCTTCACTCTGGCCATTTCTAGCATAGAATCACATCAGGGCTGATTACGTCCAAGGATAACCTGCGAGCTTCGCCAGGACCAATTACATCTGAGGACAACCTATAGGACCGATTATGTCTAAGCAACCTACAAGCTTCACCAGGATTTATGCTCAGACAACCTGTCTCACCAGCTATGCTAGAACTCCCTCTTTCGAGAGATCTCGATCTAGATCACAAACTGGAGATTCACTGCTCCTCTCTACATCATACAAAAATGCAAGTAAGATCCATCAAATCAAATAGTAGTTTTCAAAAGAAACATACTAACTCCCAAATAGCAAGTGGCAACATATTTTTCCTCAGCTGTACTCAATGCCACGCAGGACTGCTTTCTGCTACACCAAGAAGTGCTCTTCCTACCAATGACACTTCCTGCCCAATATGAATCCACATAACCCTCCAGGTTAATGTTCCGATTCGCCTCATACTTGATCCCATAATCAATTGTACCCTTCAGGTACCTCAATGCATGCTTTGCAACCATGAGGTGAACATGTCTCAATGTGTTCACAACAAAGCAAATATCTGGTCTCATATTCATCAGGTACATCAAGGAACAAATCATCTGATGATACATCGTGGCATCAACCATCTCTGATGAAGCATCACTCAATAGATTTAGGTTCAATGCCATAGGTATGGCCATGGCCTTGCAGTCCATCATCCTGAACCTGTTTAGGATCTCTACTGCATACTTCCCTTGTCTCAGGTAGATTCCATCCGAATTCTGCCACACCCCCATTCCTAGAAGAATGCATCATATCCAAGTCCTTCATCTTGAACTCGGAAGCAAGTATCCTTCTTGCAAATTTAATGAGTTCCTCTTTTCTATCAGGATTAAGTCATTGACATATAATAGGAGCATCACTGGTCTTCCATCTTCAACCTTGAAGTAAAGGTTGGAATCCACTTTACTCTCAGTAAATCGTAGAGCCATTAGTAATTTGTTCATTCTGTCGTACCGTGTCGAACCTTAGGATCTTCTGCAGTCACTCCCTCTGAAGCGGAGCATCATTATTCCTTTGTCTTTCATACTCTATGCACTGAAACATTCTATACTGGAGTGACAAGTAGCTTCCTCTTCTACTAATACTCTATGTATCCATCTAGGGTCACTGGATACCAAGATCCTCTATCTTGAACCTTTTCAAAAGTTCTTGTTGCACCCATCTGTGAGCCTATCATCTTCTATAGGATTTCATCCTCAACCTTGTAGAAAAGGTTCATATCTTCATCACTCTAGGTGATATTCAAGCTCCTCATGTATGTGTTATCCCATGGGTGTCTTCTGAGCTCATACAAGGCCTTCTCTAATTTGCACACATGAGTCTGCCTATCATGTGTCTTAACTTCCAATGGCTACAAATGT
Source organism: Pseudotsuga menziesii (assembly GCA_001517045.1). Lineage (NCBI taxonomy): Eukaryota > Viridiplantae > Streptophyta > Pinopsida > Pinales > Pinaceae > Pseudotsuga > Pseudotsuga menziesii. The sequence continues at coordinate 397,465 of LPNX010648419.1, forward strand.
CTCTTCGTAGTTTATGCCTTCTTTTCATGAGAAGCCTCGTGCTACGAATATTTCCTTGTATCCCATGATGTTTCCATCTACTGCATAATGGAACTACGAAATTCCCTTCAGGTCTCGATACTAGACATCATTCTTCTTGAACTGGTACTCTCCTTCCCTTTCTTCTTGGATAATTATTCATAGCTGGAAGGCTCTGCATCAATGATGTCATTCAATAGTGTCGCATAACTGCACTGTGTCTGAGATTTCTTCTTTCTTTGAAAGTATCGTCATATTATTCTTCATCTTGGATTCTTTCTGGAACCGTCATCACTTGTTCTTCGGAACAAGTCTCATCCTTCTTTTCTTGTAGGTGATTGTACGCAATATTTCCTACAATTCAAATGCATAAGTTGTATGGTTAGAAACATTTCATAATGCATATTCATAATGGTAAATTCTTATGCATAAATATATAATCATGCAAGTATTTTATCCAATACAACATTCATCCATATCTCACGGAAAATTTCTAGATGCCTTCCATCTCTACCAGGACAACATTGAGATTGTGCACTAATCCAGTATGTCAGCAAAGAGGTTTCATTCTAGATAAGCAGCAATGAATATTTGTATAGAACCATGAGCTACTTACCCATCACATGCATATTAGTAGTATACTATCATTAATGCAAACATTCTATCATGCATAATACATAACCTAAATATAAACAAATGCATAACAAAACAATATCATGAAATGACAATTGAATACTTATCTTTATTTGTTTCGTGGGTAGACTCCTTCTTGAGCCTTCGGCTTCTTCTTCATTCATAATAGCATCATTTCTTATCCAAATGCTCAATATGGATAAGAGGTTCTTCATATTCCTCATTGCTTGAGGGATATTATTTGAATCATGAGCGCTTGATCTTCAGTTTCTCCCATCTTCTCTTCTCTTATTATGGGTAGAGATTCATCTTGTGTGTGCTCTTCCGAGAGTCTGCTGAAAGTAATCAATTCCTTCTTGAACACATTCCTTGAATGAATGAATCCCATGATCCTAGGAGACCATTCAAGGTGGTTATCACAATGTATGCATTCTCTACTTCTTCTACTACTTCAAGTTGTTCTTTGATTTGAGAAACCATTGTAAAGTATGACTGTATGGTCTCAACATTTTGGATCTTCACATTCTTCAATTGGTTTCTCAAAGTAATATTCTGATTTATGTTCTTACCTTCAATTAGCTTGGTAAATGAATCAAACATCTCTTTAAGTGTCTTTAGGGAAGACACTTATGGTATAAGATGATCCTTGATTGAATCAACAATGATCTTCTTGGCCTTGACCAAGTTCTTCTTGTGTAAGGCTTTTAGCGTCATCTCCCTCTGGAACTGGAACCTCTCCACTTATATAGGTGTCCAATTCATTTTCTTCAAGAACTAGTGAGATCCTATACTTCCATGCTTGGAAGTTTTTAGCTTCACCAAGCTTGTCATCAAGCTGGTGTGATTAGTTATTTTGAAATGAGAACCTCACATGTAAAGAGAAATAGATTGGATCTTACCGATTTGAGGTGTCCGTCCTGGTTCCGGATCTAGCTAACCTAGGGTTTGTCAGAGAAACCCTAATTTTAAAAACTTGGAATATTTTAGATCTTATTACATAAAAATATAGACCTCTTCAAGGCGAGCTGTCCAATGTACTCCTTTTCTGAAAACAATGGAGGGAAGCTGCCGTTACAGGAAGCCCTAGTTTACCAATTTATTCTGCAGAAATGCCTGATACTATTTCTATGGTATCTACACAATTATTTCTCCTCTATGTCTGAAATTTCATAGTGAGGTAACCTCATCTGTCCTATTTCCAACACCATAGGTTTTACCAGATGTGGTTTCACAAATTGGGACTTATGAGCGTTTTCCCAAGGTGACATATTTCAGGACTGTTCAGAAGAGCGATCTTGTACATACTGCCATGTGTCACTGGTTCATCTTCCGGGTATGAAACTTTAAACCAAAAATTACAGTCTATGCCCTTTGTGGAAAATCTTGAGAAATTTGAGTTGGACTTTCGTAGCCCGAGATATAGAAATTCTCCCCAGGTATCCTGTTTAGGGATGAATCCTGGGAGAGGATGGAACCCTAAATTGGAGGAATCATAGCTCCTATAATATAGCGAATATGAGTCTGAAAATTGAAAAAAGGATACATCAAGAATTTATCTTCGACCTAGGAAAGTTTTGGCACTTGATCCTTCTCCAATCTCGAGATATAGAGAATCTACCAAAACTCACAGTTTTAGTATTTTAGGGTTTTTCAGGCCCGGGGTCAAACTAGGGTTTGAATTTCTCAGAGTTTCACCCAGCCAAAAATATTGACACAGGTCTCTAAAATTTGATTTTGATGAGGAGAGTAATCCTATGCCAAGCTCACTCAAAAATTCCTCTTCTGTAAAAATCCCTATTTTTCTACAACAAAAACTGAAAATGCCCGAAATCAAATTCTGCTTCGACAGAAAGATGTGCCCTTCAATGGAGGTTCATCCTAGCCTCTGTTTGCTGATGGATTGTGGAGACATACCCAAAAAGTAAGAAGCCCTAGATTATGTAGCTGCACAATGTCTTCTTCTTTGGTTAGCTCTGATACCATGTTAGATTTTTATCATTTAAGCAATATGATCTTAGGATCTTATCTAAGAGAATAACATGCACAACAAAAATCACAAGAGACAGGAGACACAAAGATTTTCCTTGGGGAAACCATAAAGGAGAAAACCCCACAACTTCCTCAGAGATAGAATGAGCAGCAATAGCAGCAGTAAAACCCAAATACAAAAAGATGATCTCCAACAGCTATTCTCTCTCTCTCTCTCACTTGAGAGAGCTTCTCCTCTCTCACTCATCCGCCCTAGGGAGTGAGTGTGTGCGTGTGATAAATAGAGAGGCTCACTCTCTATTTATATTCTTTCGTTCACTTAATGTCCACTCCAACAAGTCGTCCTTACTTAACAATTACTTACTAGGGCTGACAACTCTAGGAGAGTCTAATAACCCTAGTGCCCCACAACTATGGGGACTTTTCCCTCCAATCAACAAGGAGGGTTAACCTCGACTCAACTGTGGGGACTATTTCCCCGAATTACATTGCAGGGTTAACCTCAACGAATTTGCATGACTTGTTTACATTATTGATTCTCTCGATAGGAACATTGGGGTATGACATGACTCAATTACAATACAGATACTTCCTGATAGGAACATCAGGGTACAATACATAAAATATACAAGTGAATACATTCTGAAGTTACAAATACATCAACAATGATTTTGATGATGATGATGATGATGGCGTATTCAGTGCTTGGAGAGGGGATGATGATGATGATTATGATGTTGATGATGACGATGCTAATGATGATGATGATGATGTTTATGATGATGATGACCATAGCCTTATGATGATGAAGATGATGATGATGGTGATGATGGTCTTCTTGGTGATGAAGATGATGATGACGACGATGATGATGATGATGAAGATGATGATGTGTGATGATGATGATGATGACGACGACGACGACGACGATGATGATGAAGACGACGATGCTGAAGATGACGAAGATGGTCATGATCATGATCATGATGATGTTGATGATGATGATGATGATTATGATGTTGACGACGACGATGAAAATGATGATGATGGTGATGTTGATGATGATGATGATGATTATAATCTTCATGAGGATGACAATGATGATGATGACGATGATGATGATGTTGATGGTGACGATGATGATGATGATGACGATGATCATGAGGATGACGATGAGGATGAAGATGATGATGATGGTGATGATGATTATCATCATCATGAGGATGACGATGATGATGAAGATGATGATGATGGTGATGATGATGGTGATGATGATTATCATCATTATGAGGATGGCGATGATGATGAATTTGATGATCATGGTGATGATGATGAAGACGACGATGATAAAATATGACATTATTTTATTTAAAAAAAACCCAAACACGTAAAAAATATGACACCATTGTGTTGGATATGCGACGAGATGTCCATTGCATTGTCGACACACACTTGTCAGATATCCTACAGCATATTCGTCGAAAAAACTACGAACTAGTGTCAAAAAGTTGACGATATAGCTGTCACATTTTCTGACAACATCTCCGTTAAAAAACATACGCCTGCTTTGTCAAAAATTTGTCGGTGCTAAAATAATTCAAAAGGTTCGGTACTTTTCATCATTGCTGTCCGACACATCTGTACGATATGTCGGATGCCTTCGGATTTCGGGTTCAAATCCTATTGTGTCCCTTGATGGAATCATCGGAGGGTGCTCATAGCTAGGGTTCCTTTGTAGGTGAACCCTATATTAGTCCCAGACAATCTTCATATGTTGTCTAGCCTTCTTTAGGACCTTTGTTGTATCGAAGGTATCATTTTCGAATAGGCCAACCAATCGATTAGTCATCTCATCCTTTAAATTTTTTGTTTGTCAATCCCACCTTGTGCGGATGGTGGGAATGAATATCTCCAAGGTATTATATCTTTTATAAAAAAACACCATTTCCTACAACACAATCATGCTATCATTAGTTTAAAAAAGAGGTTTTATCGGTATCTTGCAATCAAATTATAAAAAATAAATTGAAGAATGTATAATTACCTGGGATCTTCTCTATCTTTATTGGAATGAGTTCCTCGTTCACCAAAAATATTGTCTCTATTAAAATAGTTGTATCATGCCTTCCTCAATGATTTCTCCTTGTAAAATTTTCAAGAAGTAGAGGAGGCCAGCCTTCATATTCAGTGCTTACTTGGATAAATGGTCTGCACTCATATTATGCTCCATGTAGACATGCCTAAAGTCATATAAACCACGAATTGAAGTCGTCATTAGTGTATCATATATGTCGTATTTAATGGATATCCGACGACAAATTTTGTTACATACATTTCTAAAATCCGATGAAGTCTCCTTCAAAGAGGTCGGATAACCCAAGAAATTATATCATTATCTTGAGGACTTATAAGAATGGGTTAACACTGACACCATTTCCTATCGTTAGCTGACTTGGTACACTCAACTAATACATCGATTTGGTGTTGTTATATCAATACTAAGTATCTGAAAGTGTAGTTATTGTATTGTTGGGTGTTGGTGCCAAGGTACTAGACTTTAGTTAGAGGTTGGTTTAGTCCTTGGCAATACTTTATTCCTAGACTTCAAATTTTTGACATAAAACCATATCTCCCTTGGTAAAGGTTTAAGACACGACCCTTTTGTTACACACCCTAAATATGCAACTATGGTACTACTGCATGTGCCCCAATGATTGATATTCCTTTCATCTAAGATATCTAACTCTACCATACGTGTGGTGACAAGCTCTTCATCAGGTATAGCATCATGTAGTGCAAGGCTAAGTGATGGGACTAAGACCTCTTAGGGAAACATAACTTAAGCTCTATATACCAATGAGTAGGTCATCATGGAGATATGTAATCTCCACTAAGTGGGACCTTTTAAATTATAATGAAATTTTTGTAATCCCATAGTGTAGGATATATCTTGGTGTGCCAATGGTCACCTGAATCATTAACGGTGTGTTTAAGGATGGATAGTAATGTAATATTTATGGATTCAACCTACCCATTCTCTGTATATAGTAGGGTGTGGAAAAATTTTGTTTGATGTTATACTTAGCTAGGAGTCCCTTTATTTATGTAGATATGAGCTAGCTTCCATTGTCGACCACTAAGGTATAATGGACTATCAAATGATATATAGTTTGGTTTCTAATGGTTTTCACAATAGCATGTCCTATGAAACAAATAAGGGGCATGGACTTTACCCATTTGGTTCAATAGTTTATTATGATGATGATGAACTTGTGGCCATTATAAAGGTTGCATGTATAGCTCTGATGAGGCCTAAACCCAAAAATAAGAATGGTCAAGGGGATTTGATTGAGATTAATTCACTATATGATATATGGTACAAACTCATATAATGCTAGTATACTTTGCATTTGTTAACATATTTATTTACATTTTTTTTAATAGTGGCTAGTAGTAGCCCATGTACAAGATCTTAGTTAAGGTTGAATGTGACCAAAATTGCCCCCCATAATGTCCACTATGTGATTCTTGCAAGATAGAGTAAACCTTGGGATAGTTTATGTTGCAAAAGAGGAAACCATTAGAGCTTTTATTTTTATTAAATAATGCTAGCATTCTAGGAAGTCAAATGGAAATGTAAAATAACCTTAATTCATCCTAGTATTGCAAACAAATATTGTCAGCACATTGGGACTTATATTTGGTCTATTTTAGCAGTGTTTGGAGAATGATAATGACACCTAGCAGTCACAAATCATTCCTAAGATAGATATTCCCAACGTTGAGTTAATTTTGGACAAATGTGTGGAAAAAAATGAGAAATGGAAATGAAACCTAAGTAGTGAATATAATGGGTTCCTGTGTTGTATTCTATTTATTACACCTACATAAAATCAACATGAGATGAGGAAACTTTTCAACACATGTGGGTTCCCCTTGTCACTTGGATCAGACTATCCCAATTTGGAATCATTCTCTACTACTATACTATTGAGGTGTTCCATTTAGCATCCACCTTTGAGAATTATTGAGGCATGCCATCATTGTGAAACCCTATTTTCACAAGGTTGATATACCCTTAGAGGATTGTGAGGTCACTTTCAGCCTTGAAGTGTGATCTGGATTGTTTCTTTGAGCAGAAAAGGAGGCGATGATCATATTGTATGAGATAGAATCCACCTTGCAGTAGTGATCAGAGTCTATTGAGCATGTAATATTGGCTATAGGGACCCTATTCATTGACTTGAACACATTATGTTCAGGTTGACCACCTTCTAAGAGAGGTTCATGAATCTTTATCACAGTTAATTTAAGGTCTATACCAAGATATCTAACAATAACACTAGGACGAACAAAATTACAAATGGCTGGATTTTGATGTATTTGTAATTTCAGAATGTATTCACTTGTATATCTTATGTATTGCACCCCGATGTTTATTCTGCGAAGTATCTATAATGTAATTGAGTCATGTCATGCCTTGATGTTCTGATTGGGAGATTCAATAATGTAAACAAGTCATGTAAAGTAATTGAGGTTAACCCTCCATTGTAAGTTGGGGAAATAGTCCCCACAATTGAGTCAAGGTTAACCCTCCTTGTTGATTAGAGGGAAAAGTCCCCATAGTTGTGGGGAACTAGGGTTATTAGACTCTCCTAGAGAATTCGCCCCTGGTAAGTAATTGTCAAGTGAGGCCAACTTGTTGGAGTGGACATAAAGTGAACAAAAGAATATAAATAGAAGTGAGGCTATCCTCATTTCTACACATCACACACACACTCACTCACTGGGGCGCATGAGTGAGAGAGAGAGAACAACTATTGGAGATCATCTTTTCTATATTTGGGTTTTACTGCTGCCATTGGTGCTCATTCTATCTCTGAGGAAGTTGCAGGGTTTTCTCCTTTATGGTTTCCCCAAGGAAAATTCTTTGTGTCTCTTGCCTCCTGTGATTTTTGCTGTGCATGTTAGTCTCTCAGATAAGATCCTTGATCATATTGCTTAAATGATAAAAATCAAACACTAGAATCCAAAAAAGTGGCTCATCAAAAACAACCAACCAGAAGTAAGTATTGTGAACAATATCTCCTTAGACTTCAAATAACATTTTGTCAAACAATATCTAGTAGTCAAAATAGACTCGTGCACAATGAGCGTTGACAAAAGAGATTCATCGACAAAATCATTATTCACCATATCCTTACCCCTTGGAAAGGAAACACCTCTAATATGACCCTACAAGCGAGTTGACACCAACATATAACTAGGGGAATCGATAGTTAACAAATACACCACCTTATAGATCCTGACAAAAAGATAAAATTGGCTAGAGATTCTAGTGAAATCAAGACATATCTTTCAAGACATCCCCCTATTACATGAAGGGAATCCTAACTTAAAAAATGTGGAGGGAGGTTCATAATCCGTTCCAAACTGGAATAGTGCATAAGACATTTGAGAAGGGATTGAATGTTCGGCATGAAGGCCCTTTGTGGAGCACACTATCTATACCATTGAATAGACAAAATTCCACATTGAAAAAACCTTGTACATTGATTAATGATAGCACCCCTTATACAAAGGGATTTCGAGAGTTTATTATCTCAACAAATAGTGTAAGTGTATATGTGTGGAAAACACAATAGTAGAGGAGGGGAGTGCTGCTCTTACTCTCAGCAAGACACAAAAATATCTAACTTCAGAAATTTTCACCTAGATGACTATTGCAATTGAGTTGCAGTTGACTGTTTAGCTAACAGTAATCTAAAGGGCTGTTGCAAAAGATTATTTAGCTAACAATAAACTACAGGATAGTTGCAGCTAACTGTTTATCTAATAGTAATTTATAGGATAGTTGCAGCTAAAAATATTCTTGACTCAACTACTTTCAGGTTGGCACAGTAACCTATTAGTGTATTGAGAATACAACTGTGTGGGTAATGCATATATTTGACCAACACAACCTAAGTGATGGTGCAGTCCAGTTTTCCCATGCAATGCTTGAGAAAGTAGATAAGGTTCAAATAATTGAAGAGATAAAGCAGGGGTACTGAAGATCCCTGCATTAGTTATACTTTTGATATGTTCCATTTTCCAAAAAAAGTTAGCTACATCACTCCCGCACTCATAGCTGTAGTTTCTGAAATGGAGTGGAAAACAGGGATAGAAATTTGTACTTACCGAAGACATATTTGTAGTCAATTTAGCCGCCTAGTCACAATGAAGGCTTGAAACCAGTCATGGTGGGTTAATCACAAACTTGTGCAGAGAAGATTGAAGTAAACACTGTGTAGTCAAATCCATGAAGGAATAACGCTAAAGAAACCAACAGAGCAAACAAGTGAAGGAACCAACTCTATGAGGGAACTCAACCCGTGAAGGAATTGACTCTGCGAGGGAACTCAAGAAGTGAAAAATGCAACACATGGGATGATTTATGTAAGTGAAAAATGAAACGCTTGGGATGATTTCAACTCGAGGAAAGTGAAAAATCAGTGTACATGTTTATTTTAATTTTTATATGCTTTGTTTTATTTATTATTTTATTATGTATTGTTTTATTTGTTTGTAATTAGTTTAAATATGTAATTTTATATGTTTTGGTTTTATTGTTTTTATTTATGTATTTATTTATATGTTATTTTTTATGTATTGTTTTATTTGTTTATTTAATTATTTAATGGTGATGATGATGATGACGACGACGATGATGATGACGATGATGATGATGAAGATGAATATGGTGATGACGACGACGACAATGATGATGACGATGATGACGATGATTATGATGATGTTAGTTATGATGATGCTAGTTATGATCATTAAAAAGGTGAAGTAACAATGTTTATAGGAGCCTCAATTTTGAGTCACGTTTGACGATGACGATGACGATGAAGATGAAGATGGTGATGACGATGAAGATGAAGATGATGACGAAGATGATGATGAAGATGATGAAGATGATGATGATGAAGACGGCGACGACGATGATGATGACGACGACGACGACGACGATGATGATGATGATGATGATGACGACGACGGCGACGATGGTGATGACGATGATTATGATGTTGTTAGTTATGACGGCGACTCCGATGATGATGATGATGATGATGTTGATGATGAATATGATGATCACGATGTTGATGTCATATGAAATGATGAATATCATGATGACAACGATGATGATGGCGATGATGATGATGGCAATGATGATGATGATGATTATGATCATGTTAGTTATGATTACGACGATGACAATGGTGACGATGATTATGATGATGTTAGTTATGATTACGACGATGTTGATGATGATGATGTTTGAGTTTGGAAACCCTCCCAATATACCATCTATGCATGCCTCCGTCATATTGTTTGACAATGAAGATGAAGATGATGATGATTGTTGGGCCTCAACAATGTCTTTTATAATGATGTTATTTACATTAATTTCCTGCCCTATTTACCGAAATCTAATACATTTATCTTTATTTTCTCTACCTTTTACTATGTTTTCATCAATTATAACTTATTAATGTAAAAGAAACCTAATTCATCATTTTTGATGTTGTTGGGGTGCGCACCCTAATGGTCCTTAGGATGGGTAACTCCGCGGAGTTACGGGAGATTGTAAGCGGAGTTACGACTCAAAATAGTCTTAAGGGTGTCGGGGCTGAGTCAAAAACCTTATTTTGTAATAAACCCATGGTTTAAATCCAGGGTTTAGGGTTCGGGGTGCCCATGGTTTAAGTCCACGGTTTTGTAATAAGTGCGCTGTATAAATAGGCACTCTTGTAAATAAGGGGGGTTAGGCTTTTTATGTAAAAAGAATTGATGCGAAGCTAAGGCTAATTTTGTAAGAAAAGGTTAAGTCCCAGCTGTGTGCGTGGATGACCTCTGCAGCTGTGTGCGCAGAGGGTTTTTGGGTGATAAGGAAATCTGCAGCTGTGTGCATAGAGGCCAGCAACTGTGTGCATGGCTTTGAGGACTGAAGGGATCTGCAGCTGAGTGCGCAAATCAGAACTGTGGTTTTTGTATAAAGTTGAATAAAACACAGTTCTGTGGACGCAACCCCTACACTGGGGGTGAACCACATTATATCTTGTGTCGTGGTTCTGTTTGTTGTTTATGTTGTGTTCTTTCATGCATTTATATCTATATATCTGATAAGTAAAGATCACTGCTAGATAATAACTTCGCTGTGAATTCCTAGTAAAGGGTTGCGCAAGGCACTGTTTGTTTATCTAACTGCGAAGCTAAATAAGTGAATGTTAAGCTCTGTGATTTATATTTATAATCGGTTAAAAACTAAAGGTACAGTAATATCCCTCTTTTGCTTGCAGAAATTTGGTTCTGCGGCACCCCATAGCTGTTTCAGGTGAGACTGCAACCTGTTCGCAGGTTGTTGCCGAAAGGGCCAACTCTGTGGGTCTTTTGTTGGTGCGAAGTTAAAGGTATAAAACCCGGGTCTGCCCTATAGCCCAAAAAATTGGTTCCGTTGCCGGTTGAACTCAGTATCTTCTCAAGAGGGGTTTACGTTGTACCTCGAGGGCTATGTTTTGGAGGCCCTCTGTGAAGGAAATCGGTGATTGGCTTGATGAGACTTATTTGAAATTTTCTGAGCAAGAGAACAAAGATCCACATCGTAGTACAAATGAATTTTTACAAAGGTATGTTTTTTGTGACATTTATGAAATTTTCTTTGGTAGCATCCACATAGAGTTGCACCAGTGGTTATCCAGGTTAACAGAGTGAAGGACGAACTTCCAAGCACGTCGGTTTCCTGCTTGGACCCCCGCGAGAATTAATATACTAAAAAGGGTGAACAACGAGATATCCCGCGCTGTTGATTTCTGGACAACGCGAACCCTTGAAGCATTTGTGACGGAGTTCGCCATCGACATGAGTACCTCCTTTAGTGAAGCCGAGCGACAGTTTTTCAAAGGACCAAGGGGTAAGTTTTTGAATTCATTTAGTTTGCGAATTAAAATGCTATTGGCTGAAAAAGGTATATTGCTAATTGAATCAGATTGTTAGATTTAGTATTACTAACCTATGGTTGTAAGTGAAAATACCTTCGACGAGCAAAGAGGTTTGCTGCGAAGTTACAAAAGGTACAAGAGAGATTTTGGATCCTATTCCCAGGGTCAGTATACCGAGTATCCCCCTGTAAATCCTGCAGATTCAGAACCCGAAGAAACCCCTTCTGTTGGAAACCCTCCGGTAACCCCGCAGCGAAGACCTATTTTCCCTGAGAACCCGTCACAGTCTGAAAGTCACCCTAGCCGGGTATTCCTGTCGCAGGTCAGTCTACCCCAGTAAGTTCCCCCCTGCCTACTCCCAGTCCCCCTCCCTCCCCCCCTAGACCTGCGATGGCCCTTATGCATGATGACATTAAGCTCCCTGTTTTCAAAGGAACTGGATCAGAGGATCCATAACAGTTCTGGTTTTTATGTGAAGCAGTGTGGACCGCTAAGTCCATTACGGATCCAGATACAAAAAGGGTGCAGATGGTTACTTCTTTCAGAGACCGTGCTCTGACCTGGTTCATGAAGTTCTCCAGCACTCAGAACCATGCATTGGCTGACATAAAAGCAGCAATGATAAAGGAATTTAAGAAGCCGAAATCTGAGTCGTAGTGTATCACTGAATTGAAAGAGATTCAGCAGAGGCATGGAGAATCAGTGTGGGACTTTGATCAAAGATTCAAAGTTCTGCTAGACCAAGTTAGTTTCCCCATTGGACCTGCGCAGCACAAGGAATGGTTTATTGCAGCGTTGCTACCGCATATCAGAACTCCACTCATGCAACAGAAGGTTGCTGACCAGCAGGAGGCTCTAGAAATCGTGATGAAGCTTGAAACCGCCCCTGTCACAGATAATTCTGGTATTGCTCAAATTCAAGCACAATTGGCAGCGATGGCTCTGGAGCTTCGGGATATGAAACAAGGAAAAACCAGTCGCGAAGAGGTTTTGTGTACACAATGTCACACCGAAGGTCATGCCAAGGAACAGTGTCCTGTAGTAAGAAATTACCCGAATACTGGTACGCCAAACTCATTTACCCCACAAGTTCTTTATTGCGAGCTTTGCAGAACAACGGGGTAGCATCGACCTGAAGACTGCTATCTGCTACAGAGGTATGGACAAGTACCCAAGAACCATTGCTACAAATTTTGTAAGTCCGTAGGACATAATGAAGATGAGTGTTGCAGTTATGACCTCATGAGAGAACGCACCTACGATGCCTATCGGATAAAAAATGAGGGACAGAGTAATGATGGCTATGGCTACCGCGGTGGTGCATCAGGTAGAGGTGGTTTTGGAGGCCGTGGTCATGGTGGCATGGCTAGCATAGGTCATGGTCAGGTGGTGTGTTATAACTTCAACCAGGATGGACATTTGGCTCGCGCTTGTCGGAACCCGACTACGACATGCCGGTATTGCCGAGCAGTAGATCATGTGATCGAGTAGTGCCCGCAGTTGATAGCTAAGATTCAGGAAAGAAACAGTGCCCCTAATCAGAATCTTCAGATGATTTCTGTCGAGCAAAGACCTGCCCCAGCCATTAATGTTGTTACCCGAAGTGGAGCTACGATGCATATACAGCCTGCCGAGAAACAACCTGACGAGGCTTGGGTTCGTAAGGCCCCCGTGAAAGTCCCCGCCTTTGATATTGAAAGAGAAAAGGAGACATTCATGGAAGCAAAGAAATATTTTGTGGATTCTATCCCAGCAGTAGCACCTGTGCAGCCACATCAGCATTAGTTGCAGCTACAAGAAGGTTCGACGGATAAAGTAAGTACACTGTCCTCCTTTTTACAGAGTTGTCTGAAACTTTTAAGAAATCAGAATGCTTTAAGTGAGTTGCAAAAAGTTATTGCTTCCTGCGAACCTCAGCAAGGTTCTGGTCAGGCAAAAGCTGTTCATAGAGTCAGAAGAACTGGTAGGGAAATGAGGTTGAACACTCAGATAGGAGAGTATGAGATGAATGATGTGATCTTGGACTTAGGGTCAGAAGTCAATGTCCTAACCAAGCAAACCTGGGAACAAATGGGCAAACCTACCCTTGATTGGTCCCCTATACAGTTGAGATTAGCCAATCAGCAGAAGATTGTGCCCCTAGGATGATTTCCTAATGTCCCAGTAGATATTGATGCCATCTGTACTGTCGCAGACTTTGAAGTTATTGAGATCATTGACGACAACAATCCCTATCCAGCCTTGTTAGGTATTGAGTGGGCAATGGAAAATGCTGCAGTTATTAACCTTAAGAAGAGACAGATGACTTTCGAAGGGAAAGATTTGAGAGTCATAGTCCCATTGGATCCTTCCCAAGGAGAAAGGTACACAGAACCCCACCGAGATGAAGATCAGGATGTGTTGGACCATATCTACAATATTACAGTGAAGGAAGAAGATTATGTTGATCCTAATGCTGAAGGTATTATGGATTGGCAGTGTGACAGATCCCGTATGACGGATTCAGATGATGGTCTAGAAAATTGGCAGAACAGATTGTACGAGTTACATGGCCACCATTGTGCAAGAATTACCAAGTCTCTTAGATGGCTTGGCTCGCAGAAAAGACCCTTACCTGTTTTTGATGGTTCGACAGACCCAGAAGCATTTATTGAGCAATTCTCAGCCCAGATACCAGACTCACAGAAAATGGAGATTTTGGACTCAGCATTCAGAGCCATAGTAGCCAGATGGTGAAATGGTCACAAAATGTACATTCATAGTTGGGAAGTTTGCCAACAGTCCCTTCGCCTGAGATTCATGGATCGACCACAGGAGGTATGACACATATTTAATGGTAAGACTAACCCTCAGAAGCATTTGGAGTAATGTTACGAAGCCTGGAAGCATGTACCTCGTGCAGAGTGGGTACATAGGTTTGTGCATACCTTGGATCTTGTTGCAAAGAATTGGTATGCGGAAGTCGAGCTTCGCCGGGGTACTGTAAGTTGGGATACTCTTATTGACAGTTTTTTATTGACATTTTCTACTAATGAGGTTTGCCCTGCTTTAGACGTAGCTATTAGGTTGATCCATACTAAGGTGTTTGATGATCAAGAGATAGCAGAATACCAACCGGATTGGAAGGCACAAGAAGCTAATGCAGTCGAATGTTATAACCTCGCAATTGACGAGGATGACGATCCGCGCAACATTGATATTCCGGAGTCATAAGGCCACTGCGAAGTTCATGGACCAGCAGTCGAAGTTCCTGAGGTGACACCGCCCTTAAAGACGTGGACCGTAAACATTGGCTTAGAAGAACAGCCTAAGCATGCTACCATTGGAGATTATTGGGATGACGAAATGGTAAGCAAAGTGACCCAACTTCTCCATGAATATTAGGACCTATTTCCAACAAAGTTTTCAGAGATGAAAGGTATCCTGGGTGATATAGGAGTCATAAAGATCCCCTTGAAACCTGATGCGAAGCCTCTGAAACAGCGTCCTTATAGGTTGAACCCTAAGTACAAGGAAAAAGTTAGGATGGAGCTGGATAAGATGCTTGCTGCAGGAATTATTGAGCCCGTTGAGGAATCTGAGTGGGTCAGTCCTATGGTGGTGCAAGAGAAGAAGACTAAGGGTGAAATCCAAATCTGTGTTGATCTAAGGAAGCTGAATGATGCTTGTCTACATGATCCTTTCCCCACACCTTTCACAGATGAAGTGTTAGACAATGTCGGGGGTCAAGAGGTGTACTCTTTTACTGATGGATTTTCAGGTTACCATCAGATTAGAATTGCTCTAGAGGATTGACATAAGACAACTTTTGCTACAGAAATGGGATCCTTTCAGTATACAGTTATGCCCTTTGGATTGAAGAATGCACCTGCTATATTTTCTAGAGTAGTCATCTCTGCCTTTAAGGAATATATACATAAATTCTTAGAAGTTTACTTTGGTGATTGGACTATCTTTGGGCTACTAAAAGACCATATAACTAGTATAAGACTTATGCTAGATAAATGTAGATAGCACCAGATTTCCTTGAACTTGAAAAAGTGTATCTTTTGTGCACCTTTTGGGATTCTGCTAGGTCACATTGTATGTAAACAAGGCTTGATGATGGATCCAGTGAAGATAGCTATTATTGTAAACCTACCACCTCCAACATTTGTTAGACAAATTCGCACTACACTTGGTCATACTGGATATTACAGGAAATTTATTAAAGGGTATGCTCAGATTACTGCTCCGATGGAAAAGCAGTTGAAGAAAGATATTAAGTTCGAGTGGACACCTGAGTGTCAAGCAAGCTTGGATATTTTGAAGGAAAAGATGGTAACTGCTCCCATCTTAGTATTCCCTGACTGGAATAAGGAATTTCATGTGCATGTTGATGCATCCTCCATTGCTCTGGGTATAGTATTAGCCCAGTCAGGTGAAGGTAATATTGATCACCCCATTTCTTTTGCAAGTAGGAAATTGTCCACAGCAGAGAAAAATTATACTACCACAGAATGAGAAGGTCTAGCTATGGTTTATGCATTACAAAAATTTTGACATTATCTGTTAGGATCTCATTTTAAGACGTTTACTGACCATTCTGCCTTGAAGTATTTGGTTAACAAGCCTGTGCTAGGTGGAAGGATATGCAGATGGCTGATTCTGTTTCAAGAATATGACTTTGAGATCATAGTCAAACCAGGAAGATTGAATCTAGGACCTGACCACTTGTCGAGGCTTGAGTCGGGAGAAGAACCTACCAGCTTGGATGGGGGTCTTCCTGATGCCCAGTTGTTTGCCATCCAGATGGTTGATGAATACTTTCAGGATATTGTTCAGTATTTGTCTACAGGTTTTCCACCTGCCGAGATGACAACACAACAGAAGAAGCAGCTGGTGGTTCGCGCAACTGACTTTACCTTAATAGCAGGACAATTATATAAGATGGGACCAGATGAAATACTGCGCAGTCCTAGAACATAAAAAGCCGTTAATTTTGGCTGAGGCACATTCTGGGGCAGCAGGAGGTCATTACGCAGGAAAATCTACAGCACATAAGATTTTGACAGCTGGATTGTGGTGGCCCACAATTCACAAGGATGCAAGAGAATATTGCCACAGCTGCGACATCTGTCAAAGGATGGGAAAACCATCCAAGAGGGATGAGATGCCTCTGGTTCCGCAGGTAACTTTACAACCCTTTGAGAAATGGGCTATTGATTTTGTTGGACCTATCAACCCCCTCGTGAAGAAGTCAGGAGCAAGATACATTATTACAGCAACTAATTAACTCATCCGATGGGCCGAAGCTCAACCAATCAAGAACTGTAGCGCTGCTACAGCTGTAAAGTTCATCTTCGATAACATCTTGTCCAGATTTGGGTGCCCTAGAGTCCTTATGAGTGATTAGGGCTCACATTTTCTAAATAAGATGATTGAAGTATTGACTAAAGAATTTCAGGTATATCATCAGAAGAGTACTTCCTATCATCCACAAGCAAATGGGACTGTCGAATCTTTTAACAAGATCCTTGAACAGGCTCTGACGAAGGTTTGCAACGTTAACAGAAATGACTGGGATCTTAGAATTCCAGCAGTACTATGGGCTTATAGGACTACCTGCAAGAAATTGACAGGCCATACACCTTTTAGGTTGGTCTATGGGAAAGAAGCAGTCATGCCCATGGAATACATTGTTCCTAGCCTTAGAATATCTGCTTTCACAAAGATGGATGACCCAACGATAATAACAGAAAGGCTGACAAAGATACTAGAACTTGAAGAGGACAGATTTATTGCAGGGTTCCAGTAGCAAGTGCAGAAAGCTCGAGAAAAAGCATGGCATGATAGACATATTAAGAAGAAGCAGTTCCAGTAGGGTGATCTTGTACTCTTATATGACAGCAAATTCATGAAATTCCCTGGTAAGTTTAAGACACATTGGAAAGGACCATACATAGTGCAGAAAGTTAATGATGGAGGAGCAGTCCAGTTAGCTAATTTGAATGGAGAAATTTTACCCTCTATGGTAAATGGCAGTCGTTTAAAGAAGTATAGGGACAGGCCAGGACCTCCTAATCAAAAGTAACCCCAGGAAGGACAGTCTAAGTACCAAGAACAGTTGAAATTGGGTGCTAGACTATAATGAAGCGGTCCTCAAAACTACGAAGTATGGAAGACTGTCAAAGTTCGAAGTTTAATATTGTGTCGAAGGTTCTTGTCAAGACAAAGATGAAGCTAGCAGTTATGTCGGAGATTAAAAGTATGTTGCAGCTTAAAATGTGACGGATGGGACAAAATGGACTTGGCGGCACCGGCATGAGAACTGCCCTCACTGCCTGCAATAATGAGATCTTGGGAAAATATGGCGCCGTGTGGACAGGATTTCCGCCACTTCATCAGATTCGGCGTCATTAATACACTATGATGACATATTCTGTTTCGAGATTCTATAAGAAGCTAGATCGGCCTGCGACTCATGCATTGTGCATGTCTTTGCGTTTCTTCATTTAGCACTATGTCGAATGACTGTGAAGTCCAAAAGTTATTACGAGTGGTCAGGGAGAGAGGTCTACTGAACCTTTTGAGTAATCCACCTGGGTAGCCATGATCGACCAAGGCACAAAGAAAGGCAAAATTTCGCTCTAAGGGGCCGAAAGAAAGGCAGAAGTGCGCTCTATGCCGCATAAAGAACAGCACCGGTCTTCACAGCAAAACTCTGAAACATCCCAAGATGTATCCTCCTGGTTTGACAGAACCATGGCGGCTGTTTGTCTTATGCACCTTGACACACAAATCTGGGGACCCTAAGTTGTGGATGGTCAAATGTTCGACAAGCGGATCGAAGGATGGGGTCGCTGATAGATCCAGAAGGCCTTAACCAACATTTCATGAAGGAAAGGAACAACCAGCCAGCAACCGCATATATGGCTTCAGCAAGCAGTGCACCAGGCTTCGCCAACAAGATTCTACCACCAGAAAAGCAGCTGAGTGTCCTGGGACGGGCCACTGGTGAGTCTTAGGGGCCTGTTGGGGCGCATACCCTAACGATCCTTAGGATGGGTAACTCCACGAAGTTACGGGAGATTGTAAGCGGAGTTACGACTCAAAATAGTCTTAGGGGTGTCGGGGATGAGTCAAAAACCTTATTTTGTAATAAACCCATGGTTTAAATCCAGGGTTTAGGGTTCGGGGTGCCCATGGTTTAAGTCCATGGTTTTGTAATAAGTGCACTGTATAAATAGGCACTCTTGTAAATAAGGGGGGTTAGGCTTTTTATGTAAAAGGAATTGATGCGAAGCTAAGGATAATTTTGTAAGAAAAGGTTAAGTTCCAGCTGTGTGCGTGGACGACCTCTGAAGCTGTGTGCACAGAGGGTTTTTGGGTGATAAGAAAATCTGCAGCTGTGTGCGCAGCTTTGAGGACTGAAGGGATCTACAGCTGAGTGCGCAGATCAGAACTGTGGTTTTTGTAGAAAGTTGAATAAAACACAGTTTTGTGGACGTATCCCCTACACTGGGGGTGAACCACGTTATATCTTGTGTCGTGGTTCTGTGTGTTGTTTATGTTGTGTTCTTTCATGCATTTATATCTATATATCTGATAAGTAAAGATCACTGCTAGATAATAACTTCGCTGTGAATTCCTAGTAAAGGGTTGCGCAAGACACTGTTTGTTTATCTAACTGCGAAGCTAAATAAGTGAATGTTAAGCTATGTGATTTATATTTATAATCAGTTAAAAGCTAAAGGTACAGTAATATCCCTCATTTGCTTGTAGAAATCTGGTTCTGCGGCACTCCATAGCTGTTTCGGGTGAGACTGCAACCTGTTTGCAGGTTGTTTCTGAAAGGGCCAACTCTGTGGGTCTTTTGTTGGTGTGAAGTTAAAGGTATAAAACCCGGGTCTGCCCTATAGCTCAACAGATGTGTTATTTCATTTAGTGCACATTTTGGCACTCCATTCAGCCCTTTCTTTTAGTCCTAAGTTCCGCACTAGGTTTAATAGCATGTTTCTTATTAGGTTCTTGGTTTGTTTTATCCTCGCCTTCTATTCCCTACCGGTCCAGTGAATACCTGCACATGAAAAAACCATGAGTGTTGATGAACTTTGAGCATTGGTTTAAAATTAAATAAGAAAGAAAATAAAAAATCTTAAAAAAATGGAAATTAAATAAAGATTATTAAAAATATTTAAAAATGGAAATTAAATAAAGATAATAAAAATATCAAAAAGATGAGAATTAATAAAGAAATTACAAAATAGGAATTAAATATTAAAACCACTCATATTAACCAACCCATAAAGTGGATTGTAAAAAACTTATTAATTATTTAGAACCATATGCCATGTGCTTAATCCATTTTAAAGTGAGTTCATGTATATCACTTATTTATATAACCATTTTTCTTAAGACTTCATGTTTCATATATATTATCATTTCATGTTTTGGTAATTAACGGACTGTAAATAATATATGAAGGTCATAAAGGATGAGCTCGCATGCCGTGAAGAAGAGAATCGCACCAGAAAAAAGATGGAACCTAGCTTCCAACAAATAAAAACCAGTTATAATCAAACTTGGCACCCAACAAATAGAATTCATCCATGAATTAAAATTAGCATCCATCTCTTGACGTAGCTCATTGTTTAGTTCGCCAAGCTAACCGCGTTGTTGATAAAAGATTCCAAGCATTAAAACATTGAAATTGATTTGCAACCTATTCATTATCCATGTGTTTGGGTGATAGCACATTCATCAGTATAGAAGGATCGTTGTCACTCTCCTCTGCTCAACACCTTTCCCATTAGTCCACACATTTAATTGATGAAGGAGCTCTCATTCTAGAGACTCACCACCATGTGCTCTCCTCTGTCCAACACCACTCGTTAGCCACACTGAAGAAGGAACCTGCATGCCATGTTCACACTGAAGAGAACTAGACTCACGCCGAAGAAGGAAGATGATTGTGTCTTGGCCTGTGATTAGTTAACAGTCTTTATGATTGACTAAATTTAGAGAGCAGTCGACCACTAAAGGGTCAAATTGCTTATCTCTTGGAAAACAATATATATATTGGCCTCCACGCAAGATCTTGGGAGTTAGTCACTGATGTATAAAATTTGTGAAAACCCTGTTCAAAATTAATAAAAACTCTATTTCAGTTGCGTATGTATGTTTTCGTCTTATGTGGAGTAATTTATTGACTTAGACGTAGCCTCTGATTGCTGAGAAGAGCCCCTCAACAACCAGAGGTTCTATTTGTACTTATTCAGCAGTTTCCTTTCGTTTTTGCAGATAAGTAATTTTGTTTTTATGCCTATGTATTTAGTTTTCCTATAGATGATGTTTTCCTGTTGATAAAACTGTAATTTTTCTGTGTTTTTATGTAGTTTATGCCTTCAAAATCCATACAGCTGGCTAGTCGTCCCTCTGTTTAGATTGTTTTTCAGGCTTCTGTCTGCACCTTAATTGAGTCTATCTTTCAACTTTTAATTCAAATTTAGATAGAATTTTCTAGAATTTGCAGTCATTTCCATAATTGTTAATATTGAGTTTTATACAGCTATAGTTAATTAGGTTTTATGGTGATTTACCAGTACTTTAACATATAATCTTGTAGCTTTATATACACGTAATTATATAGTTTTGCAAATCTTGTATAAATCTCTGTATACATATAACCATTTATGCATTAATCCCATGTAAAGTTTTATGCACATAAAACGCTTATTCGGATGATGTAATGTTAAAACTTATTTATTATATATTTATTTATAGTGTGTAATTTAGTTTGTAATTGGTGGTTTATTTTGTTTCTTTAGTTTCTAGTTTAGTCTAGTTAATTTATATTAATTTAGTTTGTAATTTATACTATGTTATTCAATAACGTTTTTAACTTTGTGATTTTGTAATGGTTAGTTTTGTAAAGTATTGTAAATTAAAGTATTGTAAATTATTTTACTTCAGATTGTTTTTAAGTTTTTAGTTTTTGGTTGATTTGTAAATTGGTTTAGTTAGTATACATTAATTTAATTTATAATTCATATTAATTCATTTAATTAGTTTATTTATTTAGTTTGTATTGATCAATATTTGGTTGTAGTCTTTTCTTTTATGTTAATTATTTTAGATTTTGTTTTATGATTTATAGTATACATTTTATTTCGAACATGTTTTATTTTATTTTTAAGAATATGTTATAAATTTGGGTTTATCATAGATTTTATTTTGGTACTT
This sequence comes from Pseudotsuga menziesii, assembly GCA_001517045.1. Taxonomy (NCBI): domain Eukaryota; kingdom Viridiplantae; phylum Streptophyta; class Pinopsida; order Pinales; family Pinaceae; genus Pseudotsuga; species Pseudotsuga menziesii. The sequence continues at coordinate 419,316 of LPNX010648419.1, forward strand.
CATAGTTTTGTTTCAAATAACATAAGTACTTGTATTTTTAAAGTTTTCATGAATATATTATTTTGAGTTTGACATTTTAATTAATTAGATAGGTGCTATATTTATTTTTTATCTTCAACTTATGCATTAATTTTTAGTATTTTAAAGTTTTATCTTGAAAGCTCTCATAGCTTAAGTTTAATATAAGTTTAATTTTCAAAGCTCATAGATCGGTTGTTGATTAGGTTAGATTTGTTAAACTAGTTTTCTTACATTAGTTTATGATTGTTCGCCAAGTGTTTGTTTACACTTGGTCCTTATATTAGTGTTTCAATTTGCTTTATACGATTGCATACATTCGATAACTAGAGTAGGATAGTTAGTTAGTTTGCTCTTTTGAAAATATAGAGTAGTTTCACCTATAGAATAGATAGATTAATTGTTGTTTTCACTTGTAGCACAATTTTCTGTTCTATAGTAATTAATTTCATATTTGCTTTTGTAATTAATTTCAGTATTTGCTTTCGTAGTTAATCACATGGTTAAGCAGATTCACATCCCTGCATAAGTATCTAGTTCATGAATTCATGAAATAGTTTAGTTGATTTGTTTCCTATTTTGAATATTTAAATTTACTCTCATTAGATTAGATTGCTTTCGGACCAAGTGACTGCTTTCCTAGATTAGTCGTTGCAATTTCATTTGATAGAATGGATTAGCATAATGTTAGATTAGATTTGAATTCATAGTTACTTTTCAAGTTCTTAGTTGGTTTTCTGTTTTTATAGACAGATTGAATTCTTGCATTTGAATTATGAAAGTTATGCATGTAGTTTACAATCACATAGTTTCATGTTAGCGCATTTGCATATTTAGTTAGCTTAGATTAGTTCAAGCCTTCAATTCTGCACATATAGTGTTTTCATCTCATAAGATCCCTTCCCGGGTTGACAATTAAGTGTTGAATTAGATAGTGCATAGTTTACTCAACATTCTGGTGTCGTTGCTGGGGAGGTGCAAAGCGGATTGGAGTCTGGGTAGATAAGGGTAGATAGGTTGTCTTTACATTAAACAACAAGGGGGAAGGGAAACGATAAGATGCAAAGACAACTTCACTATGGAATTTCCATAGTGTGACAACCTGACACATCCACTTTAGTGGGTTGCCCCAAATCTTTGTTGTTTCTTTTTCACACAAGTTTGTTTACTTTCCGCAAGTTAATTTCATGTATGTGTTTTAGTGTGTTGTGTTTTATTAGTAGATAGTTTCTCAAAAAAACACATAATTTTTTTTGGGGGTACTATACGAACCCCAGGGACTAAACCTTGTGTGAAGCAGGACCTACCAACAAACAAAATGGACTCAAAGGTGCTTATTAGCATGAGAGAGCTCTCTCAAATCCTAGCAACAGCTGGGAATGATTCTCACCAGGTAAAAACCATCTTGACAGCAATTGAGAGCTTGTCAACCTCTCCCGAAATAACAGACAAACTCAAATCCCTAGAGCTACAAAAATATGTTCTCTGCAAGAATGCCAAAGAAATTGATACATTGGGGATTACATATGAAGGAGAGCAATTGGAAATTAAAGAGTTCTTTACATGCAAGCTAACATATCCATCATATGCTCAAACAACTGCTCAACTAGAAGAAGATGATCTGTATGACATAGCGAAGGAAGGTGAGTACCAAGACTACATCGAAAGATGGTTTCAGGAGGTAAATCGACCGCAATACCATTTCTTCATTTGAAACCTATTGATGCAAAGAAAAGTAAGTTGGTCGAACTTCCACATTCAGGTAATCATTGCAACAATATTTTCATATGTGGATAAATGTACAATTCTCATTTTTCTTTGCACTTGGTTTCATTGGAAAAGCTCATATACTTGAATAAATATGTTTTCTTTCTTGTTAGGGTAGAGAAATATGTATATAAATAAAATATTGCATTCTTAGTTTAGGAAATAATGCAACTTCATTTTTTTTGTTTTTTTCAAATAAAAGAACTAAGAAGAAGATCATGTTAATGACTAAACAAAAACAATCTTACATCATTATTCATTTTTCATACATACATACTTCTTATTATACCAGTTACTTAAGACCAACTTTAAATATCATGGGAATTTGTCATAACTTAAAGTCCATCTAAAACCTAGAGGTCACTCGTACATCCTAGCTTCTTTATGAGGGCATGTTATTTAAGCATCTTTACTACAGGGTAGCATAAGGGTGAATGAAATTCCTAGTCTGTGGGGAACAGTACTGCAAATATATATAAAAGAGGCAGGATTTGGGACGAGAGACACCTTTCATTCATTATATTTTGGCTTCATCCACTTTACACTAAATCCATCAATCGTGTGTATCTTTTATTCAGTAGATTCCTCTTGCAGCCTTTATTTTTCCATGATAATAAAAAATAGAAGACTAGCTGTCCTCCAATCAATATGCCATCCCACCATGTAGCATGGTTTTTAGAGCTGCTCCCCCACCACTCCTTCATAGGAAAAATCATTTGCTGAAAATCTATAGGGACTGAAAACATTGGGACAAGAGCCTCTGATAGAAAATAGGTTTAAGAGGTTAACCCATTGGGGTACTGAACATGCTCGTTGGAAGAGGGTACCAGCCTATGGTATGACAAGCTAAACTTGACGGGGTACCGTACATGCCCGAATGAAAGAGGGGAATCTGCCTGGGGAGGACAACTTGTTAAAAGAGAGAGAGAGAAAAAGAGTCTAAAAAAAGAGGGAAAAAATATGAAGATGACTTTGTGATAATAAAGGTTGTTGTGGGTCTATCGGAGGAAGGTATGCATGGTTGATCTAAAATGAACTCCATCAATCTTCCATTTGAGAATGTTTGTAAGTAGCACTTAAGATCTTGTTGTCTAAATTCATACCATACCTAGGATATCACTATCCTAGAAGTGGGACCCATAAACTTAGGAGTTAATGAACTTGAAATGCAAACTTTGTCCATAATTACTTGAATAACGATAAACCTTTGAGAAGTACCAGGTATGACTGGTTTCCTATAGGCTTTACTAACTATTTATACCCTCATGTTTTCCATTTTAACCCAGTCTTAATTCATTCATGGGACGAGGATGTGCCATACCTTCGGTCTGGGGGAGGGAGTCTCAATTTATATGGTCTTCATAATAATGAAATATTACTAGTTGAAAAAATCTGAAATAATATGAAGTTGTTTTGGTCATCTCATAACATATTTTTTTCTTTCTTTCTAAGTTCTACTTTTCATGTAATAATAAAGATGGATTCATTTTGCTGAACGATTGCCTAGAAACTATTTATGATCAAGCAGAGTTTTTTTAAATGAAAGACCGCTTTCGATCCATTCATGGAACGAGGACGTGCCATACCTTTGGTCTGGGGGTATGTTGGGCCTCGAAAATGTCTTTTATAATGATGTTATTTACATTAATTTCTTGCCCTATTTACCGAAATCTAATACATTTATCTTTAAATTTTCTACCTTTACTATATTTTCATCAATTATAACTTATAAATGTAAAAGAAGCTTAATTCATCATTTTTGATGTGTTATTGCATTTAGTGCGTAGTTTGGCACTCCATTCAGCCCCTTGTTTCGGTCCTAAGTTCCGCACCAGGTTTAATGGCATGTTTCTTATTAGGTTCTTGGTTTGTTTTATCCTCGCCGGTCCTGTGAATACCTGCACATACAAAAACCATGAGTGATGATGGAATTTGAAAATTAAATAAGAAAGAAAATAAAAAATATTAAAAAATTGGAAATTAAATAAAGAAAATAAAAAATATTAAAAAAATGGAAATTAAATAAAGATTAAAAAAAATTAAAAAGATGAGAATTAATAAAGAAAATACAAAATAGGAATTAAATATTAAAACCACTCATATTAACCAACCCATAAAGTGGATTGTAATAAACTTATCAATTATTTAGAACCATATGTCACGTGCTTAATCAATTTTAAAGTGAGTTCATGCATATCACTTATTTATATAACCATTTTTATTAAGACTTCATGTTTCATATATATTACCATTTCATGTTTTGGTAATTAACAGACCACATGTTTTATGGAGGCCATAAATAATATATGCAGGCCGTAAAGGATGAGATCGCATGCCGTGAAGAAGAGGATCGCACCAGAAAATATGGAACCTATCTTCCTGCAAATAAAACCAAGTTATGATCAAACATGGCACCCAACAAATAGAATTCATCCATGAATTAAAATTAGCATCTAGCTCATGACGCAGCTATTTGTTCAGTTGACCAAGCTAACCACGCCGTCGATAAAAGATTCTAGAGATTAAAAAATTGAAATGGATTTGCAACCTATTCATTATCCACGTGTCTGGGTGATAACACGTTCATCAGTATAGAAGGATCGTTGTCACTCTCCTTTGCTCAACATCTCTCCCATCAGTCCACGCATTTAATTGATGAAGGAGCTCTCATTCTAGAGACTCACCACCTTGTGCTCTCCTATGTCCAACACCACTCGTCAGCCATGCTGAAGAAGGAACTTGCATGCCACGTTCACACTAAACAGAACCAAACTCACACCGAAGAAGGAGGATTGCTGTGCATTGGCCTGCAATTAGTTAAAAGTCTTTATGATTGACTAAATTTAGAGAGCAGTCGACCACTAAAGGGTCGACTTGCTCATCTCTTGTAAAACAATATATATATTGGACTCCACGCGAGAGCTTGGGAGTTAGTCGCCGGTGTATAAATTTTTTGAAAACTCTATTCAAAATTAATAAAAACTGTATTTCAACTGCGTATGTATGTTTTTGTCTTATGTGGAGTGATTTATTGACTTAGACGCAGCCTCTGATTGCTGAGAAGGGCCCCTCAACAACCGGAGGTTCTATTTGTACAGATTCAGCAGTTTTCTTTCATTTTTGCAGATAAGTAATTTTGTTTTTATGCCTATGTATTTAGTTTTTCTGTAGATGACATTTTGTTGTTGATAAAACTGTAATTTCCCTGTGTTTTTATGTAGTTTATGCCTTCAGAATCCATATGGATGGCTAGTCGTCCATCTATTTAGATTGTTTTTCAGCCTTCTGTCCACATCTTAATCCAGTCTGTCTTTCATCCTTTAATTCGAATTTAGATAGAATTTTCCAGAATTTGCAGCCATTTCCAGAATTGTTAATATTAAGTTTTATACAGAGATAGTTAATTAGGTTTTATGGTGATTTACCAGTACTTTAACATGTAATCTTGTAGCTTTATATACACGTAATTATATAGTGTGATTATATAGTTTTTCAAATCTTATATAAATCTATGCATACATATAACCATTTATGCATTAATCCCATGTCAAGTTTTATGCACATATAACGCTTATTCGGATGATGTAATTTTAAAACTTATTTATTTTATATTTATTTATAGTGTGTAGTTTAGTTTGTAATTGGTGGTTTATTTTGTTTCTTTAGTTTGTAGTTTAGTCTAGTTAATTTATTTTAATTTTGTTTGTAATTTATACTATGTTATTCAATAACGTTTTTAACTTTGTAATTTTGTAATGGTTAGTTTTGCAAAGTATTGTAAAATCTTTTGCTTTAGATTATTTTTAAGTTTTTAGTTTTTGGTTGATTTGTAAATTGGTTTAGTTAGTATACATAAATTTAATTTATAATTCATATTAATTCATTTAATTAGTTTATTTATTTAGTTTGTATTGATCAATATTTGGTTATAGTCTTTTCTTTTTTGTTAATTATTTTAGATTTTGTTTTGTGATTTATAATATACATTTTATTTCGAACATGTTTTATTTTATTTTTAAGAATAAGTTATAAATTTGGGTTTATCATAGATTTTATTTGGGTAGTTCATAGTTTTGTTTCAAATAACATAAGTACTTGTATTTTTAAAGTTTTAATGAATATATTATTTTGAGTTTGACTTTTTAATTAATTAAATATGGAATTAATTAGATAGGTGCTATATTTATTTTTTATCTTCAACTTATGCATTAATTTTTAGTATTTTAAAGTTTTATCTTGAAAGCTTTCATAGCTTAAGTTTAATATAAGTTTAATTTTCAAAGCTCATAGATCGGTTGTTGATTAGGTTAGATTTGTTAAACTAGTTTTCTTATATTGGTTTATGATTCTTCGCCAAGTGTTTGTTTACACTTGGTCCTTAGATTAGTGTTTCAATTTGCTTTATACGATTGCATAAGTTCGATAACTAGAGAATGATAGTTAGTTAGTTGTCTCTTTTGAAAAGATAGAGTAGTTTCGCCTATAGAATAGATAGATTAATTGTTGTTTTCACTTGTAGCACAATTTTCTGTTTTATAGTAATTAATTTCATATTTTCTTTCCTTATTAATTTCAGTATTTTGTTTCGTAGTTAATCACATGGTTAAGCAGATTCGCATCCCTGCATAAGCATCTAGTTCATGCATTCATGAAATTGTTTAGTTGATTTGTTGCCTGTTTTGAATATTTAAATTTACTCTCATTAGATTAGATCGCTTTCGGACCAAGTGACCGCTTTCCTAGATTAGTCGTTGCAATTTCATTTCATAGAATGGATTAGCATAACGTTAGATTAGATTTGAATTCATAGTTACTTTTCAAGTTCTTAGTTGGTTTTCTATTTTTATAAACAGATTGAATTCTTGCATTTGAATTATGAAAGTTATGCATGTAGTTTAAAATCATATAGTTTCATGTTAGCGCATTTGCATATTTAGTTAGCTTAGGTTAGTTCAAGCCTTCAAGTTTGCACATATATTGTTTGCATCTTATAAGATCCCTTCCTGGGTTGACAATTAAGTGTTGAATTAGATAGTGCATAGTTTACTCAACATTTTGGCGTCGTTGCTGGGGAGGTGCAAAGCGGATTGGAGTCTGGGTAGATAAGGGTAGATAGGTTGTCTTTACATTAAACAACAAGGGGGAAGGGAAACGATAAGATGCAAAGACAAATTCACTATGGAATTTCCATAGTGTGACAACCTGACACATCCACCTTAGTGGGTTGCCCCAAATATTTGTTGTTTCTTTTTCACACAAGTTTGTTTACTTTCCGCAAGTTAATTTCATGTATGTGTTTTAGTGTATTGTTTTTTATTAGTAGATAGTTTCTCAAAAAAACACATAATTTTTTTTTGGGGTACTGTAAGAACCCCAGGGACTAAACCTTGTGTGAAGCAGGACCTACCAACCAACAAAATGGACTCAAAGGTGCTTATTAGCATGAGAGAGCTCTCTCAAATCCTAGCAACAGCTGGGAATGATTCTCACCAGGTAAAAACCATCTTGACAGCAATTGAGATCTTGTCAACCTCTCCCGAAATAACAGACAAACTCAAATCCCAAGAGCTACAAAAATATGTTCTCTGCAAGAATTCCAAAGAAATTGATACATTGGGGATTACATCCGAAGGAGAGCAATTGGAAATTAAAGAGTTCTTTACATGCAAGCTAACATATCCATCATATGCTCAAACAACTGCTCAACTAGAAGAAGAGGATCTGTATGACATAGCGAAGGAAGGTGAGTACCAAGACTACATCGAAAGATGGTTTCAGGAGGTAAATCGACCGCAATACCATTCCTTCATTCGACACCTATTGATGAAAAGAAAAGTAAGTTGGTTGAACTTCCACATTCAGGTAATCACTGCAACAATATTTTCATATGTGGATAATTGTACAATTCTCATTTTTCTTCGCACTTGGTTTCATTGGAAAATATCATATACTTGAATAAATATGTTTTCTTTCTTCTTAGGGTAGGGAAATATGTATATAAATAAAATGTTGCATTCTTCCTTTAGGAAATAATGCAACTTCATTTTTTTTGTTTTTTTCAAATAAAAGAACTAAGAAGAAGATCATGTTAATGACTAAACAAAAACAATATTACATCATTATTCATTTTTCATACATGCATACTTCTTATTATACCAGTTACTTAAGACCAACTTTACATATCATGGAGATTTGTCATAACTTAAAGTCCATATAAAACCTAGAGGTCACTCGTACATCCTAGCTTCTTTGTCAAGGCATGTTATTTAAGCATCTTTACTACAGGGTAGCATAAGGATGAATGAAATTCCTAGTTTGTGGGGAACAATACTATAAATCTATATGAAAGAGGCGAGATTTGGGACTAGAGAGACCTTTCATTCATTATCTTTTGGCTTCATCCACTTTACACTAAATCCATCAATCGTGTGTGTCTTTTATTCAGTAGATTCCTCTTGCTTCCTTTATTTTTCCATGATAATAAAAAAGAGAAGACTAGCTGTCCTCCAATCAATATGCCATCCCACCATGTAGCATGGTTTTCAGAGCTGCTCCCCCACCACTCCTTCATAGAAAAAATCATTTGCCGAATATCTATAGGGATTGGAAACATTGGGAAAAGAGCCTCTGATAGAAAACAGGTTTAAGAGGTTAACCCGTTGGGGTACTGAACAGGCTCACTGGCAGCGGGTACCGACCTATGGTATGACCAAGTAAACCCGACGGGGTACTGAACATGCCCGAATGAAAGAGGGGAATCTACCTCGGGAGGACAACTTGTTAAAAAAGAGAGAGAGAGAAAAAGAGTCTAAAAAAAGAGAGAAAAAATATGAAAATGACTTTGTGATAATAAAGGTTGTTGTGGGTCTATCGGAGGAAGGCATGCATGGTTGATCTAAAATGAACTCCATCAATCTGCCATTTGAGAATGTTTGTAAGTTGCACTTAAGACCCTGTTGTCTAGATTTATACCATACCTAGGATATCACTATCCTAGAAGTGGGACCCATAAACTTAGGATTTATTGAACTTGAAATGCAAACTTTGTCCATAATTACTTGAATAATGATAAACCTTTGAGAAGTACTAGGTATGACTAGTTTCCTATAGGCTTTACTGACTATTTATACCCGCATGTTTTCCATTTTAACCCAGACTTAATTCATTCATGGCATGAGGACGTGCCATACCTTTGGTCTGGGGGAGGGAGTCTCAATTTATATGGTCTTCATAATAATGAATTATTACTAGTTGGCAAAATCTAAAATAATATGAAGTTGTTTTGGTCATCTCATAACATTATTTTTTTCTTTCTTTCTAAGTTCTAGTTTTCATGTAATAATAAAGATGGCTTCATTTTGCTGAACGATTGCCTACAAACTATTTATGATCAAGTAGAGTTTTTTTAAATGAAAGACCGCTTTCGATTCATTCATGGCACGAGGATGTGCCATACCTTTGGTCTGGGGGTATGTTGGGCCTCGAAAATGTCTTTTATAATGATGTTATTTACATTAATTTCCAGCCCTATTTACCAAAATCTAATACGTTTATCTTCAATTTGTCTACCTTTTACTATATTTTCATCAATTATAACTTATAAATGTAAAATAAGCTTAATTCATAATTTTTGATGTGTTATTTCATTTAGTGCGTAGTTTGGGACTCCATTGAGCCCCTTCTTTTGGTCCTAAGTTCTGCACTAGGTTTAATGGCATGTTTCTTATTAGGTTCTTGGTTTGTTTTATCCTCGCCTTCTATTCCCCTCCGGTCCCGTGAATACCTGCACATGCAAAAACCATGAGTGATGATGAACTTTGAGCATTGCTTTAAAATTAAATAAGAAAGAAAATAAAAATATTAAAAAAATGGAAATTAAATAAAGATAATAAAAAATATTAAAAAAATGGAAATTAAATAAAGATAAAAAAATATATTAAAAAGATGGGAATTAATAAAAAAAAATACAAAATAGGAATTAAATATTAAAACCACTCATATTATCCAACCCATAAAGTGGATTGTAATAAACTTATTAATTATCTAGAACCATATGTCACGTGCTTAATCGATTTTAAAGTGAGTTCAAGTATATCACTTATTTATATAACCATTTTTCTTAAGACTTAATGTTTCATATATATTACCATTTCATGTTTTGGTAATTAACAGACCGCATGTTTTATGCAGGCCGTAAAGGATGAGCTCACATGCCGTGAAGAAGAGGATCACACCAGAAAATATGGAACCTAGATTCCAGCAAATAAAACCCAGTTATAATCAAACCTGACACCCAACAAATAGAATTCATCCATGAATTAAACTTAGCATCCAACTCATGATGCAGCTCATTGTTCAGTTCGCCAAGCTAACCGCGCTGTTGATAAAAGATTCTGGGGATTAAAAAATTGAAACGGATTTGCAACCTATTCATTATCCATGTGTCTGGGTGATAAGACGTTCATTAGTCTAGAAGGATCATTGTCACTCTCCTCTGCTCAACACCTCACCCATCAGTCCACGCATTTAATTGATGAAGGAGCTCTCGTTCTAGAGACTCGCCACCATGTGCTCTCCTCTGTCCAACACCACTCGTCAGCCACACTGAAGAAGGAATTTGCATGCCACATTCACACTGAAGAGAACCAAACTCATGTCGAAGAAGGAATATGACTATGCGTTGACCTGCGATTAGTTAACAGTCTTTATGATTGACTAAATTTAGAGAGCAGTTGACCACTAAAGTGTCGACTTGCTCATCTCTTATAAAACAATATATATATATTGGCCTCCACGCGAGAGCTTGGGAGTTAGTTGTTGGCGTATAAAATTTGTGAAAACTCTGTTCAAAATTAATAAAAACTCTATTTCAGCTACGTATGTATGTTTCTGTCTTCTATGGAGTGATTTATTGACTTAGATGTAGCTTCTGATTGCTGAGAAGGGCCCCTCAACAACCGAAGGTTCTATTTGTACAGATTTAGCAGTTTCCTTTCGTTTTTGCAGATAAGTAATTTTGTTTTTATGCCTATATATTTAGTTTTCCTGTAGATGACATTTTGTTGTTGATAAAACTATAATTTTCCTGTGTTTTTATGTAGTCTATGCCTTTAGAATCCATACGACCGGCTAGTCGTCCATCTGTGTAGATTGCTTTTCAGCCTTCTGTCCACATCTTAATCCAGTTAGTCTTTCAGTATTTAATTCGAATTTAGATAGAATTTTCCAAAATTTGCAGTCAGTTCCAGAATTGTTAATATTGAGTTTTATTCAGAGATAGTTAATTAGGTTTTATGGTGATTTACCAGTACTTTAACATATAATCTTGTAGCTTTATATACACGTAATTATATAGTGTAATTATATAGTTTTTCAAATCTTATATAAATCTATGCATACATATAACCATTTATTTTATATTTATTTATAGTGTGTACTTTAGTTTGTAATTGGTGGTTTATTTTGTTTCTTTAGTTTCTAGTTTAGTCTAGTTAATTTATATTAGTTTAGTTTGTAATTTATACTATGTTTTTTTTTTTGTTGGCAAAGTGGTGGAACCCCCCTGACTAGCAGGGTTGCCATTGGCTGAGTGGCCACAAACCAGGGGCATCTAAGCCGTCAAAATCACCCAGGGATCGCACCCGGCCTGGACCACACCAACCCTTAACATGGTTGGATTTTTTGGTATCCGACGGGATTAGAACCAGTGACCTTCCATCTTAGGGGGCGTCTTAACCATACCCCACCACCAATTGTTCTACATCTCGCGGATAGTAATTTATATTATGTTATTCAATAATGTTTTTAACTTTGTAATTTTGTAATGGTCGGTTTTGTAAAGTATTGTAAAATCTTTTACTTCAAATTGTTTTTAAGTTTTAAGTTTTTGGTTAATTTGTAAATTGGTTTAGTTAGTATACATTAATTTAATTTATAATTCATATTATTTCATTTAATTAGTTTATTTATTTAGTTTGTATTCATCAATATTTGGTTATATTGGGTTTATCATAGATTTTATTTTGGTAGTTCATAGTTGTCTTCCAAATAACATAAGTACTTGTATTTTGAAAGTTTTCATGAATATATTATTTTGAGTTTGACGTTTTAATTAATTAAATACAAAATTAATTAGATAGGTGCTATATTTAGTTTTTATCTTCAACTTATGCATTAATTTTTATTATTTTAAAGTTTTATCTTGAAAGCTCTCATAGCTTAAGTTTAATATAAGTTTACTTTTCAAAGCTCATAGATTGGTTGTTGATTAGGTTAGATTTGTTAAACTAGTTTTCTTACATTAGTTTATGATTCTTCGTCAAGTGTTTGTTTACACTTGGTCCTTAGATTAGTGTTTCAATTTTCTTTATACGATTGCATAAGTTCGATAACTAGAGTAGGATAGTTAGTTAGTTGTCTCTTTTGAAAATATAGAGTAGTTTCGCCTATAGAATAGATAGATTAATTTTTGTTTTCACTTGTAGCACAATTTTCTGTTTTATAGTAATTAATTTCATATTTGTTTTCGTAATTAATTTCAGTATTTTGTTTCGTAGTTAATCACATGGTTAAGCAGATTCGCATCCCTGCATAAGCATCTAGTTCATGCATTCATGAAATAGTTTAGTTGATTTGTTGCGTGTTTTGAATATTTAAATTTACTCTCATTAGATTAGATCACTTTCGGACCAAGTGACCGCTTTCCTAGATTAGTCGTTGCAATTTCATTTCATAGAATGGATTAGCATAACGTTAGATTATATTTGAATTCATAGTTACTTTTCAAGTTCTTAGTTGGTTTTATGTTTTTATAGACAGATTGAATTCTTGCATTTGAATTATGAAAGTTATGCATGTAGTTTAAAATCATATAGTTTCATGTTAGTGCATTTTCATATTTAGTTATCTTAGGTTAGTTCAAGCCTTCAATTCTGCACATATAGTGTTTGCATCTCATAAGATCCCTTCCCGGGTTGACAATTAAGTGTTGAATTAGATAGTGCATATTTTACCCAACATTTTGGCGTCGTTGCCAGGAAGGTGCTAAACGGATTGCAGTCTGGGTAGATAAGGGTATATAGGTTGTCTTTAGATTACACAGCAAAGGGGAAGGGAAACGATAAGATGCAAAGATGAATTCACTACAGAATTTCCATAGTGTGACAGCCTCATGCATCCACTCTAGTGGGTTTCCCCAAAGCTTGGTTGTTTCTTTTCCGCACAAGTTTGTTTACTTTCCGCAAGTTAATTTCATGTATGTGGTTTAGTGTGTTGTGTTTTATTAGTAGATAATTTCTCAAAAAAACACATAATTTTTTTTTGGGGTACTGTAAGAACCCCAAGGACTAAACCTTGAGTGAAGTAGGACCTATCAACCAACAAAATGGACTCAAAGGTGATTATTAGCATGAGATAACTCTCTCAAATCCTAGCAACAGCTGGGAATGATTCTCACCAGGTAAAAACCATCTTGACAGCAGTTGAGAGCTTATCAACCTCTCCCAAAATAACAGACAAACTCAAATCCCAAGAGCTACAAAAAGATGTTCTTTGAAAGAATGCCAAAGACGCTGATACATTGGGGATTACATCTGAAGGAAAAAGACCAGAAAGTAAAGAGTTCTTTACATGCAAGCTAACATATCCATCATATGCTCAAACAACTACTCAACTAGAAGAAGACAATTTGTATGAAATAGAGAAGGAAGGCGAGTACTAAGACTACATCGAAAGATGGTTTCAGGAGGTAAATCGACCGCAATACCATTCCTTCATTCGACACCTATTGATGCAAAGAAAAGTAAGGTGGTTGAACTTCCACATTCAGGTAATCACTGCAACAATATTTTCATATGTGGATAAACGTACAATTCTCATTTTTCTTCGCACTTGGTTTCATTGGAAAAGCTCATATACTTGAATAAATATGTTTTCTTTCTTCTTAGGGTAGGGAAATATGTATATAAATAAAATGTTGCATTCTTATTTTAGGAAATAATGCAACTTCATTTTTTTTTGTTTTTTTCAAATAAAGGAACTAAGAAGAAGATCATGTTAATGACTAAACAAAAACAATCTTACATCATTATTCATTTTTCATACATGCATATTTCTTATTATACCAGTTACTTAAGACCAACTTTAAATATCATGGGGATTTGTCATAACTTAAAGTCCATCTAAAACCTAGAGGTCACTCGTACATCCTAGGTTCTTTATGAGGGCATGTTATTTAAGCATCTTTACTACAGGGTAGCATAAGGGTGAATGGAATTCCTTGTTTGTGGGGAACAGTACTGTAAATATATATGAAAGAGGCAATATTTAGGACTAGAGACACCTTTCATTTATTATCTTTTGGCTTCATCCATTTTACACTAAATCCATCAATCGTGTGTATCTTTTATTCAGTAGATTCCTCTTGCAGCCTTTAATTTTCCATGATAATAAAAATAGAAGACTAGCTGTCCTCCAATCAATATACCATCCCACAATGTAGCATGTTTTTTAGAGCTGCTCCCCCACCACTCCTTCATAGGAAAAATCATTTGTTGGGTATCTATAGGGACTGGAAACATTGGGATAAGAGCCTCTGATAGAAAACAAGTTTAAGAGGTTAACCCACCGGTGTACTGAACAGGCTCGCTGGAAGCGGGTACCAGCTTGTGGTATGACCAGGTAAACCCGACGGGGTACTGAACATGCTCAAATGAAAGAGGGGAATCTGCTTGGGTAGGACAACTTGTTAAAAAAGAGAGAGAGAAAAAGAGTCTAAAAAAGAGAGAAAAAATATGAAAATGACTTTGTGATAATAAAGGTTGTTGTGGGTCTACCGGAGGAAGGTATGCATGGCTGATCTAAAAATGAACTCCATCAATCTTCCGTTTGAGAATGTTTGTAAGTTGCACTTAAGACCCTGTTGTCTAAATTCATACCATACCTAGGATATCACTATCCTAGAAGTGGGACCCATAAACTTAGGATTTAATGAACTTGAAATGCAAACTTTGCCCATAATTACTTGAATAACGATAAACCTTTGAGAAGTACCAGGTATGAATGGTTTCCTATAGGCTTTACTAACTATTTACACCCTCATGTTTTCCATTTTAACCCAGTCTTAATTCATTCATGGCATGAGGACGTGCCATACCTTCGGTCTGGGGGAGGGAGTCTAAATTTATATGGTCTTCATAATAATGAATTATTACTAGTTGGAAAAATCTTAAATAATATGAAGTTGTTTTGGTCATCTCATAACATAATTTTTTTTCTTTCTAAGTTCTAGTTTTCATGTAATAATAAAGATGGCTTTTTTTTGTTGAACGATTGCCTACAAACTATTTATGATAAAGCAGAGTTTTTTTAAATGAAAGACCGCTTTCGATTCATTCATGGCATGAGGACGTGCCATACCTTTGGTTTGGGGGTATGTTGGGCCTCAAAAATGTCTTTTATAATGATGTTATTTACATTAATTTCCAGCCCTATTTACCGAAATCTAATACATTTATCTTTAATTTGTCTACCTTTTACTATATTTTCATCAATTATAACTTATAAATGTAAAAGAAGCTTAATTCATCATTTTCGATGTGTTATTGCATTTAGTGTACAGTTTGGCACTCCATTCAACCCCTTCTTTTGGTCCTAAGTTTTGCACTAGGTTTAATGGCATGTTTCTTATTAGGTTGTTGGTTTGTTTTATCCTCGCCTTCTATTCCCCGCCGGTCTTGTGAATACCTGCACATGCAAAAACCATGAGTGATGATGAACTTTGAGCATTTTTTTAAAATTAAATAAGAAAGAAAATAAAAAAATATTAAAAAATTGGAAATTAAATAAAGATAATAAAAAATATTAAAAAAATGGAAATTAAATAAAGATAAAAAAATATTAAAAAGACGGGAATTAATAACAAAAATACAAAATAGGAATTAAATATTAAAACCACTCATATTAACCTACCCATAAAGTGGATTGTAATAAACTTATTAATTATTTCGAGCCATATGTCACGTGCTTAATCGATTTTAAAGTGAGTTCATGTGTATCACTTATTTATATAACCATTTTTCTTAAGACTTCATGTTTCATATATATTACCATTTCATGTTTTGGTAATTAATAGACCACATGTTTTATTCAAGCGATAAATAATATATGCAGGCCGTAAAGGATGAGCTCGCATGCCGTGAAGAAGAGGATCACACCAGAAAATATGGAACGTAGCTTCCAGCAAATAAAACCTAGTTATAATCAAACTTGGCACCCAACAAATAGAATTCATCCATGAATTACTTAGCATCCAGCTCATGACGCAGCTATTTGTTCAGTTCGCCAAGCTAACCGCGCTGTTATAAAAGATTCTAGGGATTAAAAAATTGAAATGGATTTGCAACCTATTCATTATTCACGTGTCTGGGTGATAGCACGTTCATCGGTCTAGAAATATCGTTGTCACTCTCCTCTGCTCAACACCTCACCCATCAGTCCACTCATTTAATTGATGAAGGAGATCTCGTTCTAGAGACTCACCACCGTGTGCTCTCCTATGTCCAACACCACTCGTCAGCCATGCTGAAGAAGGAACCTACATGCCACGTTCACACTAAAGAGAACAAAAATCACGCCGAAGAAGGAAGATGACTGTGCGTTGGCCTGCGATTAGTTAAAAGTATTTATGATTGACTAAATTTAGAGAGCAGTCGACCACTAAAGGGTCGACTTGCTCATCTGTTGTAAAACAATAAATATATTGGCCTCCCACGAGAGCTTGGGAGTTAGTTGTCGGTGTATAAAATTTGTGAAAACTCTATTCAAAATTAATAAAAACTCTATTTCAACTTCCTATGTATGTTTCTGTCTTCTGTGGAGTGATTTATTGACTTAGACATAACCTCTGATTGTTGAGAAGGGCCCCTCAACAACTGAAGGTTCTATTTGTACAGATTCAGCAGTTTCCTTTCGTTTTTGATGATAAGTAATTTTGTTTTTATGCCTATGTATTTAGTTTTCCTGTAGATGACATTTTGCTGTTGATAAAACTGTAATTTTCCTATGTTTTTATGTAGTTTATGCCTTTAGAATCCATACGGCTGGCTAGTCATCCATCTGTTTAGATTGTTTTTTAGCCTTCTATCCACATCTTAATCCAGTCTTTCTTTCAGCCTTTAATTCAAATTTAGATAGAATTTTCCAGAATTTGCAGTCATTTCCAGAATTGTTAGTATTGAGTTTTATACAGAGATAGTTAATTAGGTTTTATGGTGATTTACCAGTACTTTAACATATAATCTTGTAGCTTTATATACACATAATTATATAGTTTTTCAAATCTTGTATAAATCTATGCATGGATATAACCATTTATGCATTAATCCCATGTCAAGTTTTATGCACATACAACGCTGGGATGATGTAATGTTAAAACTTATTTATTTTATATTTATTTATAGTGTGTAGTTTAGTTTGTAATTGGTGGTTTATTTTGTTTCTTTAGTTTGTAGTTTAGTTTATTTAATTTATATTAATTTAGTTTGTAATTTATACTATGTTATTCAATAACGTTTTTAACTTTGTAATTTTGTAATGGTTAGTTTTGTAAAGTATTGTAAATTAAAGTATTGTAAAATCTTTTACTTCAGAGTGTTTTTAACTTTTTAGTTTGTGGTTGATTTGTAAATTGGTTTAGTTAGTATACCTTAATTTAATTTATAATTCATATTAATTTTTTTAATTAGTTTATTTATTTAGTTTGTATTGATCAATATTTGGTTATAGTCTTTTCTTTTATGTTAATTATTTTAGATTTTGTTTTGTGATTTATAATATACATTTTATTTCGAACATGTTTTATTTTATTTTTAAGAATAAGTTATAAATTTGGGTTTATCATATATTTTTATTTTGGTAGTTCATAGTTTTGTTTCAAATAACATAAGTACTTGTATTTTTAAAGTTTTCATGAATATGTTATTTTGAGTTTGACGTTTTAATTAATTAAATATGAATTAATTAGATAGGTGCTATATTTATTTTTTATCTTCAACTTATGCATTAATTTTTAGTATTTTAAAGTTTTAACTTGAAAGCTCTCATAGCTTAAGTTTAATACCAGCATAGATCCAAATCCCAGGCTCTATCAAGCGCCGAGAGGGATCAAATCTATGGAGGTGCAAACATCTTCTCAAATATTGCACTCAACTATCAGCTTTGGTGTGATTCAGACCAAAAGACACATCTTTTTATTTAAGATAGACATATAAGATTTTTATTTTTAATTTTTAATACTATTTATGGGAGACATATAATATTTTTTATTTTGTTAGGAAAGAACATTACAGCATCTCCTCCATACATGGTTTTAAAACCATGTGCAAGGCCCTCCTAAAACCATGGGTTGTTTAGGAGACCTTGCACATGGTCTTAAAACCATTTGCAACGACCTTCTAAACCATGTACAATAAAACCATGAGTTGTTTAGGAAGACTTGCACATGGTTTTAAAACCATTTGCAAGGCCCTCCTAAACCATGTACAATAAAATCATGGTTTGTTTAGGAGGCCTTCCACATGGTTTTAAAACCATGTGCACTAGTAACATTTTTTTTGCGGATAATTCAATTTTTTATCTTTTATTATTTTACTAAGTAGGAACATTACAACATCTCCCCCATATTGTATTGTTTTTATCAATTTAACAAATTATCTTAAAGAAATGATAATTTTGTTATTCTTTAAACCACCAACTAATTAACAAATTATCTTAAACTACCTAATTTTCTTAAATAATATTGATGATTAAATTCAAATTTACTAATAACAAAAACAACCGATAACTAGAAGTGATCTTCACTCTTGACAACTAAGTTATCATGAATTTTTCCATATGTGAAAACTATAAAAAGGTAAATATTACCGCACAGTTCACTCTGGACAACTAAGTTATCATGAATTTCTCCATATGTAGAAAAAAAGGTAAATATTACCGCACAGAGGTATACCTCTGATCGCTGGACTCAACCTCATGATGATGGTGGGCTTTGCTGATCATCGTCTTCTTACAAAATGGGTCGAACAACAAAAGATTTAAAGCTTCCACAAGAGATTTAAAGCTTCGTATGAATTTCCATGATCTGACTCACTTGTCATTTGTCAGGTAAATTACATTCTACATGAACCGTTTCATGTACAAATTACAAATACATGCATGGTAACAATTATTTCATGTTCACACTCAATGATATGGTTACACATTCTGCATTTCTGGAATTTATGCCATGAATTTTGAAACCAAACTTGAGTTTTTTCCCATTTATGGTTTATCAGAGCTTCAATCTATTAAATGGTTTTGCGCCAGGGTTTAGGCATTTCTTATGTCGGTCATTTGTGCTGATTTTTTCTTCAATATTTAAAGCAAAGCAGCGAGCATCACCCAAATCGTTCATGATATGTTATGCATTGCTTCAATGAACTTGTATTTCAAGAAATATCTGAAACTAAATAATGTATAGACATACACAGGCTCTGGATAAATATTGTAAGAAGTGAGTAATTATGCACGAGCACTGGATACATATTGTAAGAAGCGAGTAATTATGCACTAGCAACATATTCTGCAAGTTTTCTAATCCTTACAGCATGTTCTGGCAATATTTGTTTGGTGGGCTTTTGAGCGGGATAATTTTACATTATTAGGCTGACAAAATATTTACTACTTTTTACTTTAGTTACTTCAATATTACAAACATTATAAATGTTACATCACATTACAAGATCTCTCCCATAATATTCACTATCACTATTTATTTTTTGCAGACATGTTACAAACGTTACATCACGTTACAAGATCTCCCCCGTAATATTCACTTTCACTATTATTTTTTGCCGACATGTTAGTAACGTTACATCACGTGACAAGATCTCCCCCATAATATTCACTTTCACTATTATTTTTTGCCGACATGTTAGTAACGTTACATCACGTGACAAGATCTCCCCCATACTGGGCTGTAGAGCGCCTCTCAGCGCAATAAGTTTACTTTTCAAAGCTCATAGATCTGTTGTTGATTAGGTTAGATTTGTTAAACTAGTTTTCTTACATTAGTTTATGATTCCTCGCAAAGTGTTTGTTTACACTTGGTCCTTAGATTAGTGTTTCAATTTGCTTTATATGATTGCATAAGTTTGATAACTAGAGTAGGATAGTTAGTTAGTTTTCTCTTTTGAAAATATAGAGTAGTTTCACCTATAGAATAGATAGATTAATTGTTGTTTTCACTTGTAGCATAATTTACTGTTTTATAGTAGTTAATTTCCTATTTGATTTCGTAATTAATTTCAGTATTTGCTTTCATATTTAATCACATGGTTAAGCAGATTCTCATCCCTGCATAAGCATCTAGTTCATGCATTCATGAAATAGTTTAGTTGATTTGTTGCTTATTTTGAATATTTAAATTTACTCTCATTAGATTAGATTGCTTTCGGACCAAGTGACCGATTTCCTAGATTAGTCGTTGCTATTTCATTTCATAGAATGGATTAGCATAACGTTAGAATATATTTGAATTCATAGTTACTTTTTAAGTTCTTAGTTGGTTTTCTATTTTTATAGACAGATTAAATTCTTGCATTTGAATTATGAAAGTTATGCATGTAGTTTAAAATCATATAGTTTCATGTTAGCGCATTTGCATATTTAGTTAGCTTAGGTTAGTTCAAGCCTTCAATTCTACACATATAGTGTTTGCATCTCATAAGCTCCCTTCCCGGGTTGACAATTGAGTGTTGAATTAGATAGTGCATAGTTTACCCAACAATGATTATCATGATGGCGATGATGATGATGATGATGTTAGTCATGATCATGCCATGCCAAATTTATAACAATATCAAATTGTTATATTCAATCATGTTTGAGTCTAGAAACCCTCCCACACCGCCTATGCACGCGTCAGGTCTAACCATGCCAAATTTCGATCCAAGCCTAATTTACACGTACCAATAAAATTCAATATTTATATCGCAATATCCAATCAAAATATATAGAGTAGAGAAATTACTGCATTCCTCATACACTTCAATAGACTTCATCATCTTCTTCATCCAAGTCATCATCTGTACCATCAGATCCAGAGTCAACATTGTAAGGATTGGCCATATAATCATTGTCATCTAAGTCACTTAGGATAATCATGTCATCGTTAATATCATCTTCATGGACATTGTTTACTACATCAACTGATTCAACTAATTCTTTGACATCTTCTTATGGAACATGATCATCTAACTCATGTTGATCATGATATTCATCATCCTCTAGGTTATACTTTACCATCCTTCCCATTGGGTCATCTCTCCCAACAAATGACCAACCTGCTTTACCTGGAACCTCAGAGTAAAATACATGTTCACATTGGCGTGGAAGAACATAGGGCTCCATTCTTGGCTCAATAAAACTTGTATTTACAATGGTATATCCATTATCATGTTCAATAATAGTTCCATTGGGATCATGTTGATTCAATCGTAACCTATACCATTTGACAATGAATAAAACTACCTTGAAGGAGTGAAAGTCACACTAAATAATATCTTCCAAATACCCATAGTATCGATTTTCTGAGAGTTTTGGATGTGTGTCCCTTTTACAGGAAACATTGGTCACCTCAAAGACTGTAGATATCCCACAATCTAGTGTTTTATTTGTTTCATCCAACTTTTTGATGCTATATCTACAACCATTGCACACCTTAGCCTTATGGTGTTTTACCTTCAACAAGCCATACACGAAAATATTACATAATGATTCAATATTTATGATTAAGTGCATGTTTATGCCATACATGGAAAAAATCAATGTGTACATCAATATGTAATTTGCAAAAACAAAATAGAGAGGTTGATTAATATGCTTGCCTACTTATCTTTGAAACCATACGGTAAATTGATTTTCCTTTGTGTAAGATTGGTATCTCCATTGCGATGTGTTGTTTTAACCAATGAAGCCACACCTTCCCATGATATTCCATGACTAGATTGTTCACATCTTTCAATCCATACCTTCATCTAGTCAAGATTGTTTACGATGTATAAATTAATTGCATCACACTCTCGACCAACTGCTTGATGACAATAAAAATAAAAATTCAATACAAATGTAAATTATCTTAACAAAGCATACGCTCTTAATTGATGCAATATATTGAATATAAAAATAGAATATATATTATATATATACATAAAATTAAACAGTCAAATGTATTATATTAATTAATATCAACTAGCTAATAATTACCTTTCACCTTCCTTGATCTACGTTTCCCCTTCAGGTACTCCCCTTCAAAATTGTTATTGGAGTCTGGATCACAAATGCGACGTAAATTGAGCTTTTACGCTAAATTAGGAATATATTCACTAATATACAACATGTTTTGATATACCGTATATCCAACCATCATAGAACCCTCAACACATGCTCGTTGTCTAACCAAACCCTTCATAAATTTCAAGTGCCTCTCAATTACCATCCACATGGACCTTGAGTGCACAGGTCCACACAATTCAATCTCCTCGACTTGGTGTATGAGGTAGTGTTCCTGTGCATTGAAAAATTCCGAAGGTAGATGCTTCTGCATTTCACACATGAGATGAGGAATTTCTCTCCTCCAATAATTTATATCTTCTTTATGGATTTCCTTAGATGACAACCATCTACAAGTGACACAAACCAATAATGATATTTAACAAAAAAAACATTAAATTACATAACATGAATTAGTGCACAAAAAACAAATACAAATTCTATGATGAATTAAAAAAACACTAAGCACATGCAAAAAATCGCTAGTTACATCATGTATTTCCCAATATTATATATAAATTGTTTGACATTGTTGTTGAAGTTGTCCGGGAGAGAGAGAGGTAGAACATACTGTAACAATATACAAACAACATCATTTTTTAAACAAAGAGTAAACAAACAAAATAACAACAATATGCATTGGAATTAAAAAAACAATAATTATATGGATACCATAATAATTACCTTCATGAAGACATGACAATAATGCGTTTTCACTCCCGTAAAATCACCTTTCTTTGTTATGATATTCTTCATGTTCACACAAAATCCAATGGGAAATTTAATTTTCCACATGACTTCTTTTACAACATTTCTTTGATGCTCCGTTAACATCCATGGAATTGAGTTTATGTTAATTTGGTCTCCGTTGCTATGAAATTGAATGATGTCTTTCATTTCATGGTTGCCTTCTTGAAAGTCTTTGAAAAATTTGACAATTTTTCTTTGTCACTCCTTAGCTCCAATAGTCACCATAATGTTTCAGTCACATTCTTTCTGATATGCATTGTATCGAACATATGAGCAATTTGTAGGCGCTCATAGTAGGGAAACATGCTGAATTGTTTATGATAACTTGTCATTCCTTGTGGAAGCCCATTAATGCCTTCATGATCACGAAGGAAATCATGAATCGTAGTTTATAAAGAAATTACAGAAATCAACAGAAATTGAGCCCAAAATCCGACAGCTGCCATGTCTAAAATTCAACAATACCCTGTCAGTTATTCGATAAATGCATTTTTTTTTGTCGTCGGTGATAGAAGGTCGGATATTCGATGCCATGCCAATACCCATCGTAGATCAGGCTATACCATTGTCTAATGTCAACTAGTTATGCTGAAAAAATTTATGATTAATTCGTCGAACTTCTAACATCTGGTCGTCGAAAATTCTACTTGCCATAGTCGGATGTCCGACAGGTTCTACTTGAATATGCCATCGAAATTCTGACCTCTGGTTGTCAAAATGTCTACTTATTATTGTCAGACAGCCGAAGGGCTTGGTTGTCTAAGCTATGGCAGCATCATCAGACGTTATCCAGGGGACGTCGAATTTGCAATGAGTGCGCGTCGGATGACCAACAGGTTCTCATGTCGGATTTACAGCAACCTCGTCGGACTTCCTCCATTTTGCCGTCGAAAATGCAATGGGAAATTGTATAATTAAAAAAAATATATCTTCAAAACACAAATGAAACCCTAGATTCAGACATAGAAGGCCACATATGTTTTATATAACATCATGATTTTTCGGTGCCGTGGATGGGAATTTCATCAATATTCATAGACATAACATTCATGCATCTCTTATCAGTTGGATTATAAGGTAAATTCTACAGATCTTGCTTCTCCACTTTAGAAAAGTAGCAGTGGTTGAATTTTGTGTTGTTGTTAGTTGTTTATGGTGCCTACACAATGATTGGAATGAGTTACTTTTTAAAGACTTAACGTGTTGTCAATATGGCATAAATATCTTATGTTATAATTGAATTTTTTTTGGCCAGGCCACCATGCATTTGCATTTGATCAGCAAGATAAGTATTTGTGCTCATCATTTGAATTTGTGGGTGCTCTCCATTATGAAGCTTAGGAGGATGGATGGTGTAGAACATGTGGCATTTATACCATGAATTGGATGGGCATTTGGAAAACTATATATGGTATTCAAAGGAGGGAATTGAGGATTATTTTTATCCTCCTTCTAATGTGTTGGAGTGTCATACATTTGGACAATGCAATTGGTTGTTTGGTATCAAATTATTGTTCTATATCTGGAAGCCTTTCTTCTTTTCATATATCTTATGACATGAATTTATTGCTTGGTGGTGGGGAATGAGGAACTTGGGAACATTCTCAAAGAAAATCTTCAATTTTAAGCATCAAACTTAGGTATTCGCTGGCTTAATCATATTTATTATTATGGTTCGAGAAAATCGTTCAACTAAGTTGGATACAATACTTTCAGTTCGAATGTATGTGTTACTCTAAGAGGTTATGTGGGAACAAATGCGAATTTCACAATAATTGTGGGCCTTTTAATTGTTCATATAGTGTGGTTGTTTCAAGAGTATTTTCCCAACCCTTTGTTCTACACTTCAAACAATTAAGGGCTCCTTGGGACTTTAATTAATCAATTACATCAAGAATTTGTATTATGGGCAATCTCAATCATCCAACCCATTATCTACACTGTGAACACTCCTCTTTCCATTATTCAATTCAAAGATGTGAATGGCACTATGATGTCATATAAGAAAATATGGAATTAGAAATGGAAGGTGGTGAGTTTGGAGGAATTAATAGGAACATAATTATATAAGGGACCTAAGAGCAACTCGAAGAAAAATGATAAGAATAAAAACATAGTTAGGAAAGAACAGGGAAAATTGTGCTTTTTAAAGTAGGGGAAGAGATAAACTGATGAGGAAGGAAATATATTAAAGGAATTGCAAGAGAAAGTACAACACTTGGAGTTGTAGCAAAATCCAGAGTTTGAGGAATTGAGGAAGTTTACATCCCCTAGTTGTCTCTATTCCTTTAGATGGGCTTAAGGAAAGGCCATGGAAATTGATACAAATAAACAAGAGGCTGATCATGCCAAGAATACAAATCCCTCCCTTTTATAATTTGTGGTGGGAAGAAGGAAGAATGCCCATACTAGGCATGGTAACACAATTGTTTCAATTTCCTTATGTTTTTTAGGATCTATTTTCACTTGGATAGTGTGTAATAATAATGGCATAGAATTTTGAATACAAGGTAGATAAGGCCTAGTTGTTAGATTCACATTAAATCTTAAACTAAAGGATTTTTGGGCTATGGAACATCTTTTTTATTACATTAAAATTATAGATAATGCGACCACAACCCTTTATTTTTTATATTAATACAAAAAGTACCCATTTCTATAAAGAAAAAAAAAGTAATTTTTTCTCCATTAGTTAATTAATTAACACTTTAAACAAAAAAACGCATTGCAGTTGGAATCAAATATGATGTAAAACACTACCATGCAAATGTGGCGCAAACAATAACATAAAATGCAAAATTACTTTAATACAACACAAAAGCCAACACTCAAGTGCCATTTTGATGCATAAAATTGATGCAAAGTCTCATTCTAATGCGTGACCATGATGCAAAGTTTGATTCCCCAAATGCATCAAACCTTTAGAAAAAGAAAAGAAAAAGAAAAAAATAATTACAAAGGGAAGTGATGCAAATTTCAATGATGGATCCTTTCATTGTTGTAGTGATACAATTGTAACATCAAACCAAGTTTTAAATGGTCTAAAAACATTACATTTAATTGATACCAAACCATCCTAGGATTATACTATTTAAAATTGTCTTAAAACTAATCTAGATCTCTTAATAACTTAAAAAAAAATCATATCTGACAATGTTTGATATAAAATACAAAGAGACAAACCATCCCAACATGATGTTTGATCAAAACCAAAGAGTTTCAAGATTAGACAAAAAAAACAACATTTAAAGTAATTCAATGCTTATGTAAATTTGGTGGAGAATAAAGCAAAATTTTAAGTGGACATCAAAGGAAAAAAAATGATGCTAAAATCTTCTACTTTTACAATAACACTCTTCTTCAAATAGTTTTCTAAACCAACAAACTAAACATCACACATTTTCTTTTGACATCTAGATAAATGAACAATTGGTTAGGATTACTTGGTCAAGACCCAATTTCAAATATGATTGGCTACCACTATAAACCATAGGTCAGTTGCAAGCATCCTGCAAGCCCCAACTAGTAGGTAACCTATCACTTATAAATGGTTGATGCATATGGAGATTAAAGACAAAGTATGGATCCCAAAATCCAATGGGATTCCCACCCTTCTAGCCTTATCATAATGGGCTAGAGTGAAATTCACAACTCTCCACCATTGGTCCACCAACTCATCAACAACAAACATCATGGTAATTTAAAATTAACCATATTGCAACAATGAAAAACACACATCAAAATATAACCCTATTACCGAAGGACACATATTATAATGACTGAAAAAATTATGAAAATATAGCCAAAACATGAGGTGTTGATTATAAAACAAGTACTTTGTTTGGGGGTTTTCCTTTCTATAATATTATATTTCTTATTACTCTACTCCAATAACTTGAAGTTATCTTTCATTTGGGATTTAAAGTTGAAACATCGTTGTTAAAACCATGATATTATGAATTTATTAGGATTGGGTCTTAGAAGCTTGCTTAGCTTCACCACTAACTACAGTTTGTCTTTCTCAAAATCATTTTACACCCTCTACAATCCTATTCACTTAAAGGTACAAATAGTCTCACATCCTAGTATACTTGTGATGATATGGAGCCTTGAAACAACAAGGGAAGGAAGAGGAGAAGATAAATATTGAGGATGCTCTTCTACAATGATATTATACTCGAGGGATGTTATAATCCCCTAAATTAATTTGAAAAATTAATGGCATAGGTAGACTTGTTGTTTTTCTTGGTTTAGTATTTGTGCTTCATTATATCTTCAACTACATGACCAATTTTAGTCTTAATAATTTAATGGCCTAATGGAATTTCTAGGGATTTGTCTCCCATGGGACAAGGTCTTGAAATTGAAGTTGGAATTTCTAGGGATTTCACATTACATAGTTAGGGATGGATCTTCGTTTAAATGTCTTGAAACTGAAGTTGGAAGCGCTTCCATAGAAATTGTCACACTAAAATTGGTCTTCCTTCCACTAAACAGCCAGGAAAGCCTTGTAACTTTTTCAGTGAAACCTGTACTCAGAGAGAATCATTGCATAAAACACAAAACTTGTGTGACTTATAAATGAGCAATTTTAAGAATAATTTAAGGATTGGATCATATAGATAGTTGAGTCTTTATAATTTTCCAGTAAATGTTTCCAAACTTTATATGATTTTATAAATTATAGATAGGTATTTAGAGGCTTTATTATCAAGGTTTTCTCTGTTGCTCCGTACCTGAATATTGCTACTTAGTTGCTTACTTTGGTAGTGACATATTTCATGTTCCCTATCCCTTCAATTATAAATTCTGCCATGGTATTTCTTCTTTACTCATTTTCTTTAATACCTTGGAATCTTGTCTTATGTTACTATTACCATGGCTATTTTTTATAATGAAGGGTTTATCATGGCAAGATCAATCTTTGTGATCAAAATCACAAGTGTAACTCTCACACAATATGAGGGGTAGTACTACCCACGAGGGATTTTTTCTTATGTCTTAGTACAAGATCTTTAAATCATTCCCCAGCAATAAATATTGATCTCAGCATGGGGGACTCTTCACTAACAAAATACCTTCCAATGAGGGAATTGGAATCATATTAGAAGCTTCCATACTAAGGAATTTTGGCCTATACCTCACCCTTCAAACTTTTTGACTCTAAATAATCCTCAGAATGTTCATATTAAAGGGGTTAGGACTTAAATGAGGAAGAAAAATCTTAACTCAACATGTATCCTTCTATGACTAGGAAAGATATCTTATCAAAGCACTAGGATCATTGTCAAAGTTGAATTATGCAGGCACTGGAGGATAACAAGATATTTTGTTTAAAACCCATTTATACCATAGAAACTGCTTTAAAATAGTAAAGTTTACAAGATAGTCATAAAAGAAGCATGAAAGTAGATTATACCAATGCTGAAGGAGTTGAGAATTTCATAAATAAAAGGTTTCAACAACACCTATAAACATAAATATAAACCTGGCATGTAGCATTCTCCCCATTGTCCCTATTTGGATTGCCATCACCTATGTGAGAAACCAAAGCAACATAAGAAACCAATTCAAGACATATTGTTTGGAAAATAAGAACAAATTCAAAAGTAGGATTAAAAACTTACAAGAATGTGATCATCATAAATGTAGAGAACAAAGTCAGTTTTTATACCCTGCACAGAGGTAAAACAAGGGTGAATATTATTCATAAAAATTGTCTAAAGATAATCCAAAATAAATATCATTCGAAATGAAACACTGAACCAACCAGGATTTTGTTTCCAGAAGAGACAATCAATAAGGTGGTAGGGAATTTAATCATTTAATGTAATATGGAATTTCTGAATCATCATCAGGATTCAGAAGCATCCACTAAATCAAACTTGCTAGAGTGATTCTGCATTTGGATAAAAAATTTTAAGATACATGAAATGCTTTCTAGGAATAATCTCCAATTATATGAAACTCACTTTGCAGGTAGCTCTTTACTGTTTCTCTCAAAAGAAGTTATTTTTTGCCATGAAAAACATCTCAGACATCTTACACTATCTAACAAATTTCCTTCCACTGAAAGTGAAAAATTGATGAACAATTTTGGAAGAAATCAAAATTTATATGGAATGTTATTTATTATTCTAGAATATAAGGACATAATGCATAGAAAGCAGTAAGCTTGAAAAATAATAACAAGGTGCTAAGGAAAGTTACAAATAGCATAATGTATTAAAGAAAAAAAGGAAAGATGGTATCACATAGAAAGAAGTGGCACCAATAATGATATGAGAATAATACCAGCAATGCACACAAGAAGGAAACACATGTTCTTGACCATTGATGTCACAAGAAATTATATCATTTAAGTGTGAGAACAAATATTTTCAAACAAAACACCAAAATCTAATTCTACCTAAAGGCTAATAATAGAATGGTATCCTACTAAGAGAGTCTACAATGGCATGTAAATGGTAGATCTCAAGGTTGAGACTACTAATGAAGATAAATGAAGATAAGGAAATGGAAGATCTCAAGGAAGAGAAAGGGACTCAATATTTAGATACATTTCTGTTTGAGGAGCACATCAAGCATAAGGAATCACACTACAAACATGAATTATAAAATAAGGAGCATATCTTCAAATACTCAACCAAATATTCAACTTGAACTTGATTATGCTTCCCTAAAACAAGCTCTGGCAATTGACAAACACTCTCAATGTCAAGATTTTTTTGTTTGTCCTATATATGTTGAGCTCAAAAATACTCAAAAGAAGAGAAGGAACTGGCTATTGCAATCCCCCTGCAATTGATATATCTTTTCCTTGATCATTATTTTTATGGTACTAACCAAGAAAACCCTGATCCTTGTGAATCTGAAAAACTTTTCCATTCAGGCCACTCTGTCAACTTTAGGATTAGTTTACGTAGAGCCACACATAAAAATGCAAAGTCACTTGCTATGTATTGAACCTATTAGATATTGAATTAGATAACAATAATGATAGGATACATGTTTTCTGCTCCAAACTAGTGGTTGAATCATGGAATAGATTCTGCAGGTTGCATGGCTGCATGATCTATCTCCCAGACCTTTTGAAACAAATTCAAGCTGGATTCTACAGATCTCTTCTCAGTCTCCTTCATCCATGTCAAGCTATGCCTTTGTTTCTGGAGGTCCTATTAGCTCTTTGATGGTGGAAGAACATTGAATATTGCATTGGATAAAGGTAGGGATAGGATCCAGGTCCAAACTGGTGGTTGAATAGTGGAATGGATCATACAGGTTGCATGATATATCTCCCAGACCTTTTGAAACATAATCAACTTGTTGTAGATCTCTTCTCAGTCAAATCCTTCACTCAAGTCAATAGGATCCATAATTCTGAATCTATTACATTCGCTGTTGGAGTCCATATTATATCTTTGATGGCCAAAGAACATCGAATAGTGCATTATATAAAGGTATTGATATGATACAGATTTTCAGGGGCTCCAAACTAGTGATTGAATGGTGTAATGTCTCCTAAAGGTTGCATAATCTATCTCCAAGGCCTTTTGAAACAAATTCAAGATGCTGTAGGTCTCTTTTCAGTCCCCTTCACTCATCTCAAGATGATCCAAAATTATGAATCTATTTCCTTTGATGTTGAGGTCCTATTAGTTATTTGATAATGGAATAACACTAAATAGATAAAGGTATTGATAGGATACAGGTTTTCATAGATTCCAAACTGGTGGTTAGATGGTGTAATGGCTCCTACATGTTACATAATCAATCACCTAGGACTTTTGGGACAAATTCAAGTTGTTGCAGGTCTCTTTTAGTATCCTTCAGTCATGTCAAGAGGATCCATAATTTTGAAGCTATTACCTTTGCTGTAGGAGGTCCTATTAAATCTTTGATGGTGGAAGCAAATAGAGAGGGTTCTACCCCTACTGATCTCTAATATTTTCTTCTGCTACTTGACTAAGGATTTGAATGTGAACTTGGCAGTATACCCAAATATCTTTGCATTAAAGCACATTGTGGTCATTGATGTCCCTGAATCTTGGTGCATCCTTATTTACAAAAAGTGTGCTACAAGATTGGGAGGTAGCATGCCCAAGCATAATTCATGGTCCTAAATATGGATCCACTGCTAGAATCCAAAACATTAACTTGAAAATCCATGATAATGTGGTTGTAAACCCAGAAAACCCACAACTACAATAGGTATTTGGCTACAAAAATGCTACTGTTCCATATAATGGTAGCTTGAAGAAATTTGTAATGTGAAATGTTAGTGTGACATTTGGTAGCTACCCTCAAAGAGTTCCATCCTATCATCAATCGCAAGAAATCCACTACATGTTCAATACATTTTTATGTCTTGTTGTGTGGTAACTATGCACAATGTGGCACCTCGATTGAGACAGTCGAAGCAGACAAATAAGAAAGTTGTAAATATAGGCATGGAATGCCAATATCCTAGTGTTGTTAGTCACAACCCACAAAAAACAACCCCTAACAAAAGGATTCAAGAAGGTGACTTTAATAGACATCTATATCAACATAATGTCTACTGAAGATCCTAAATTTAAGAGAGGTTGCCACACATATGTTCCCATTCAAATGGATGTTTTATTTGTC